>VXAZ01001518.1:697941-716327 GCA_013399875.1 Gymnorhina tibicen | reverse complement strand
GGGGCGGGGGGGCTCAGCTGGCAGCCCCCGGGGGCTCGGGGCCGGGGCACGGACGGGTGCGGGGCGGGGACGCGGCCCCCGCAGCGCTGCCGGGGCTGGGGCGGTGCGGGGATGCGCGGCACGGGCTGGCCGCGAGCAGAGCTGCGCCCTTTGCACAACTTACTTTGTTTCTCCTTGGTTTGAATGACTCCTGCAGAGCGCTGGGTACCTTTAATCCCGTATTTATGGATGAAATCCTTTAATCCTGTTTATTCCAACACCCTCTGTTGCTTCCCTCCAGCACAAGTCGGGGAGATAACTCCTCCTTGTTCCTGGAGCGCCGCACGGCAACAGTCACTGCGGTAGCTGGCGAGGAAACGCTTTTGCATTTAGGCTAAATTGGGGACAGAAACTATTAACTTTGAGAAGGGACCCTCCGGAGAAGTCAGGGCCGTCAACAGGGGGACATTTTCACTTCCTCCACAGCAAGGAGAGCCCGGACTCTGCCGCTGATGCGGTTTTTGCCTTAGTCATCCAAGCTGTCTCCGTGCAAAACCAACCCACCGACCAGGCAAGCCTGGAGCAATAACATCTGCTGGCTTCAGGAGCCAGTCAGAGGGCTGGCAGCAGCCACAAGTGACACAAATAAGGTCTGGCAAGACGCAAAGGGTGACTCTCCGGAAGACACCGGCTCCTCACGCCGGGCCCGGGTGTCTGAAGGGCTCTCGCACACTGCAGCACAGCCGGGAGCCGCTCCCGGAGGCAGCTCTGGCAGCCGAGGGGAGCCGGGAGCGGCTCTGCCGCACGGAAAACAGCGAGGGAAGGAGGTGAATCACATCCTGCTGCCTCCGGGGTCGCGCACGGCAGGAGCCACCAGCCCCCGACACGGACAGGGCTCTGCGAGCCCTGGGGACCGGGGCAGCGAGAAGCAGCTCCGGTCCGGAGGTTGCCTTCCCCTGCACTTGCTGGCGATGCAATAAAAGATCTTTTTCCCCACCCCGGGTTTGGGTGATTTGCAGATTAAGCTGAGTGCTGGAGTCCTTGGGAAAAACTTTGCCCGGAGACGGATGCTGGAGTGGTTCAGCATCCCTGTTCCACCCAAACAGACCTCGGGCAGGGATTCAAACCAGTGTTTCCTCCTAGGAGCCTTCACCCCTGAGCACTGCCGAGCTGATCCACACCAGTGGGAAAGTTCCCTTATTTTGTGGCTGGACAGGGAGGGTGCAGGGAGCTCTTCTTCCTTTAAAATTTTCCTGAAAAAGCGTTTTTATCCTCACTGCATTTTATTCTACGATGGATTTAGCTCTCACCTGAAAGCCAAGTTTCCCCCAGCTGACTTATTTAGTTGTTTCTTCTTTATTAAACTCACTTATTTCGTGGTTTAATTTTTCACTTTTCTGCTTCTGGCCACTACATCTCCTACATCCTTTTTCAGCAGAAAAACCTGACTTTTTCTCAGTGACCGCTAGAAGAGGAAATGCCATTTTCAATAATCCCTCACCTCTTCAGATGGAAATCAGCATCTGGAGAAAAAAATGCATTGGCTTCCACAAATCTTCGTCCTCCTGCGCTTACAAGATCCAGCGGATGGATGAATGACACAACAGCTCTGCAAAGGCAAAAAATAAAAAAAAAGTTGTCTTTTGCATCAGGCCTTGTTGAGAATCGGGGAAAATCCCGACCTCCACGTCCCCTTCTCTCCTCCTACAGCCACCGAACCACTCTGCCTCTCGCAGAACAAACTCCCCACCACAGCACTGCAGTGAAATCAGCAGCCAGGGCGGTGGGGGTGTTTGTGACAGCGAGAAAATGATGCGAGCGCGTCGTGAGGATGCTCTGTTCAACCAGTTTGCCCTTTCCTCAATCTGCGTGCTCAGGGCTTTTTCCCCGGGTTGGTTTTTTTTTTTTTTCACACCCTAAGGAAGATCACGCAGACCTTAAGCACTGAAAGCCTTAAAGAGGAGAAGGAGATCGCGATTGCGAGGATTATTTGGCTTTGAGAGGGGAAGCGCCAGGGTTTAGTCGGGCTTTTCAAGATTAGGAGAAAAGCAGGGGAGTTAAGAGAAAGCAGAAAATTTAGAGCGCCGAAACAGGTCAGACATCCATAATCTCCCATTACGGGAGGGCAAAGAGCATTCCATGGAAAATTCTAAAAACTGACTTGGTCATGAGCGGCTCCTCCAAGACAGAGGTGAGTAAATCACTCTGCTCTCCAGCGCTGCTTAGCGAGGAGCCTTCCTCCTCCCCGAGCAGCTTTACCAGGCAACCAAGCGTTTCCCTGGACTTTCACCTCCATCCCGAGCCGGAGGCAGGTGACCGGGCTTAATGGAGCAGCGCTTCCATCTGGCAAGGCGCAGTCGGGGCAGAGAAAAGGGCCCAGAACTGCAGGAGTTTTCCTGTCGGGTGCCTGGGACACTCGGATCACGGCAGGCACCCGCGGCGCCGTTTGTTTGCCCTGGCAGGGCGGCTCCCGGGAGCTGCCGGGACGGTCTGGATCCACCTCTGGTTCCTCTGGTTAAATCGCAAAGTGCATTTCCAGCTTGCTGTGCTCCAGAGGCGGCAGCAGCAGCAGCAGAGGCGTCCAGCGTGAGGGAGAGTGGCTAAAATTCAGGGACAGTGGCTAAAATTCAGGGACACAACCCCTGAGCAGGACAGAGCGGGGACACCTGCAAAACCAGCAGCAGGAAAGGAGATTTCTGCCTTTAAGAGAGGAAAGGAGTCCCACCCCGCCCTGACTTCCCTGGATCCTGTCCTACACCTGGAGCGGCTCAGAGGGAAGGGCAAAGCTCACTCGTGTCCAGGTGAGCTCGGGAACTGCAGGGAGGCTGTTGTTTACTCAGCTTTTGCAAGACTGAGGAACAGAGGAGCCTCTTCAATCCCATCTCGAGGCTCTGGATCCAGGGCACTGCCAAGCAGAGCAGCTCCCAGGAGCACATTTCCCTTAAAAACAAACAAACGACACAGGCTGCACATCTCCTTCCAGCCCGCAGGAAGGTCCAGAGCTTCAGGCCAAGAAAAGCAGCTTCCCAAGGTGTTCCTGGCCAGGGATTTCTGCTCTCCTCGCTCCCATTTTGCACCAGCTGTGCTGGAGGAAAATCCTGCTGCCATGCAGGCAGAGGAAATTGTTAAAGCTGGTGCTCGGGTCTGCCAGAGGATGTAGAATGGCTTTAAGCGAAAGCCAGGAGGAAGATGCTCTGATACTTTTTATCGAGAATGAGAGAGCGAGCAAAGGGGAAAGAGGCATTCTGAAGACACAGCTCCTCCTCTGCAAGTCCTGATCACGGGTTCAGTGTCCTAAACCCCCAGGGCCAATTCCCCTCAGCTGCTGCACAAACGTGGAGCAAGAGAGACCCTGAGCTCATGGCTTGGGGTGGGAGCACTGCTGGCAAAGCCCCCGGGCTGACACAGCAATTCCTCCTCTGCGGGAGGGGCTGCACAGACCTGCCAGGATGGAACCACCCCAGCCCCACAGCACCACAGAGCTCTGGCAGGCCTCTCCCAGGCCATGACAGACCAAGGGGGGCGTTTAAAGGATCACTTGAAATGGTGGGAGCTGAGGAAAGGGGGATGGATCAGCGCTCAGAGCCCCCAGCAGGGCAGGGAGGGAAAGCAGGAGCTGGGAGTCCCCGCTCAGCACCTTCCCCTCGCCACCTCCCCGCCCTGAGTGAGCCCCAGGGGAGCAGGAGCTGCTGTGCTCGTTCTGCTCCTCTCGAACGGAGTTCCTTTGTAGGTGGATCACGACTCCAAACCCAGCTGCTGGCTGCGGCAGGAGCCAGCTGAGTTCAGTCCCAGGTAGCTCAAAAATGAGGTTTTCAGCTCAGAAAACGCTTCAACAAGCAGGGCCAAAGTCTGAACAGCACCAGGCAGGAAAACGCACAGGAAATAACCAGGAAATCACAGGATTCAGGGAAGCAAAGCTGCCCGTGGGTTGAAGAGGGACAAGAAACCTCTGAGGTGCTCAGAGCTCCCTTCCGAGCTCCAGCACCACCAGAACAGGGAAAGGAACGTGTTTGCACACAGACGGTGCCAGTGGCAGGGAGCTGGGAGAGGATGAGAGATAAAAGGGATTTAAAAGTATACCAGGCTTCGTTTTTTTATTTCCCTCGGCATCTCTAAGATCATTTCTGCCCCACTGGTCTCCCAGACCTGCCAAGCAGGGGAAAACAACTTCACACCTTCTCTTCCATTGTTTGGACATCAATTAAACTGAGGACTTGATCACCGGGAGAGGGAGATTTGGGGGGTCTTTGCCTGTCTTTCAGTACATCCCTGTCTGTGGTAAATGATGAGACAGCTAATCCTCCTTAAGATTCAGGTCTCTCCTCTCCTCAGGCTCTTCTGAACATTTGCCTCGGTGCTTCTCAGCATCTCGATGTCAAAACAGCTTTTCAAATCTGACTTTCTCTGAACTCGAATCGTGTACAGGCTCAGCCCTGCGTGAGCTTCACTCTGGAAATGCAGGAGGGAGAAGCATCATCAGAACTGACAGAGCACCAGGTCCGGATCTGGAACCAGATGGGCAAAAAAAGCCAGAGAAATTTGGGCGTTTCACCAGCCACTTGCCCAAAGGCTGATTCCAGCTGAAGGCACAACCCAGGCAGGTTATCCCCCTGCTGCGGTGGGATTTGACACCTGATGCACTGGGAGCTTTGAAGAATGTCCAGCAAGCTCCTGTGGGGGACAAGCACAGAGGGCTGGGTTTATTTTCAGCCTTATTATTGGACACAGATTGATTAAAGACCGAGAGCTTTTCGTCTTCTCAGCGATGGGCAAGAGAAAAGATTCAGGCACAGGAGAGAAATGAACACCCAGGGAAACGGCTCCATGTTCTCAGCTGCCACGTATTGGGATGAAATTCCCAACAACAAAGTGCAGGAGAGCCCAGATTCCCAAAGTCCTCCAAAATTTTGAAGAACTTTGGGGACTGGAGCCCAATACTACACAAGGAGAGCACCACACTGCAAAGCCTTCTGCTTCCTCAGCTGGAGGACGGCTGCTGCCGTGGGACTGAGGGAGAAAACCTGGGGGGGTTTCTGCACCCAACAGCTGCAAAAATGTGGCAAAAATGTGTTTGCAGCACCAGTGATCAGGGTCTTGCTTATGCCACACGCCTGAGGGAGGGCATGGAGGGGGAACAGAGAACCTCTGTGGTGTTTTCTTGGACTGAAAAAAGAGCCTTTGCTCTGGAACAGCTGGAAACAGCTGGCTGGGCAAGCCCAGCTCCCAGAGGGCATCACCACGGAGCAGAGAACACGGAGCAACGACAGCACCAACCCTGCTGCAGCTGCAGTCAGTGAGAGTTCGCTTCATCCTCCATCCTTCGGAGACGCCGCTGCAGCTCGAGCCAGGGTGGTGGCACCCACCTCGCACACCACCACCTCTGCAGGAAATCATCACAGGGAAACGTTCCCGGGACTATCCTCAAATCCATCCCAAATATTCCCATTTTCAAGAGGGTTCTGGCCTTTTTATCCAAGGAAAAGGAAAAGGGTTTAGCGCCACGTGGTCGGATGGCAGAAAACAAGGAGCAGTTTCCCATCCGGGGTCTTCAGCTCAGTATTTTGGGCACAACCCAAAAAAGATCCTGCATGCAAAACTGAGGGCAAGTTGCCTTAAAAATTGGGTATTTAATTAACTTCTCCTGGGTGAGGCTGCAGGTTCCTTCACTCACGTGTCACCTACACAGAAATAAAGCCAGGGCAGGGGGAACTTCTCCCCTTTCCCCAAACCTGCAGGCGCAGGAGTTCCTGTGGCCAGCGTGCTGCTGTTTGTGCTCCTACAGAGCTGAGGTTCGCTGGCCAAGTGCTGAACCGGAGTTGGGACGCCTGGGGGTCCCCAAGGCTTTGTCACGAGCACTTTCAACACCCGCCAGGCCGCGCCTCCAGCCTTTAAATCACCATTTCCTCCGTCTCAAAGCAGGCATCAAGATTCCTTTGCTTGTGTTTTCCCGGTTTCTGTTATCTCCGCGATCCTGGGGTGTTCTCTCCTCCTCTGCAGAGTGAGGCTTCAAACCCGCTCGGGACCTCCAGCCCACCCACGGCACCATTTCAAGGTCTGCCGAGGTGCTCAGTGAGCTGCAGTTAATGGGGGAGTGGCTGCCACTGTGCCTAGGACTGGATCAGGAGCCTTGCAGCAAGCACGGATAATAGGAATTAAAATAAAAAGGCGATGCCCACCGCACAGCCTTCCAAATCTGAAAGGTTAATGCACACGGAAAGGGAGAAACACAATAAAAAGCTCTGCAGCTACAGATTAACTCTCACTTCCTAGGATCTGGTATTGTTATTAGGGAAGATACTGAGAGGCAGGAACAGGAGCTGGCTGCCCTACTTCCACTGCCTTGCGCTGGGAGTTGGGGTTTGGGTTCTCTTTTACGCCTTTCAGCCTCTCCCCCGTTTGTTTTTCTCCAAACCTGCGGTGAAATGCAAATGACAACGGGCTTGGAGAGGCAGCCTGAAAGCTGAATAACACTGACAGGCAGGGAATCCCCCAGGCTTGGGGCAGGCCGGTGCTTTGGAAAGCAGCTCGCAGCCCCAAAACCCGCGGCCGGGCAGAAGGAGGAGGAGGGCAGCCGAGGCTGCCCAGGACGCAGCTCCGGTTGCAGCCCCGCGTCCCTCAGGCAGCCGAGACCCGCTCAGCTCGGGTGCTCCTTGTTTATTCAGCTGACGGTGAAAGTTATGTCCACATTCCGGTCTCAATTAAGTATTCAGCTATTTTACAGACACAGTAGGTCGGTCAGCCTTAGCCTCGGTAATTAGGGCTTACTGTTTAATTAATCTCTTGTGGTCACACAGAGTCTCTCTCACTCTCTCCGGTGGCTCACCCGGCCCAGGGAAGGGAGGCCGAGGAACGGGAGGAGTTAATCCCTTAAGCTGATCCCCACTGCACAGACGGGAAGCGAAAGGGGGGAAGGGGAGCTGCTCTCTCTCCCTGACGGGAGAAAATTGGGATTACAAGTCCGCAAAACCCCTCAGGGAGCGCTGAGCTCGCTGCCCGGGAGCGGTGCCGCACCGGACAGGGACAGAGCAAACCCCGGGGACGCGCTGGCTGCGGCGGGGAAGGAGGGACCTGCCCCACCTTTGTGAGCTACCGGGGCTGCTCTTCCCCCTTCCCACAGCCCCGCAGCCTCCCAGGCTCTCTCCGGCAGCTGCAGCCCCGGGGTCGATGCCCAGAGACCACCCAGGGACCTTGGGGGATACCTGAGGAGCCCCAACCGCGGCGGTGCCAAGGAACCAGGGGCAGCCGCAGCCCGAGGCTCAGGCGGGAGCCACGCTTTCCCTCGCTGCGAACGGGAGAGTGCGAAGGGGTCAGAGCTCCTCTGGAAACAGAATCACGGAATTTTCAGGTTGGAAAATGCCTCTAAAGTCACCGAGTCCAAGAGTTCACCCAGTGCCGCCAAGGCCACCATGTGCCACATCCACGGGACTTTTAAATCCCTCCGGGGACGGTGACTTCGCCACCGCCCTGGGCAGCCTGTGCCAGTGCTTGACAATCCTTCGAGAGAGGCAGTTTTCCCTAATTTCCAATCTAAACTTTCCCTGGAGCAACTGGAGACCGTTTCCTATTGTCTTACCAAGATACCGGGGGGAAGCAGAGCGCGGCCAAACAGAAACCTGCTAAAGCCTGAAAATCAACTCCCAGGGCGCCGGAACGGCGGAAAAAACTGTCCGTGAAGCAAGATTACCGCATTAAAGTGGTAAATAAACAATGTGAGGATCTTGGGTTAGAGATCCAGCAGGCAGGGGCTAAGAAAGTGCTAATTAGCGTCGGTCCCAAACACACAAGCAGGTGACTGCGCGCATTTTCAGGTGTTTTCCCTTTCAAGATGTCAAGGAAAAGAGTCTGGAAACCCCAGAGGTCCCGTGGAGGGCCGGTAGCACGCGCTGCCCTGAGCTGGTGGCCGAGGGACAGAAACCCAGCGAGGATCTGGGCTCCTCGAGCTGCGCGGAGCTGCTGGGAGAGGGTGGGGAAATGCCTGGGAGGAAAATCGTCACCTCCAGCCGCCGCCTGTCCCCTACCCGGCCCCGGGATGCACCCCCCGGGACAGGGACCACTCAGAGGGGAGCACTTCCCGTCCCTGTCCAGCCTCAAGGAGCGCCCGCATCCCGCAGGATCCGCTCCGCAGCCCCGGGAGCGGCGGGATCGGGCGGGTCTGGAGCCGCTCGCCGCATCCTCGGGAGTTTTCTGTGGCTCCAGCGCCCTCTGCTCCGGCACGGGCAGAACTGAAACTCCGCTCACCCCACGCGGGGCAGCGGGGCAGGGGCTGGGGGTGGCTTCCCCCCGGTGGCACCCCGGTTGTCCCCTGCGGCTGTCCCCGCGCTCACCCGCCAGCGCCAGCCCTGGCACTCAGCAGGGCGGCCTCAGTTAGGGCAGCTTTCTCTCTTGGACTGCGAAAGCCTGATTGTTGGCAAGGGAAATCGTCGGGGGAGGCGTCCCGGGGCTCTTCGGGGCACAGGGAACGTCTCTGCCGCTATCCCCGCTCCGGCTCCATCAGGAGCAGGACGGAGCCTCGGGAGTGGCGCTGGACGGAGCCGTGTGACAGCTCCTCCGCCCTCGGCACGGCCACACGCGGCTCCTCCGGGCGTTCCTAGAGATATTCGCTCCCTTTCTGCCCCTTCCGCCCCAAAAATTTCTGGTGGAAGCTTGGTGCCTTTAAGTCTTGAGAGGAGCCCAAATTTAGGGAGCAGCTGGGCGGGGAGGACACTCGGACATCTCCACCCCAGTGTGTACACCAAGCTTCCACCAGAAATTTTTCCCCCACCCCTGGCCATGCCTGGAAGCACCCAAACCTTCACCGTGCCGAGAGAATCAGCCACACGCAGCCAGCAACCATCAGGGATGAGACTCTTCCCTCCTAACACGATGCACCCTGTTAGGAGCTCCTGATGCTTCAAAACAGAGGCACCATTATCTCGCCTGACCCAGAAAATCTTCTGAGAACAACCTCGAGAAGGCAGCAAACAAGCTAAGATTCAAGAAATAAGCACAACAGAAGCAGTTGGGAACCCACAGCCACGTCCTGCGGGGTAGCTGGTGGAAAAGTCGCACCTTTCTCCACCTTTTCCCCAGTTTTCCCCAGATAATCTCTTTGTCAGGCACTTATCTCCTCCTTTATACCTGGCACCGGCTCAGTCTCGGCTCCCAAAGTTCAAACAACAACAAAACTAAAGACAAAACCCCAAAATGTTGCTATATAAAAGAAATACATATAAAAAGCTGCGTATATATAAAAATGGAAACGTGCATTTATGCGTTCACAGCCCTGGGTTCTGCCAGGCCAGGCCGGGTTCCGCCTCAGAACCCACGGGGGGCTGGCAGCACCTCCGTCCGTGCCGCAGCTTTTCGGAGGGGGGCACAGCCCCACATCCCCGCCAGCGGGCCCCACAGAGCCCTGCCGGGTGCCAGGCGGGCCCCGGGGACACTGTGGCACCGCCAGAGCCTGCAGGGCTATCACAGGTGGCACCGGGGGCCAGCAGGTGGGCAGAGCCCGCTGCCAGCCCCCAGCGCCAGGACACGGGGAGGTGGCACCTCAGGGACGCGGCTGCTGATTCACGGTGGCGCTCAGGGCTCTCCAGAGGCGTTATTTATCCGCGGTACTGAGAGGACTTAATTACTCCTGCTCGCATCGGAGGAGGCTCTGAGAGCTTCTGTTGCTGGGAAAATCGTTTTAATCAGCAAACAGAGCACAGCCAAACATTTATTCCTTCAGATGGCTGAGGAGTTGGTGTTTCCAGCCTCGCTGAACGGCACGGGCTGGCCCAGGAGGGAGGGGAAAACTGCCCAAAAGCAGCAAAGCCGAGCAAGCTTTTCGCTGGGGGTGCTGCAGGACGGGCCCAGCAATGCCAGAAAATGGGAAATCAGCGGGAGAAACCGCGGCTGACAATTCCCCAGCACGAGAACTGGCAAGAGCAGGGGTCAAAAGCAATAAGTAAAGCGGAGCAAAGCAGGTTTGGGAGCAGCAAGGCCGTTCCCTTGTCTCGGCTTTGGCAGCAAGCGGAGCCCAGTGGTCAGAAGAGGGGCCTTGAAGGGATCTGGCAGCTTTTCACAAGCACCGCCAGCTTCTGGAACACAAACACACCGCCAGCGTCTCCGAAGCGTTTCCGTCTTTGAAAATCGAGGCAGAGTTTCAGAAAGGGTTCCCAGCCCTGCGGGATTCCCACGAGCACCTCAGCGAGAGGCACCCGAGGTTTCTCACACCTGAGCGCGGCGTTCCGCGAGACAAAAATGGAAGTGATTCAGGAGAACCGTGGGGTTCCAGAGGGAGGTCACTGTGGGTTTAAAGGGTCAGTTCGAGCCCATGCTTGCATTATTATTTATGTTACAAAGCGGCTTCCGTGACATTGTCACTCCTGTGCCATCGCTTGGATTTCTGCCATCGCAGAAATTCTCCGTGGTGTTAAAATAACAACAACAAAAAAATCTGTTACAATCCCAACCAAAAAAAATTCCAAACGCCACGGCCTCTCTCTCTTTCTCTCTCTCCCCTTGGCTCAGCTCAGTCTGCTGCAGGACTTGGACTTTTCCCGGAGGAAGAAAACCGGGCAATGCAGGGAGAGCTGGTGCTGGGGAGGGCAGGCTGGGTGGAGGAGCCCGTCCAGCACGGGCCCTCCCACTCTGCCTTTCACGCCCGGCTGCTCGAGGTTTTCCTGAAGATCCAAGAACCCTCCGTGATCCTCGGATCGAATGTTCCCTCGGTGAGCTAATCCAGGGCCTTTGGATGCAGCCAGGGCTGCTCCTCTCCTCGGGGTGGATTTTTTGCCCGTCCCTCCGCCCTCCCCGTGTCCCCGTGGAGGGATGGTGTTCGCTGCTCCTTGCAGAAGTCCGGATGCGCGGCCAGGATCTGCAGCCCTGGCACCTCTGCCAGCTGGACACGGCAATCAGAGCTCCCCAGCCTCCAGGGGAGGGGCAGCTTCCCTGCCGGGGAACGGGGATTTCGGGATCCGGAACGTGAGAATTACAGAGGGGTGGTCACTTGAGTGGAGTGGAAATGAGCATTGGTGCCAGGCAATGAGGGCTCAGCTCGGCTCCCAGCACCGCCACCACCCCGTGGGTCGTTTGTCCAGCGAGGAATGAAGGCCAAAACTACCAGGAGCAGGGGTTGGTCGGTCACCACAAGGGTTTGGTGAGGATGGAGCGAGTTCTTTACGCTTTAGAGCAACAAGGACAGAGTTCAGAGCCACGGGAGCTCCTGTGGGAGCAGGACTTGGGTGGCTGAGCGAGGCTGGTGACACCTCCTGCACGGGCAGCGAGGTCGTGGCAGTGTCCCCAGAGCACCCCTGAAGAGCCCCCCTCGGTTTTGGGGCTGAGCTGAGCGGGAACAAAGGGGAACGGAACATCCTTGTGCTCCCAAAGCCGCCAGGATCACTCCCTGCTCCCGAGGAGACCCTCAGGGGGCTTGGCGGGACACAGCCCGGGTGAGCCCCACGGAACACGGCACAAGCAGGGCAGGAAAAGGGATCACGGCACGGAACAGGCAGCCAGGGCCACACAGGCTGATTGTTCTGTCCGAAAACCACCCAGGGAGCAGCTCACCCTGCAGGAAAGGAGGTTCCCGAAAGCAGGGAGAGCCGGGAGCAGCGGGAATTGAATCCCAGCAGCAGCAGAGGGCACAAACTGGGGCAGTCACCAGTGAAACCAGTCCCACATAAATCAGCAGACATCGCTGGGACTGATTTCCACTGCCTGGGAGGAGGAAATCTGAGAGGAACGTGACCATTTTGCCCACCCGGAGGTGTCGCCTCCCTGCTGGGAGGGGGGACAGCCCTGCAGGGTGTTTGTGATCAGTTCTGCTCCCAGCAACCTCCCCTGCCAACACCAGGGCCGGCCCCTGCTCACCCTGCCAGGCACGGTCCTCATCCCTTCATTTCCCAGCCTTTCTGAGTGCTTTGTTCGTTCCAGATGTAACCACAACAACCACAGAGCAGTGATTTAAGCAGAAATTGGTTGGTTGCTGCAGTCCTGAAACGTTCACTATCAGCCAGTGTCTGAGCAGCCCAGCTCTGTGTTCGGGGTATTTCTCTTTAGTGGCTCTGTGCTGTTCCTGTTTCGGGCTGTTTATGGAAGGATTGGTTCTTGGGAGCAGCTGCATTTCTCACTTCATTGAGAAATAAACACATCAGGCTCGCTCTGCAAGTGGCATAAAAGCAAAGGAGCTCAATACTTCCCGAGTGTTGTTCCCTCCTCATCCCATCTTGGGGCCCTATGAGCCCTCTCCCTGCTCAGAAAGTGTTTGGGGTTTGGGATTGACCCCAAAGAGCATGGGATCATAGAATCAGAGTGGTTTGGGTGGGAAGGAACCTTAAATCCCATCTCATCCCCCCCCCTGCCATGGCAGGGACGCCTCCCACTGTCCCAGGCTGCTCCCAGCCCCGTCCAGCCCGGCCTTGGGCACTGCCAGGGATCCAGGGGCAGCCACAGCTGCTCTGGGCACCCTGTGCCAGGGCCTGCCCACCCTCCCAGAATACAATTCCTTCCCAAAATCCACCTAAATTTACTCTCTTCCAGTCTGAAGCCGCAGCTGGAGGACCACTGGGCTGCATCCTCACTTCTCCCCTTGTTGCCTTCTCCTCTTGCTATTTCCTGAAGGAATGGCCCAAAATAACCTTTCCCAAGCCCCTTTGGGCTGTCGGGGGCCCGCAGGACCCAGCCCACGTGAGGCTGCAGTCCCGCAAGTGCTCGGCACCTCTGATCTGGGGGGGCTTTTTCCCGGGCTGTGAATAAAAGCAGCTCCTTAATTAAGCCCTGGGTATTGATTTCATTTCCATCCTATTAACTGCCTTGCCCTACATGGGTTTGCTGCACTCCGTAGGATTCCCCTTGCCCCCACTCTGTGTACACACGAATTGCCAGGATGAAAAAGCTTCATTAGTCCCATCCACTCTTCAAGCACCCATTTCTTTATATTTTTTTCGCTTTCAAGTGCTCATAAAAGAGGCTCCTTGACAGCTTCCAGACCTGCATCTCTCCAGCAGAGCGAAGATTCATGAACCCACAGCAAGAGCTCAGCTACTTTGGAAAGAGAAGGAGGAAAAAACCCTAAAGAAACCCACGCTCTGGTTCCCCTCACATGTGGGGAGCTGGAGGTCTCAGAACAGCAAAACCCCGAGCTGCTGGCACTTGCTGATCTTTTTTTGGGTCTTTAAACAGCAGCAACAATTTGGTTTTGAGCCCTGAGCCGCAGCGGAGCCTGAGCAGCTCAGGGCTGGGTCACCCCGGGTGGGAGCTGCCTTTCCTGCCAAGAGAAAATCCAAAGTGTTTGTGTTTCCCCCACCAAGGCCAGGGAGGGGAGAAGCCTCAGAAGGGAGAGGGGAGAGACAAATATCAAATTAGAGAACGAAAACACAGCAAAATGGAAAAGAGGATAAACCAAGCAGAAAAACAGTGGTTTTCCCATGATGCTCAAAACCAAAGGCACCGAAAGATTTGGGAATTCACTCTCAGAGGTTTTTGCATCAGTGACCATAAACCTCACGAACTCACACAAACACGGGGGCTGTTTAATTAATTACCAAAATTAAGGCTTCCAACAAGAAAAGAAAGCAACCAGAGGGAAGAGGTTCTCAGACAAGAGGCACGGGGAGCTATTCAAACATTTGGGGGAGAAAAAGAACCAACCCACAACAACTTCTGAGTCTTTCTCATCCTTTTTTTGGGATGTCGCAGGAGGGGACTGAAGGAACGAGAGGTGGTTTAGAAGCTCAGGGAAGATGTTCCCTGCAGGATTTGTGGGGCCAGGAGCTGGATTTGGATGATCCTTGTGGGTTCCTTCCAGCTCAGGCTGTTCTGTGATTCTGGCAGAGATTTGGGGAGGGTAAAACCCAGACGGGTTGGTCAGAGCTATAAAACACTTCCCAAACCTCCAAGTGTTTGAGCTTCCATCATTCCTGAGCTGAAATCTCAGGAATTTTCACCGCTCAACAATGAGTAAATATTCCCGTCACCCAAATCTGGGAAATGCCCCAAAATTCAGCTGGAGGAAGCAAAGGGCCTGACACTTGTTGGTCTCAGTACCCGAGGCAACTACTTAGAAAGTCAAAGAAGAATAATCAAGAACCTGGAGAGTGAAATTCAGTTTCTCTACCACAAATATCTGGCTTTAAAACCCGGGGCTGATCTCCAGCCTTCTGGTAAAGCTTCACGCTGGGCCCTGGGTTGTTCTTCCAGAGCAGAGCAGAGCTGGATCATTCGCCCCGTTCCAGGCACTGCTTTGATGTTCTCACTGATTTAGGGATTAGCCTGGAAGCCGCCGCGTGTGCCAAGGCTGCAGGAGAGGTGCCCCAGCTCTGGTTCGCAGTCCAGACCCTTCCTTCCCTGCCCTGCCTCAAGAAATAAAGCTCAGTAACATCAAACCAGCCTCTCCTCAGCTCCAGCCCCCAGACGTTCCCTGGTGCTGCGGGAGGATCTCAGCCCTGCAGATCCCCACACCAGGCAGCACTTACTCCAACTGAATTAGCCAGAGAGGTCTGGCATGGTTAATTGGAATTATTTAGCCATAATGTTTTGCCCTCCTCCTCCTCCTCTGCCTGGCGTGATGTTCTCTAAATTGAATTCCTTTAACAGAATCCAATATGCAGCCAAACTGTTGGTCCAGAGAAATGTTTCACCGGGGGTCTGGCTGATGGACCCCCCCTCCGGCGGGCTCCCAGGGACCCCTTTTGTGTCCCCATCCTCTGCCCGGCACCAGCACGGCACTAATTAGAGCTCTCTGAGAACACTCAAACATCCCAAACCTTCCTGGGGGTCAGTGAGGAGCCAGGCAGGGAATTTCTCATCCAGCACCGACCTCAGCCTGCCCCGGGGCAGGGCGGGGCACATCCGTGTCCCACAGTGGGAAAATTAACCCCATTTGAGCCCAAAAGGAGCAGTTACACCCAAATCAAAGGCGGGGATAGCTCAGGCACAACCCGCACCAGCACAAATCTGCCTCAATTCGGTTTTGCCTCCCACTAAAATTCATCGTTTTGGCGTTTCCCTGTCCCAGTCCCTGGGTGCTGGCGCTGAGCATCAAATCCCTGCCCAGCTCCTGCTCTTCCTTCACCCCTGCCCGCGGCTCCAGCATCCCGCGGGTTCCTGCCTCGTCCTGTTCCCCCAAAGAGCTCCGGGGATTCGCTCCGAGGCAGGAGAGCAGCTCCCGGCAGCAGGAGGGGAGCGCAGCCGCCGGGAGAACAAAACGCCGCACAAGTTCCTCAACCTCTTCCAGCTCCCGCCCGTGCCAAAGGGATCCTCACGACCTAAATGAGAATATTCTCCCCACTCCCCTTTCATTCGTTTATGAAGTCACTTTGCTAATGGTGCGGGCCGCGTTGGCTGCTCACGAACTCCCGAGCCATTTATTCCAGCTCCTTTCCCCCAGCAGCTGCACGACCAGAGAGAAATTCTCTTCCCAGCAGAGGCAGGAGAGAAGGACATTTGTCTTATTCCGTCTGAGTAAAGCTTATCTGCTTATTTGCTGCTCAGAATTGTATTTACAGAGCACAACAAAGGCAAAGCCGAGTGCACTAATTGCTGCTGCTCAGGTGGAATATTTTCTGCTCACCCCGAGCCCTGCATCGGTGGGGTTTTATACTTTATCTGGCACGAGCGAGCTCCACAGAAGGGTTTTATTATTCACCCATCACTGCTGTTTCATTGCCGCTGTATTTTCTGAAAGGAGGGACAAAAACCTCAATGATTTCTTGCTTTTCAAGCAAGGATCGCTGAGGGTTTTTTCTCCGAGCTCATTGCACGTTGCAGACAAATAAATCACCATTTAAATCAGCCTCATTCTGAGCTCACAGATGGAGGCTCCTCCAGAGGGGAAGCTCTCCACATCCAGGTGCCTTCCATCCTCCTCGCAGTGGGCTCCGCATTCCCGGGCTCCCAAGGGATGAGCACAGAGCAAAAAGCAAACCCCCGATAGGGGAAAAAAATTCCAGCCCAAAAATCGTTTTGGTTTCTCTCTGATCGACAGCACAAATCCTCATTTTAGCTCTGCCCCGATTGTTTGGTTACAGAGCATCCCCACAACCCTTTGTTCACACAGCAGAGCCCAGCTCAGGCACCAGCTCCCAGAGTTCACGGCCTGGAAGCGGGGCTGGAAATGGGGCAAATTGCTCTGAAAAGAGGATCGGGGGTGGCACTTCCCCGTCCCCCTTTCCTTGGGGAAGGGAAAAGCATCCCAAATGCAGAACGCAGCTCCCCAGCCTCCCCCTGGGAGTGAACTCATCCCCGAGGCTCTGCTGGGCTCGGGGGAATTTTGGGGCTTTGGCAAACCCCGCTCCGAGGGGGACGGGCCGGGGATGCTCCGCGTGTCCAGCGCTGCCTCTTCCCGCGGCCAGGACGGCCGGCGGGCGGATCCCTGTCAAACAGCAGCCCCTTCATGTCACCTCCTGGCATCCCTGGCACAGAGCAGAGCCCCGAGCCTGGCTGTGCCCGGGCCCTGCTGCCCCCGGGCCAGCTGGGGCACTCGGTGACACGGGGAATTTAACCCCAGCTCAGCACCGGTGGCTTCGCTGGCAGCCCCGGGGCAGAACCCCCCAGGGCAGGTCCGGAGCCTTCATCCCCGCTCCCTGCAAACCCCCAGGGCCTCCGGGAGCAGGGAGGGAGAGGAGCTGCCTCGCAAACCCCACCTTCGCTGGTGCTGAGCGGGGTGGGAGGTGGTGGGGACGCTCCCGGTGCCTGAACTTCCCTCCTTCCACTCCCACCCCGGCCCCAGAGGGCTGGGGAGCATTTATCGATCCAAAACTCCCCGAGCACGGGGGCATTTCCTTGCTCTGGGGGCTGCAGGGGCAGCAGAGGTGACCCAGGTGCCGCTCCCTGGCCGGGTGCTGTCCCCTCCCTGGCACCTCCTGCGTGTCCCCAGCGCCACCAGCAAAGAGGGAGCCCCAGCAGCTGCTCAGCGCAGCCCTGAGGGTCTGAGCCCCCTTTAATGACCCTCACGTTGGTTAATTAGAGATTAAAAGGCAGGGATGAGCAAAATCTCAGGTGTGGGGCTGAGCTTGTCCCCCTCGCAGGTGAGGCACACCTCTCCCCGCGGGCAGCACCCGGCGATATTTGGTTTTTCTGAGGGAGTTCAGGCCATTTCTGGGTGCGGGGAAGGCGCAGGGAGGCCGAGCCCGACCTCCCCTGGCACCAGCTCCCGTCCCCCCATCACTCCCACCCCTCCTGCAGCCTTAAACTTGAACCCCGGGCTGGTTCTCCCTCTCACAGCCAGGACATCGAGGCCTTTCCCTGCCTCCAGTGACAGCAGCCGAGGCTTTTCATCCTGCTTGGGGCACCAGAAAGGAAATTAAAAGGGCGATAAGGGAGCTCCTTCAGCAGACGAGGGAATATTCTGTGCTGGCAGGGAGATAAGGCAATATTTCCTCCAGCTCTGGCAAAGGCTCAGGAATGAGACGTGGGGTGAAAATTCCGCATTTATAGAGGTTTTATAACTCTTACCTGGGCTGCAGGATAACCATCAGCCTCGCTCAGATTCCCTCCCCAGGGGAGGTCACGGCAGCGCAAAGAGAGGGAAGGGATCCACGAAGAGAATCCGGATCAGCTGCAGCACCCAGGGCGATTTCGTGGCTCTGCTGGCCCAGGTCAGCCCAGGGCGATGGGTGCTGCCTTCGGGTGCTCTTTAGCACCCCGGGGATGAGCCAGGAGAGCTCAGGGGGTTTGCAGTGCCCTGCGATCCCCCAGAGCTGGACCCGACCCCTCCACGTCCCATCCCCGGCGCAGGAAACGCTCTGGGAGCAGGGCACAGACCGGGCTCAGTGCCAGCAGCCCCCACCCAGCCCTGGCACCCCCCGGGACCCCCAAACCCAGCCCTGGCAGAGCCAGACCCGCCCCGAGCCCCGTGCTGGGAACATCCCCAGGGATTGCTCCCAGGCAGCTTCTCCCCCTCACCTCTTTCCTTGTTCTCTTGGATTTAATTTCATTTCCCTTCCCCCTGGCAGGGGGACCCCAGGATCCCCAAACCTCAGCGTGCTCCTCCAGAATTCAGGCTCCTAAACTTTTAATTACACAGAATTTTAACAAAAAAACCCAAACCCCCCAAAATAAAAAGGCAAACAGTCGCTCAAGCTGCTTTTCTTTGCAGGAATGGGGGGTTTTTTTTGCTGCTTTCTTAATTTTCAAGCCCCCCAAGGAGCAGCTCAGCCCCACCCTGGGCCATCCCTCCCCCCCAAGCAGACAAAAAAAAAAGCCAAACTCCTTTTAAAGCACTTTTTTTTTCTTTTTTTTATTGATTTCATTGAAAACAGAACAAGAAAATGATCAGAGCCAAAAGGCTGCTCCTTTAAAACTGTCAAAAACATTAACAGAAAAAAAAAATAATAATAATAAACATGATGGCATTATGAATGTTCTAGAAGAGATGAACAAAAAAAAAACAAAAAAAAAAAAAAAAAAAACCAAAAACTTTTTACTGCCCTAATTAAAATATT
>VXAZ01001518.1:663450-697491 GCA_013399875.1 Gymnorhina tibicen | reverse complement strand
TTCTTCTTCACGTTTTTAATGCTTGTCCCCGATGTTTCAGTAATGGTAAAAAATAAATCAGTTTATTGAAACCTCATAGCGTGTGGCTTAAAAATCAATCCGAGGTGCCCAGCGTGGAGCAAAGGGATGGGAACAGACGAGCTGGTGGCATCTGGGATCTTCTCACCGTGACACATCTGTCCACCCCAGCCAGTCCAGGTTCTCTATAATATATATATCATTCACTTTATCTTTAAAAAAAGGGGGGGGAAAACTGGTTTTCTTTAGGAATTAGTGTCTTGTAAAATCCTCTTCAGCCTTCCCTCTCTAAAAGCACTCGTGGGACGGGGAGAGGGGAATTCCTGCACGGAGGAACCCAGCACTGAGACGGGAACGGGGCTGGACCAGAGCTGGTTTGAACGGAGGAAATCCAGGAGGGAGAGAGCCAAGGGATCACGGGGACGGGAAGGACTCTGGGATTCTCCTCATCAGATGAGAAAAAAGCCGTGGGGGCTGGAGAGAAGCGAGGGAATTTGTAGGAAACACCCCCCCACCCCGGGGAGGGCCCCACCACAACGTCCTGCGAGATGGGGGAGGAATCATTCATTTATAGATCCAAAAAAAAAACCAAACAAAACAAAACAAAACAAAAAACCAACCAACCAACCAACCAAACCAACACAAAAAACCAACCAGCAGAACCTGCCCCGGGGGCTGTGCCGAGCAAACCCAGAGCCAGAAACCCCAGAGCTCCCTCNCCGAACCGGAGCGGGGCGGGCGGGAGGGGTCCGGGACACGAGCGACGTTCCGAGGACGGGCGGCTCTCCCCGGCTCTGACAGCGTTCAGAGAGGAGGCCGGGACAGCTCGGGTGGCCCAAAAAAAAAATGCAACGGCCACCCCTGCACGCAGAGCTGTGAAACCCAGCAGCTTTCCAGGAGCAGGGAGGGGAGAACAACATCACGGAGGCGGGATTTGCTTCCACTCCTTCCTCAAGTAACAGTCGGTGGCACAGCCCTAAGTGTCACAAACCCTTGGCTTTCCTTGAGCAGGATGGGGGGGGGGTGTTTTTTTTCTTCTTTTCTTTTTTCCTCTTTTTTTTTTTTTAATATTTTTTGCGTAGTTTTGTGTCGTTTTTTGTCTTTTTTTTTTTTTCCTCTCTCTCTCTCTCTTCTTTCTCTTTTAACTCGGAAATTCGGACAGTATGTGAATCGATGGGGGTGGAAGGAGTCAAGTCTCAGAAGGGGCCGGCGGCCGTGGCGGAGCTGGTGTCGGGGAGCCCGTTCTCCTGCGTGTCCTGGGCCGAGGTGCTCGCCTGCCGCTGGGCCAGCGCCGAGCTCGAGTGTTTGCACTTGGGTGAACCGCACTGACAGCTGAAGAATTTGCCTTTGATGTCCCAGAACCTGTCCCCGTAGTCGAAGCTGCAAGAGAGAGACACGGGAGGGGTCAGGGAACGGCGGCAGCGGAGGGACACGGGCGCTGCCACGGCTTCGGGGAATCCCGGGGTGGTTTGGGGTGGAGGAACCTAAAAGAGCATCCCATTCCATGGGCAGGGACACCTTCCATTGGAGCTCCATCCAGCCTGGCCTTGGGCACTGCCAGGGATCCAGGGGCAGCCACAGCTGCTCTGGGCACCCTGTGCCAGGGCCTGCCCACCCTCATTGTAGAAGACTTCTTCATTAATCTAATCTAATCTAATCTAACCTAACCTAACCTAACCCAACCTAACCTAACCCTGCCCTATGGCAGTGGGAAGCCATTCCCTGTGTCCTGTCCCTCCATCCCTTGTCCCCAGTCCCTCTCCAGCTCTCCTGGAGCCCCTTTAGGCATTGGAAGGGGCTCTGAGCTCTCCCTGGAGCCTTCTCCTCTCCAGGTGAGCACTCCCAGCTCTCCCAGCCTGGCTCCAGAGCAGAGGGGCTCCAGCCCTGGGAGCAGCTCCGGGGCCTCCTCTGGATTCCCTCCAGAAGCTCCACATCCTCCTGGCACTGGGGATCCCAGATCTGGAGGCAGCTCTGCAGGTGGGGTCTCACCCGAGCGGGGCAGAGGGGCAGAACCCCCCTCCCCTGCTGCCCACACCGGGGGCTCAGCCCAGCACAGGGGGGTTCAGGGCTCCGAGTGGACACGGCCGGGCTGAACCCGGGGCTTTGCAAACTTCGGGGGGGATCCCCGAGCCACAGCCCCCGGGGTTGGAGCGACCCCGAGCTCTCGTCCCCGCGCCGGCGGCACGGGGCAGGGGTGGCACGTACCCGATCTCCTCTCCAGCCTCTATGTGCCTGGTGCTGAAGAAGGCGATCCTGGGGAAGCGCAGGTCCTGGTGGGACATGAACACCCGCACCGGGATGAGGTTGGGCTCGCACAGGTGGTTGATGAAGCGGCTGATGTTGCCGTAGAAACGGGCGTCGATGCAGTAAACCTCTCCGTCCTGGGGGGAGGCAGAGGGGGCAGAGCTCGTTAGGGCCCTGGCAGTTACTGCATTAAATACATGATCAGGCTGCTGGTGTCTCCGTTAATGCTCTGGGAACAGCCAGGGCAGGGCAGCCACTGCGGGTCTGGAAGGACTGGAAACACACACACACACACACACACACGCTTTTATATTCAATTTATATTCAACGGTACCCTGCAAAAGGAGTTTCCTGCGCAGCACTCTGCCCCCACACGCCCCAAGAGCTGTTTTTTAACACTCTGGCACACCGCTTCTCCCAGCCCAAGCACTGGTTTGGCACAATGGGACTGGTGTTCGGTGCAGACACCTTCCTTGGGTGGGGGAACAGGCACCTGTTCTGTCCTCTAATTGAACATGACAGCTTGGAAACACAAAGCCAGAGCCCGGAGAAAACACAGGGTTCTGCAGATAAGAGTGAAAGTGAGAACACAGAAATTCCCTTTCCAGAGAGCCCAGAGAGCAGCAATACTTTGTTTTCCTTGAAAAATAAAAGAACCCCCCTCAGGGCTTTTTTATTCCAGCAGAGAATGACTGTGCAAAGCAGAGGCTTTAATTACAGCAGCTAATTTCAGCTGCAAAGAGGCCAAAAGCAAAAGGATCCATTAGTGGTGCTCCAAGTCCCTTCTGGACAAGCACCTCGGATCGTTAATGGATGAGCTGTGCCAGGTCACACTCGGGGGTGCAGGAGCCCAGGAAAACATCCCAAAAACTGGGGGAGCACACACCGGTGTCACCAGCTCTGATTTCGTAGCTCAGTGATTTCACTCCCTCAGCTTCACCCACGGCGATGCCACGGTGGGGCAGGAGGGCAGCGCCACTCCCTGACCCCCAGCGGGACCCGGGACACTCTGGGGTCACCTCACACGGGGCTGGGAGGGACAGCTCAAGGGACAGGGACAACAAATGGCAACCCAGCCACTCTCAGCACAGCACAAACCCACCCAGGCCATCCCTTCCGGACACACCAGGACCTCGAGGCCCCTCCAGGGCTGGGATTCATACCCTTGGAATGCCCATCACCCTGGAGGACACAGAACCCCCTGGCTCTGCCCTGCCCTTCTCTGCCCGGCCTGATGGGCGGCTCTAACCATCCCTCAACGTTTTGGTGCCTGGTTTTCCACAGATGCTCCACCTCGGTCTCCCCTCCTTCCTTCCCTGAAGGCTTCCCAGGAGCCAGCACAGAGGTTCTCCCTCCTCAGGGCTCTCAGTCAGGATGAACCAAGAGGCAGGGCAGGGCCCAGGTGGGCTCTTGCTCATAAATGCACAAACCAGGCTGAAGTCCCCTTCAACTTCTTAATGACAGTCTGACCCCCTGTTTTCACACCAGACTCATTATTTATCTCTTCTCAGCCCTTGAAGTGTGTGTTGCTTTAAAAAACAGAAGAGGACAAAACACAAAGCAAAGCTCCTTTGTCACCAGCTGCTGACAGAAACAAGGCACAGAGTGTTTTACAGCCTGCCTTGGAAGCCACCCCACTCCTGCGAGTCCCCAGCTCACCTCTTCTCACTTCTGCTTCCCCAGGGGGAGGCTGAAGTCATGGCCTTGCTGAAAACTTTTAGATTGTACTTTGCAAAACAGAATTTCTGCCCTGAGAGCAGAGCTCACGGAGCAGAGCAGGGGAACAAGGAGCAGAACAAGCCCCTGCCAGGGTATCTGATGGATCCTTCAGGAGTGAACAGGGTTTGTTGGGGTTTTTTCTTTTAATCTTTCAGCTCATCATCACTTTATGAAGAACTCACAGAGCTGCCAAG
The DNA here is from genome assembly GCA_013399875.1 of Gymnorhina tibicen. Classification (NCBI taxonomy): domain Eukaryota; kingdom Metazoa; phylum Chordata; class Aves; order Passeriformes; family Artamidae; genus Gymnorhina; species Gymnorhina tibicen. The sequence continues at coordinate 693,316 of VXAZ01001518.1, read as the reverse complement.
CACACAGGTGCCAGGCTGGGAGCACCAGACCCTGGACAACTGACCTGTGGATGCTCCAAGGGGTTTGACAGAAGAGAATCCTGCTCAGACGTGGTGTGGGCAGCACGAGCTGGTTCTGCTGCCCTTTTAACCAGCCCTGAGTCTCACCTCAACCACATTTCCACCAAAGCACAGCAACTGTGCTCCCTGCAGGGTTTTGCTGTACATCAAGATGGAGACAAACATCCTCTGGGCTCTTTCGGGGAGGCAGGACCCCGGGTTTGCGTGGCTGGACACCTGCAGACACCGTACCTTGTTGTCCAGGTCGAAGAGGTAGGAGTCCTCCTCACGGACATCGGCCTCGGAGTCGGAGATCAGCTCCCCAACGTACCTGTGGGCAAAGGACAGGCAGGAGTGAGAGGCTCCTGTGCTCACAGGGTAAACTCCTCTTTTTGGGAGAGAGAAACACGGGGGTGCAGCCCAGCCACAGCTGGACGAGCACAGCCACAGCGCTCGTCAGCTCCGAGCCACCAGACAGAGCCCCGACAACTTCCAGCAGCGAAACTCCGGCTCCAAACTCTCATCTCTTCACAGCAACACTTGAGTAACGTTAAAAATGACTTTAACCATATTAAACCAACTTTAATATTGAAAATCGATTTACGTTTTTCCTGAGGATTAAGCTTCCTTTTGCAAATCTCTTTGTTGGCCAAGATCAACACACGAACCCGGTTCTCCTGAAGTTCCTGGCCAGGCTCGGGCTGTCCCACAACCACTGCAGGGCTCGTGCTGCTCACACACGAACCCAGTTCTCCTGAAGTTCCTGGCCAGGCTCGGGCTGTCCCACAACCACTGCAGGGCTCGTGCTGCTCACACACGAACCCAGTTCTCCTGAAGTTCCTGGCCAGGCTCGGGCTGTCCCACAACCACTGCAGGGCTGGTGCTGCTCACACTCCAAAACAAAACGTTCGTGCCCGCCCCTCCTGTATTTCCCAGGGTATTTTGAGCAATTATAGGCTACACAACTTCAAAAGTTTTGGTTTAAAAGTCTCGGGTCCTGGCAGGATCCCTGGAAGGATCCGGGCTGTTTTCTCAGTCCCTCCCGAACCAGAATAAATCCGAGCTGTGATCCCAGCTACAGCCACCCTGCTGTAAAAGCAGGTGACAGGCAGGTCCTCCAAGCAGAATGAAGCAGGTGCTGCTTGGCCTGGCCTTGCTGAGGAGTCCCAAATGCACCCCACAGCCAGAGAGGTCTGGGTTTGGTGCAAACCTGCTGCAGGAGTCCCCACGGCACTCCCACACCTCCCCATCCCCACCTGAAACAGTTCTGGACTGTCGAGGTCCAACACCTCCTGCCCTGAGCTGCTTTAGTCACAGTACCAGACTCACAGTGCAGGGGCTGAGGGAGGCTGGGAGAAAGAAGCAGCAGCACAGCAGCTTTTCAAGTGTCCAAGCACGGGGTTTGGAGCAATCCGGGACAGTGGAAGGAGTCCCTGCCCACGGGACAGTGGAAAAGAGATGGGATTTAAGGTCCCTCCCAACCCACACCAGTCTGTGTTCCTGATTTTGGTTCGTAAGTGCTCCCAGCCTGCAGTGAAACACAAATTACTGCAAGCAAAGGATTCACCACATGAATAAATATTCTTTGCAGCATCAACAGAACTCCCATGACCAGCAGTCCTCTCACAGCATTCCTGCAGCCCTCAGGCATATTCCAAGTGTTGAACAACTGCCTCCAATCCTCCCGGGGCTCAAGGCAGCATTTAACTCCCAGGCCGGGGAGGAGGAGAGCCATGAAACACGAACCTGGAGAGGATCCCTGCGCTCTGTGACCAGGGATTTTGGGCTGTAGCTCCCAACTGGGAGCCTCCTGTTTGCCCTCACTGCTCTACTGCTGGAAATCACCCACTCCTTGGAGGCCTAAAGCACAGAAAGGCAGAGAAATGGCTGTGGAAAGGCCCAGCAGGCAGCAGCAGCTGAGAACAGCTGAATAATCCTGCCCAGAGACAGCCACTGCAGGTTTGTAACTCAGTGAAACAAAACACCACAATGGAATTAAAAATCATTGCTTTGATGCTCCTTTAAAGCCTATTCCTGTAACTCATTTCCTTGCCAAGGCTGCTCACAGATGCCAACGGGTCCCTGATTTTCCAGGCCCTAAGTCAGGGGAGGACGTGCAAGGGGTGCACGTTCCTACCCAAAAACCAGCGGGAGCCCCTTCATTTAAGAACTCCCGTGGTCAAGGCAGTGCCTTTCTTCCCAGCAGGATGTCCAGCACACCGATGGCAAATAACTCCATCCCAGAGCTTCACAGGGCCCCTCGGCACTGCTCAAAGAGGCTGGACTCGAGTGAGGTTGGAACTGATGACCCTGGAGGTCTTTTCCAGCCTTAATGACTCTGATCAGAGGGCACTCCATGCAAAAACCAAGGGCAACAAGCAGTGCCTAGCACAGGCCCCGCTGTTCTCCCCAGGATGTGGGAGCAGGAGGCCTGGGGCTTCTCTGGCTGAAGGTGTGGCTCAAACACCTGGCCTGATGCAGCTGGTACCTCCCTAAAGCACCGCTGAAACAGAAAGCAAACATCCAAAAACCATAAATGGATGCAAAAGGAATACAGCAGATCCTCTGGTTTCTGCATCCCACTAATTCCCAGCCTCTCCAGCACGAGCCAGCAGCAGCTGTGCTGTTTGCAGAAGGAGCAGCTCCACCACCTACCAGCTAAGCACAGATTCAAGCCAGCCCACAGCAACAGCAGCACAGGGTGAGCAACAGCAGCTTGGGAACAGCACCAAACTCCGAGGCCGGGGAGAAACGTGCACGTGAGCACAGCCCTGAGGAGCTGCAGAGCTCCGTGGGACCCCGGCGGGACACGAGGGTGGCACTGCCACACCCCCCCTGCCAAGCTGCTGCTTCCAGGGCTGGGCTGAAGGGAAGGGGCAGGAGGCAGCTACAGAGTCACAGAACCATCACGGATGGGAGAGACCTTCAGGATCACCGAGTCCAGCCACGAACCCAGCACCACCACAGCCACCCCAAACCACGTCCCAGGTGCCACATGCAGGTGCCTTTTGAACACTCCCAGAGCGGGTGGCTCCAGCACCTCCCTGGGTGGCTCATCCCAGTGCCTGACCACTCTTGCAGCAAAAAGCCATTTTTATATCTCTGATCTGAAGCTCCCCTGGTGCAATTCAAGGCCGTTTTCCCTCATCCTTTCACTGATTCCTGGGAGCAGAGCCTGACCCCACCCGGCTGCCCCCTCCTGTCAGGGAGTTGTGCAGAGCCACGAGGGCCCCCCCGAGCCTCCTTTTCTCCAGGCTGAGCCCCTTTCCCAGCTCCCTCAGCCACTCCTGGTGCCCGGGAAGAGTCAGAGAATGAAGGTTGCACCAATGCACTCATCCTTCCAGAGCACAGTAACGACCACCCAGGGCTCCAATCCAGGTGTTCAGCACAAAATGCTCTTCCAGAGGAGCTGATCCTGGGATCTGCTTTGTCCTGGCAGCCCTGGGCACTGCCAGCACTGGGGCTGCGTTCCAGAGAGGAGGAGAAGAAGGAGCCAGGTCTATGGGATGCTCACAGAGAATCCCAGGAAGGACTCACGGAGCAGAGGGCTGAGGTGGTGAGTGAGTAAATGAGCGCGTGGCACAAGGAGGAAGGCGCATGGGCACGACATTAATTAGCTCAGCTGGTTAGCAAGCAGCTCATCTGGATGATGAAGACAGTGCCCAGCACTGAACCAGTGCCAGCAGCTCCTGGCAAGGGCGGGGGCAGAGTCAGGCTGTGGGATCCACCCGCCACGAGCCCCACGTGCTCTGCAACGTTCATCACACCTTCCCCGGGCCGCCTCCTCCCCGCCTGCTGCTCCTGCGTGCTGCCATCCCAGCAGGATTTGGGGAAGTCGGTGCCTTTTTCCCTGTGGGAGCAGTTCACTCACGGGCCCTGGCTCGTCCCTGGGTGCTGCACCAGGACCTTTGGTACTTACGGAAAGCCCTGCACGAGGACGGGCCTGAGCCACTCCCCACAAACAGCAGCTTTTGGCTTTATCTCTACAAAAATATTTTAGCAGCTGGCAGCTCCTGACATGGAAGAAATACTTGGCCAATTCCCCGCAGAATTTTCTTTTCCTTTATTTTTTCTTTTAAATACTGCAATAATCTCCCTCAACCCCCCAATCCAATTCCGTAACACATCAATAACCAGTTCTAAAAACCCCCAGCACCTATTTCCATCACGGGCACGAGTCCAGCCTTATTTAGAAGGTCTTCACTCACTGCTGTATTGCAATGAAGAAAACACTTCCCAAACTATGTAATAAAGTACCCATACCACTTTGAAGCCTAAAACCGTGGGGTCTGATGAGAGGTTTTTCACTTGACATAAATCTGAACACTTCTGTGCCTAAGTACTTCATTGAGTCAGGGCCAAAACACGTGCTTAACCCCAAGTGCTTCACTGTTTTGCTGAATTAAGACCAAAGCCAGAGCTGTGACACTGGAAAACCTCTGGAGAAGCCAGGACTGAAGCACAGAAAGTTGTTCCAAAGCGCCCTGGCCCGCAGTGTCCCACACCCACGGCGAAGAAATGAGCCGAGCACATTTGCAGCACAACCCAAATGTGCTCTGCCCCCATCACTTGGGTTTCAAAGGGGGAAGAGCTGAGCCCAGATCCCAGCAAGACACGGCGGGGTGGAGGAAGCTCCACACTGTGAGGAAAAGGACAGACAGAGCAGGAAGTGGAGTCAGGAAACCTCTGGCTGAGGGCAGCAGCTGGGCTCGATGCCAGCTTGATTTGCACAAAAACCTCTCCTTAAAGAGGAGCAAAGCACGTGTGCCCTGGGGAAGTGCTGGAGCTGGGAAGTGCTGGGGTTGCTGGGATGCTGGGAGCTGCACAACTTACTCAGGGCTGGATTTGGGAAGTGCTGGGGTTGCTGGGATGCTGGGAGCTGCACAACTTACTCAGGGCTGGATTTGGGAAGTGCTGGGGTTGCTGGGATGCTGGGAGCTGCACAACTTACTCAGGGCTGCATTTGGGAAGTGCTGGGGTTGCTGGGATGCTGGGAGCTGCACAACTGACTCAGGGCTGCATTAGGGAAGTGCTGGGGTTGCTGGGCCCCTGGGAGCTGCACAACTGACTCAGGGCTGCATTTGGGAAGTGCTGGGGTTGCTGGGATGCTGGGAGCTGCACAACTGACTCAGGGCTGGATTTGGGAAGTGCTGGGGTTGCTGGGCCCCTGGGAGCTGCACAACTTACTCGCACACAAAGGTCCCCAGAGGAATGTCCTGCATCGTCCGCACTCCCCAGCCCATCTTTTGTGTCCGGTAAAGCTGCAACCGAGTCCTGGAAAAGAGGGGAAGAGGAGATGAAGCCACGTTGATGGCAGCACTCCACGGAAAGAAGGGATTTTCGTGGAGAGATGAGCAAAAAGCCAGCACCTTCCATCACCACACACTCCCAGAGGAGTTTAATAGCCACCCTCCCGTTCTCACACTGCAGGGATGCTCCGCTCCCACAGCTCCCAGCTGTGGGCAGATGCTGGCATGGAAACAGCCCAGGGACAAGGGACAGGCGCCAGGCAGCCCCTTCTGCCTGCCCAGCTGCACCCCAAGGGGCTGAGGAGGAGGGGACAGGGCTGGATGCTCTGTGTGATGATGATTTACAGAGGGTATCAGAATCCCACCTGCATTTCCTTCCCCTCCAGGCAGCCCTGGGGCAGCAGGGAAGGTGGAAAGGGATTTAAGGCAGTGGAGCTGTGCTGAGAGGGGAGGCAGGGAGCTCCCAGGGACTAAAGAACACCTTGAGCTAAGTGCTCTGACCCCTCTGCCCTCTGCCAAGGCCAGGGCACTCAGCAATTCCATCATATCCAGCTGCCTGGCTGAAAGACAAGGAAGAAACGCTGCAACTTGAGACTTCTTGGTGTAATAGCTGCTCTGTGGAATTTTACTGATGGGGTTTATAGGCAGAGAAACAATCCTGTAAGTCATTCTGCCTCGTGCTCAGCCAGAACCTGAGTTAAGTGCAGGATGAACAGTCTCCAGGGCTAGGAAAAGCTTGCTCTATCCCTGAGGGAACCAAAACCCACTCTCAGCAACGCTGTTATCGGAATTAAGTGAAATCTGATGCTCACCTTAACTTCACCCTGTTGCTTTTCCCAGTACTTCTCTTCCCCCCACCCGCTCCCCGCTGCACCGTCAGCTCAAACCAGGGCACGTGGATCTCATCCTGTTTGCCCACAGCTTCACCAGGGCAAACCACGACCTCGGGGGAGCCATTTCTCTCAGAGAAACCGGGTCTAACGCTGCGTTTGGGGCTGGGGAAGCTCCCCCAGGTTTTGCCTCGTCCATCAGAGCAGAGCCCAGTTCAGGTCTGGGCTCTGCACCGGAGCCGACACCGGCGGCAGCGGGGCCACGGCTCCGAGCTGAGCCTGCCAGCTGAGCTGGGCCAGGCTGCCAGCTGGATACGTGTGCTCTGCCAGGCAGAGTTAATTTGGAGCCAATCTGATAAAGGAAGCAGTGAAAATGGAGCAGCAGCACCCCTGTGTCAGCTGCAGCCCCACAGCAGGAGCCTTCCCCGCTGCCTCCCCGGGGACCGCGGGCTCTGCCCAGCACCTGACCCTCCTTTCCCAGCAGAGCTGCTCCCCCCCGGCTCGTGATTGGGCTTCCAACCCTTCCCATCTTTCAGAAGAAACACTTCAGCAAGGCAAAAAATGCAAAAGCAACAGCTCTGGCTGTACAGCTCCTAAAGAAACACCCACGGAGGCACCGGAGCTCGGGAGCTTGGCAGGGAAAACCAGAGAGAGGTAAAGTTCTGTGGAAACACATCGAGTTTCTTCCTCGCTTATTTTTAACATTGCAAAATGTCACCGAAACGACAAAGCTCGCAGAAAAGAGTGTAGTCAGCACCATAAAAAAAAAATTCCAAAAAGTCTTTTCTTTTTCCCAGTGGGATCCCTTTGAACTTAGTGCAGGGGCAAACTCCTCCACAGCACAGGTCCAAACCAAAACATTGACATTTTTAGCCAGGCACCAAAATCCCAATGGTCTCACCTGAAGCTGCGAGGCCAACAGGTACTCAGGTCTCCAGTTCAGGGGGAATCACGCCAATAACTTGGAAATTTTAAGCAGCCAAGTCTGGGCATGCTGGCCTGTATTTCTAATCTAGACTGCTGGCTCACGAGATCTTCTGAACTAAGACTCTGCAGCTCTGCTGCTGTCGTGTCCTTCTCAGCTCTCCCCGTGAGACACCACACCTGGGCTGTGCATGCACACCCACAAGCCACTGGTATGTTTTATGGTCAGCTGATGAAAGAACACTGCAGCTCCCACCTAATGGTGCCACGGGCAGGGTGCAAATATTAATTGAGATGTTAATCGAGCTCATCAACCCACTGCTGCTTCATTCCCACCGGCAGCACGCAGGAACCCACTTCCATCCCACCAGCCCCAGCTTCTGTGCCGGGTTTTGTGGGTTCATGGGTGAGCTGAGAGGCAGAAAGCTCACGGGTTTGGGGTTGGTCCTGCCCAGATCAGCTGCGTTTGGCCCCTCCTGCTCACCTGAGGCCGTTCTGCACCACCCGGTTCCTGCAGGTTCTCCAGCACGAGCACGCGTGGTTGCACTCGAAGATCAGGGGGGGCTCAGCCATGTTGAACTCGGGCAGGAGTCGGCCATCCTGAAGGAGAGAGCCACCCCAGACCGGGTTATTTCTCTGCTCCTGGGATCCCCAAAAGCACAGGCAGAAATTCCCCCCAGGGTAAGAACGGGCCAGAGAACCCCGAGGCGGAGCCGTGCCCCGACCTCCCCAAACCCGGCGTCAGGGCTCGGGTTCTGCAGTGGTTCTGCTCTGTCCTGACAGCAGCACGGGCACCACTGTCCCCCACAGCTGACAAACAGCCAGAGGACTGAGATTTTTGCTGCCTGGCATCGCCCTACACAGCACTGAAAAAACACGTCCCAGCGCTGTGCAGGAAACTGCTGTGCACCATCACCCTTACTGTCACTTGCCGTGCTGGAGGGGAGAGGGGGATGCTCAGGCTGCCTCTGGAACAAAGCCCGAACTTCCACAGTCCCAGGCCAGCACACACAAGTTCTGTGAACCACGTTACCTTCCCAAATAACACTCCCCAAAAATCCGGTTCAATTGTTTCCCAACATATGGGATTAAGGAAGCGACGGACGCAATTTATCATATTTAACAGATTTGGCTTTAAAGGCTTGAGAGGTGTAATCACCTATTAACGTGGAAATGAAATGGCTACAAAGCCAAGAAAAATGCCAGCACTGCCCCCGGGAGAAACCTGCAGAGATTCCCAGAACTTCTGATCTTTGCAGCACCTGCCCAAAGATGAATCTCCAAAACCTCCCTGGAGGGTTGAAGCATTTTTCCAAAACAAACCTGACTTCTGGCAATGTGGCAGTGAAAACATCTTTACTTTGCCTTCATCCAGAAGAATCACAATAAATAAAAGCAGATTAAAAAAAAAAATTCTCTCTCTGCTCCCTTCCCTTTGTTTACATCTCACAGCACTTTCCACGTTGCTCTGAAATGGAAGCTGATTTCACGCATGGATTGATAAATGCTCCCTATCACATGGCTGTAATTAATGGCTCAGTTGGCACGAGAGGAACACAAATAAATAACACAAGAAAAGCTGCCCTGAGCACGCAGTTTGGATTATCACACACGTCTCAGAGCTGAGACCACAACTTCAGGCACTTTAAGTCAAGAAGAAAGGAGCTGGAATTACAGAAGCAGGGAATGGTTTGGGTTGGAAGGGACCTTAAAGCTCATTTTGTTCCACTCCCTTCCACGGGCAGGGACGCCTTCCACTAGACCAGGGCTGCTCCAAGCCCTGTCCAGCCTGGTTTTGAGTTGGTTTTGAGTGCAAGGAACGGAATTAGGCAAAGCTGAGCTCTCAAGCCCTGGTGTGAGGCAGGAGGGGGCTGTGTGTCCTCACCTTGTCGTACCAGCAGCGCATGCTGAGCTGGCCACACATGCAGTTACTGGAGGAGCAGTCGTCTATGCAGACACAATACTGCAAGAGAAGCAAAGGGTTAATTCCACACCACTCACACAGCTGAGACTGCAACTGGTGACTGGGTCAGGCAGGAAACCACATCTCCTCCTCCTGCTGCAGCTCCTTGGCCAGAAGGATCACCAGCTCCACCGTTCAGCAGCAGTTTAGCTCCGTTATTTATTTCTGCGTGCGCTGAGCGCCAAAGGACTCTGCCTTGCAAGGAGGGATCTCATTCTGAGCCAGCCTCACTGCTCATGGGAGGATGTCCCCGTTCCTAACCCTCCCCCAAGCCCTGTGAGCTGTTCTCCACACCTGGGGACAGGGAAAGCTCCAAGGAGGGACCAGAGCTGGGAGAGGATGCGACTGTGCTCAGTCCTCCCCTGCTGCTTCCCGCTTCCCGCTACAGCTGGCTGCTTCCCCAGCGTCCCCAAGCCAGCACAGCCCCACCACCAGCTGCTGCCCCGCGGGGACTGGCCACGGGAAGGTCACTTCAGCCACCTCAGAGCTGTGCCCAGCAGGGCTCACCCTCGCCCTAAACTTCCCCACCTCTGCTTTCCCCACCCAGCCCTTCCGGGACGGCAGCATCCCAGCCAAGGCCTCGGCCTGGGTGCTGCATGCCGTGGGAAAGGTCTCCCAACAAATCCCTGACTCTCCAGCCTCGGAACAGAGGACAAGGACAAATGGGAGCCACAGCAGCCAGCACCAGATGGCCGGCACTACAGCTGAACACAGAGCTCAGCTTAAGCCTCAGAACTGAAGAAAATCAAAATCCCATCTCCCACATCAAGAGCTGGAGGCGAGGAACTCAAGCTCAGCCAGAATTTGACAGCAATATTAGGACTCAGCATTCCCAACCGGAATGGCAGATCTGTTCTGAGCAGCCCAGGAGTGGAACAAAGCGCGATCCCTCACCTGTAAATGAGTGATGTTCCTGTCAATGTCCATCGGGGAGGTGACACAGTTCTGGGACACGTATTTGTAGTTGCTGGGACAGGGCTCGCTGTCCACGGAATTGACACAGGGAATGGGGATGCGCTCGTAACCCCGGGCAATGTCTCTGTCAGTGGAGAAAGAACTGTCACAGCAGGAAAGTCCCCCCAAAGAAGGGGCCGTTCAAACGCCGTCCTGGGGCAGAATCCCTGGCTTTGAGCACTCAAAGCCATTCAGACTAGGACAGAGCTCGTGTTTTCCCACCCTGCCTCACAGATGGTTCTTTGTGCTTGTGAATGTTTCCATGTGGAGGATGAATTTGCAAACCATGCACTGAATCAGCATGGGCTTAGTTCTGGCTAAGCTCACACTGACCTTCACACCAGTTTAAGAAGCAAAGCAGTTCTTTCTTAAACCAGGCCCCCGGCCTTCCCTGTGCAAGGGCTCAATTTCATGACCCACAAGCAAAGCCAGCCCTATTCTCACCTGCTCACCACCTTCTCTATCTGGGCAGGCTTCTCAGAAGATGATTCTTTGAGAGTCTTGTTCATCTGCAGGGCCACCCAGACCTGAGAGTTAAGGCTGGAGCACTGGAGCGGGGTCTCACCCTCCTTGTTCTTTAAAGTGACATCCGAGCCACGGGAAAGAAAGAGACTGCAAAACAGCAAGGAAGGATAAGGATTCCCCAGGAGAAACCAGGCAAGGGGAAAAGAAGCTGAATCACATCCTCCAGCCAGCCCTTAAGGGACGAGGAAGAATCTGTAGTAGTGAATAATCACCTGAGTTTTCTTTATTAAGCATGGTTCAGTGAATCCTTCTGACAGAAGCCACAGACTGGAGCTCTGGGCACCCATGAGAGCTCTGGGCAAACCTTGCCTTGCTTCAGGTACCTTGCTGGTACCAGCCTAACTTCAGACAGGCTTGAAACTCTCTCTGGCAGGGAAAGATATGGGGTGGGAAGAGTAGGCTGGAAATGGAAGAGTCCCACAGGAAACTGGTGCTGGACTTGGCCCTTGTTTATACTCACCAGCTTTTGGTGAGAACATGATGGCTTTATTCAGAGCAGGGATGAAGCAAAGGAAAAGCCCTGTTACCATGCTAGTTGTGGGGAAAAAAAAGCTTTAATCAAGGAAGCCTGACACCTTCCTGCTGGGAAGCCCAGGCTGAGCACAGCTCCTCAGACTCCAGAACACGCCACGCCTGCCGAGCAGCTCTGGCAGCAGCTGGTACCTCGCACCCACCACCCCGGGAGAAAAACAAGCCCTCCGTCCCAACCCTGGGCTGTGTGTGAAGGCCAAAGGCATTCCAGAGGCTCTCCTGAGCCCGCCAGGCAGCAGCCAGCGAGGCAGGGAGAGGGGTGAGCAGTGCACTTACACCACGCACTCGTAGCGGTTCTCTCGGGCCGCGATGTGCAGGGGCGAGTCCCCGTGGATGTTCACGGCGTGCAGGTCGCACTTTGCTGCCAGCAGGATCTCAGCGATGTCAACGCAGCCGGAAAAAGCAGCCCAGTGCAAACAAATGTTCTCCTCCTGGAGGGAAAAGAGAACAGAGCAGAGATTGTTTAAAACCCCCGTGGCTCTGGGAGCTCACCTTCCTCAGCTCCGCACCTGCAGCGTTCAACGCGCGGCTGCCATCCCCACTCTGCTGCTTCTGGCTGGGAATGCCAGGGTGGACAGGGAAACCTTGGAGCGGCCAAGGAGGGAGTTCCCACTCCATCCACCTCTGCACACCAAGCACGGGGAGGCTGCACACAAGGCAATCCATCACCTTCCCTACACGCACACAGACAGCTCGTCTGTCTCCAAGCCACGAACCAATCTGGATCAATCCAGGAAAGAGGTGACAGACATGAACAAACATGCTGGAAAAGGCTGGAAGCTGAGTTTCCCCAGCCCCAACAGCCAGGAAAGCTACTAGTGCCTCCCAGGGCTGCAAAATGAAGGAGAAAAAGAGCACAGCACGAAATGAAGGAGAGAAAGAGCACACAGGGTACGTGTGAAGGTGCCAGAAAGAGAACCAGGAGCCACGGGGTAAGCAATCAATCTGACTCCAGGCATCTCTTAAATACTGTACGTACTCATCTCTCACTAGCAGCACTGGAAATAGCTGAACACTCATCTTTCTGATGGGGATATTTTAAGTGATGATGCTGTTTTCTGTTACACTGCAATTTGCAGCACACGTCGATCCCTTCCCCGTGACAGGCTCTGAAGACGTCGATGACAACAGTGAAATGATAGTAATGATCACCCAGCTATTCTCTTTTTTTTTCTTCTTTTTAAAGCAAAAACAAAGCTGCTGCTGGAGTGTCTGAGCTGTTGCCACATAACTTAAGGTCCTGCCTTAAATGGGGAGCTACTGCCACGCACCAGGGAGGGGGAGACACTTTTCCACCCAGCTCCTGCCTCCCTTTCCGGTATCATCCGGAAAAATCCCATCCCAATCTACAGAAAACATCCATCCTGTGGGTTGCACCCACATGCTGCAGCTCAGACAGGTCACAGACACGTGGACCGGGGCTCTGCCTTGCATTGCTCCTTCCATCACCACAATCAAAAGCATTTCTCCCAGAGTGGGATGCTTCCCAGCAGGAGTGACATTTGTCCTTAACCACATCCATCAGGACACGCCAGCTGCAGGTCCAGGATGGATGTGTGACACTCACAGCTGTTAAGAGCACAGCTTTCTTTCAAGTAAACCGTTGACTGAGTTGATTTGATGTTCATCATTAACGGGTGATCTTGAAGCTGTGACAGATCAAACGAGTCCGTTTTGTTCAGTCAGCAATCGGATGGAACAGGCCAAAAAAGCCCCCTCTCACCTTGTTTTCAGGAACAGGATTGGATCCAGACCTGCCTGGCAACTGGGAGCTACCCAAGTGTGCTGGTTTTAGCTGGGGTGCAGGGGCTGCAGGGAAGTGCTGGTGTGGGGCTGTGCTGAACACAGGGGTGGTGACACAGGGATGGTTTTGCTCTGACACAGAGCCCGTTCTGGTCCTCGTGCTGCCTCACTGGGGGCACACGGAAAGCTGGGAGGACACAGCAGGACAGGAGACCCTGACCAAAGGGATATTCCAGACCATATGACATCAGCTCAGGATATAAAGTGGGGGAAGAAGGAGGAAGGGGGATGTTTGGAGTGATGGTTTTTGTCCTCCCAGGTCACCGTTCTGTGGGATGGGGCCCTGCTCTCCTGGAGGTGCTGAACACCTGCCCAGCCATGGGAAGCAGGGAATGAATTCTCTGTTCTGCTTTGCTTGCGTGCGTGGCTTTGGCTTTCCCTGTTAAACTGTGTGTATCTCAACCCAGGAGTCTTCTTCTACCTTTTACCCTTCTGATTCTCGTGACTGGATGGAGTTGAAGCAGACAATCACAGAGACACAGAAGGGTTTGCTTTGGTTTGGGTTGGAAGGGACCTCAAAGCTCATCCAGTGCCACCCCCTGCCATGGGCAGGGACAGCTCCCACTGTCCCAGGGTCCTGTCCCACTGTCCAGCCTGGCCTTGGGCACTGCCAGCGATGGGGTGACACCACACTTCAGTATCCGCAGAGACTCCAAGGGAAAAATGAGAAACATAGTATTAAGAACAAAGAGGAGCAGTGCTGATACAATGACTCTCCTGAAGGAGCTGGGAGAAAAGCAGACAGTATCTCCTTTGTATCCTCTCCATTTCCTTGTGAATCCCTGGGAAAGCAGCTGGCACAGCCCCACAGGCAGCGCTGCGGGTCCTACGGAGCTCCCAGGGACTCTGGCACTGGGTGCATCCCACTGGAGCAGGATTTATGGAGGTGAAGAGCAGGCAGAGCCAGCCCCAGCCCGAGCTGCCAGCCTGGCCATGCTCTGGACACACCAGAGCTCTGTGCCTGTGATGCCCAGGAAAAGCCAGGCTTTGAGAGCTGCTGGCAGAGTGCCCAGCCCATCCAGAAACACAAATATGAGCTCATTCTCCTCAAAAGCCACACAGGGTGCCCCTAAGCCACCCCCAGAGCCACTGGCCTGGGACAAACACGGAGCTGGTAGGTCCGGACTCAGGGGGATCTGCCTGGTGCAGCGTCCAGGGCAGCACCACGGACCCAGAGGGATGGGAATCAGCGAGGCTCAGAGCTGAGAATTCCAAACAGCATCCTCGTGGGCTGTGACAGAGCAGCTGCAGGGAAGGGCCATCCCACCAGCTGCCACACTTCTTCCCAGAACAGGGGAAAACCCTCTCACTCACACTGTGGCAAGGGACTGAGCCCAAAATCTGCCACCTCGGGCGTGGCTGGGGTTTAAACAGAGATCGTTTGTAATTCCTGAAGGAGGTTCCAGAGGAGCCTTACGTTGTCACGGATGTTGATGTCCGAGCCCTTGGCCAGCAGCAGCTTCACCAGCTCGATGTGCTTGTACTCCGTGGCCCAGATCATCGGCGTCCAGCCCCCGTCATCCTGGGCGGGGACAGCAAAGGGTGGCACTCAGGACACACTCGGCCTCCTGCTGGCTCCCCACCCAGCCCTGCCCTCCCCCTGCCTCTCTCATCGTTCCCTTCTGCCTGCACTGCTGCAGCTCCCTCGGGCCCTGCAGAACCCAGCGTGGCTGGGGCAGCACGCCGGAGCCAGCTGCAGTTTATGCCAGCTCGGCAGGCTGGCACCGCATTCTCCAGCTTGTCCAAGTACACAACGAGCACCCAGGCTGCGTGAAAGATCTTACAGAAACTCCCCGAGAAGCCTGGGGGACCTGCCCGTGCCTCAGGTGCAGCTCTGTGTCACCCCACAGCAATGGAAAAACCCCGCAGCAATGGACAAACCCCGCAGTGCCAAGTGCCAGGCTCGACCCATCCCACACCACTGCCCATGATCCCCCCACGAGGAAAAGCACAGGGACACCCTGGAGCAACAGGCTCCACAGCAAAGTCTGGGCCAAGGAGAAGCTGCAAATCGAGGGAAGATTCCCTGAGGGCAGCGAGTGAGGGGATCACCCTCCCCAGCAGACGGGAGGCCCACGGAACTGTCACCCTGGGATGATCCTGAGCTGTCCCCAAGCAGCAGGACGGTACTTGAGCAAGCCCTGGGCAGACAGCACAGAGCTGAGGGAGTCCCTGAGCCGGGAAAAGCAGCTCCTGCCCCAGGGAAGGCCTCACCTGGCAGTTGACATCCATCTTCCCGTTGGACAGCAGGTACTGCACCACGTCATAGTGCCCCTTCTTGGCCGCCAAGTGCAGACACGTGGAGCCCTCGGCGTCCTGCACACAAGCACAGAACAAACCCTCAGGGATGCTCAGGAACGGCAGAGAAGCTCCCAGATGGAGCAGAGAACTCCAAAAGCCCCCCAGCCCACTGGCAGGAGGGCAGAGAGCAGGAGGCAGGGCCAGCACCGAGCAGAGCTCGGGAGCTTCACACCGAAGAGGTGCCACCCGTGCAGAGAAGGAGGCTGAGAGTGCAAAGGGCTTTGCAAAGCCTGGGGAAGGCACCAGCCCCACACCTGGGCAGTGATGCTCCCCTTCCCCACTCCTCTCCGTGTGCTGGAGAGCCCAAGGGAAGCAGAAATCCCTTACACAGGCAAAGTTTGCACTTTACATCACAAAAGTCGCCTTGTCTCAACTTGAAACGCCCCATTTCTCCAGGTTTTTTGCTGGGTTTTGTCAGCCCAAGGCCTTATTGCAGCACCTGGCAGCAGGGCACAGGGGTGTGGTGTCTGTCCCCAGCCATCTGCCCAGGCAGGAGATAAAAAAGAAGCCCTAAGGCTGAAAGGAAAAATGCCTTGGGGAGCTGGGAATGCAAGGCCTGGAGGAGATGGACGGGCTGTGAGTCACGGTGGAGATGCTCCCACCCTCACACCAAAGATCTCTCTGGCTGCAGCCTGATTTTTATCAGGCATTTATATACCAGGAGCTTAGCACAGAGCAAGGCCCGGAGAGCAGGAAATCAGGAGGAGGAAACAAAAGGCTGAAAACCAAAGACTCCTTCCAGCTAAATCCCTGGAAGCAACCCTGGAGGTGAGAGCTTTGGGATGGAGCTGAGTGTGATGCAGGGTGAGGGAGCAACTCAAGCAAGGAAGGGACACCTCAGGTCAGGGATTGCACCATGTGGGCTCCTTGGGACACAGAAGGAGTTTCTCCACCCCTCTAAGTGCCTGCTCCATCTGAAAAATTCCACAGCTTTCCCCTTTGGGACTGGCAGGAGCCGAGTGCAGCTCCTCAGCCCCGAGAGCAGGCAGATTTTATTGTAAAATTTCCTCAGGTTTTGAGTGGGGTTTTTCCATCCTGGTGACAGCTTCACCCCACCCAGCTCCCTCCCCTGCAGCCCCAGGGCTCCACGCACACCTGCCCCAGGTAAGGGCAGGATTTCTCATGGAAAAAGCTGGAGCTGCTTCCAAACCAATGCTGCTGCTCTCAAACAGAGGCCTGAGCTGGTGCAAGAAACTAATTAATGTCATAAACCAGCCTAGACCTCAGATGTGATCTCAGGCTCCTAATTTGCTCTTGCAAGCTCAGAATTTATCTCCTTCCCTTTACCTGCAGAAGCACAAACTCCCCTCTTTTCTCCTCCGCGGGAATAAATCAGGTGAGGATGTCTGGGCTGCTCCGAGACGCTCGGGCCAGCGGCCAGCACGAACCCACGCGTGCCAGTCCTGTCCTTTCCCCGCTCCCAGCTCGGAACCAGCCTCCCAAGGATCCATTTAGGGCTTGGATTGGGCAGCACTCGGTACCTTGTGCAATCCTGCCAGTTCCTTCCAAACCCAGCCAAGAGCAGCAGGTTGTGTCAATAAGAAGTTCACACGGGGAGGGTTCCTGTGCTCCAAATAGCATCTGATTTATGGGACTAATAAATGATCTGTGTATTTTCCAAGATTGCAAAGCAACCAGAGCGTGCTAAAGGCAAAGAGACAGCTGCATTTCATTGTTTTGGTTTAAATTAAGGGGTAGAGTTTAAAGATGGGGTTCAATTTTGCCACTGCAGCGTGACTGCAAGAATCCACACATCAGTCCTTTGGAAAAGAGAGCTTCCTCTGTCATTTTTCCTGGCTTGGCAAGCACCTAATTACCAGCCCATTTTAAAACATCACCCCCAAATTCTCATTATCAGAGTCTACAGAGAAGGGAACTCTGAAATCCAACTCCACTGCAACGCATTTGTGACTCTAAGACTCACGAAATCAAATCCCCCTGACATTCGGTGCCACGAACCAATGGGAAAAGTGGCAACACTTGCCCCAAACAGCTCATGGCCAGCAGGAAATTGAGATTATGGCACCTTCAGCCTTTGCTCCAAGACAAACCAGTCCATTTCTCCTCAGCCTGGGCACTTCCACCCAAAACTCCAAGGAAGAAACGCTGGACAGAGGCTCCCTCAGGAGAAAAAGACAAGGAATAAACTACCTTGGGATCTACGAGTGCTCCAGCCTTGATCAGGTATTTCACAGTTTCCAGGTGGTTGTTTTCTGCTGCTTCCATCAGCGGGGTCCTCTGGTCCTCGGAGCAGGTGTCGATGTTAGCACCAGCCTGGTGGGAGGCCAAGGCCAAGGACAATCAGCACAGGAAGGATGCGGGAGGAGAGATTTAATAACAAGAATTTCCCCCTGAAATTTAGCCATGTTAAGAAAGGGGGGAAAAAAAGAATTAAAAAAGAAGAAATAAAACCAGGAAAAGAAGGCAGTGCAACCCCACCTGCTCTGGAAACAGCACACGCTGCCTGCCCCCTCTCCTGCCTTCCCCAGCCAGGAAGGAACTGTAAGGAAGCCAACAGCTGGTATTAAATAACTCCTGGTATTAATAGGTTTTGTACTCCTACTTTCTAGATATTGTTTGTGTAACAATTTGGAAGAATCAGCCTCCTCCTTTTCGCAGCAGCTTTGTTTTCCCTGGTCTATCATTTAGACTAAAACAACCAGCTCTTCTCAGTGTCACAAGCAGTAGGAACAACTTGCTGATCGCAACAGAGGCAGGAGCTGTAAAAAATATCCTGGGGATTGGCTAAATATTCCTGTGGAAGGCAGTGGCACCACTTCCACAGAGGTCTGTGAGCAGATGTTCACTTCAACCCAGAGTGCCTTCAACCAAAACCTCCCTCTGTTCCAGCCCATGGAGTCAGGTTATCCTGCCTGCTCTGTCAGGTAATCCTGCCTGCTTCAGCCCCTGGGCTGAGCTCAGGAACCAGGCAAGGCTCAAACCCAGAAGGTGTCAGACACGCAGCTCTTGGCAGGTGTGTGTGCGAGGCTCAGAGCTGCTCACGGCAGCTGACTCAGCTTCACCTGGCACAAGGAGCTGCTTTCAGGTGCCTCCCACTGAATTCCTTTGTTTTGACTCTTTTGCACAGCCAGAGCTATTTAAACCAGAGCAGAGGAGAGGCATTTCAGGTGGAACAGGCTGGGGCTGTGCCCGGCCAAACACTGGCTGCTGCAGAAGCCAGACAACGGGGAGAGACAAGATGAAGCACTCTGGAAACAAACCAACCCTACTGATAATTAAATTATTTGTGATATCTCACAAGTTTTGCTCCTTTTCCTCATTCCACTGTCTTCACGTGCAGTAATCTCAGCGAGAGCAGCCACGGCTGCCTTCAAACAGCACTTGAAAGCCTCCAGTTCCAGGTGCTGAAATGCACCATCCCAGCAGGATCACTTCCAAGGGCCAGTCACTGCTGCCTTCTCAACAGCCCCTTAAGGTTTCCTAATCCCACAGGGTAAGCAAAACACACTTCCAGTCACTCCAGAGCAGGCATACCAGTACAAAAATGAAAAACTGTAACTTTTTAAATCCTTCTTTTTCTTCTTCACATCGTTTCGGAGGAGGCTCAACAACATCTCTACAGCTTTGACCATCTTCCCTCAGTTAGAATCCAAATCCCAGACAAGAAACCAAACTTGCATCTTTCCTTCACTCCTTTCCACACGTGGGACGTTTACACTGCAGAGGAAAATCCTGCTGGAGCTCCCCAGGTTTTGACAGAAGGGAAGACAGGGCCTGGCAGCTGCCAGGCTCCGGAGCCTCACTGCCCTCGTCACAAAGAGCAGCCCGGCTTGGAGGTCAAAACAAAGAGCCTGGAGATCCCCTGCAGCCTGGCAGCACATCTGGCAGTGCATCAGGCTGTGCTGGCACATCTGGCAGCTCAGCCAGCCTGGCAGCACATCTGGCAGTGCATCGGGCTGTGCTGGCACACCTGGCAGCTCAGCCAGCCTGGCAGCACATCTGGCAGTGCATCGGGCTGTGCTGGCACATCTGGCAGCTCAGCCAGCCTGGCAGCACATCTGGCAGTGCATCGGGCTGTGCTGGCACACCTGGCAGTGCCCAGCTCTGGCTGTGCTAGGCACAGGTGCCCACCTGGCCCACAGTGCCCTGCATCCAACCTTGCCCTGCTCCTTGCCCGGAGAGCAGCCCGGAAGGACAATCTCAGCGGTGCCCTCCAAGCCCTCCTCCCTCAGCAAAGCCCGGGATCGAGGAGGTTTTTTACAGGAGGGGTTTTGCACTGCTGATTTCCACGGGGGCCAGACCAAAGCCCCCAGAAAAGGGCTCGTGCAGAGGACTGGAAGTGCAGACAGACCTGAATGAGCATGTGGCAGATGTCCACGTGGCCAGACTCGGCGGCAGCATGGAGAGGGGTTCTCTTACTCTGATGCTCCATTTTAAAATTAGGGTCAATTCCATCCACTGCAAAACAGAGCAGAGACACTTTCAACCACAGCTCGGAGACTGAAGTGTAACAGGAGAATCACGTCTCAGCCACAGGCTTTGGAAGGATGGGTTCCCAAGGATGGGTTCCCAGCCCGCCCTCAGCCCTGCTCACGTCTCAGGGCACATTTCACCAGAAAGCTCTCAGGGCACTCCCCTGGACATTCAATATGCAACAGCCCTCAAACCCAGAGCTTAGCAACACCGGGGAATTCAACATCTTTTTTAAGGCGCTGCTGCCTCTCCAAAGGCCACGCCCCTCGGGTTCACAACTCACCTCAAAAACAACCACCACCACACGAGGACAAAAGGAAAAGAAATGCTGCTTGCTTTCAAGCAACCCAGAAACTGGGAACAACAAAGAGTTGGCACCACCTGGCCTCTGTCTCACCACTATTAACTGCAATTAATACCAGTGAGCCTTGCTGCACCCCTGCAAATACGGAGCTGCAACATGGATGGAATTCTCCACACAGGCTCAGGAGCTGGCCAGAGATTCTCACAGCTGTGCAGAGACTGACAGATGATGCTGACAGCCAGACAAAGATGTCTGGGCATGATAACATGTTGTGTATGATGAGGCTGTAGTTAAATATCAATGAATAACATTTCTGTGCTATTGAAGACAGGAACAATGGAGCAAACACTTGCTAGACAAGAAAAAAAAGAAGGAACTGATAAAGGGCAAGAACACAAAGCATCCAAAAATGCACAGCAAAGTACTGGAGTGGAAAGGAAGCATTGTGAGGAAACATCTTGTCCTTCAGAGGGGGAGATTCCTGGGGAATGTTGGTTGGTAAAAACAAGCTCAGCAGCTCAAAGACCTACCCAACATCAGCAGGACCTTCTGCAGCTCCCCTTGCCTGGCAGAGAAGTACAACTGCTTCGGGTGGAACCGCAGCTTCTTGGGCCTGCAGGAGCGGGGAGAGAGGCGGAATTAGAGGAATTCACCCCCGGGAATGTCACTGCCCCACCGCCACCCCACGGGCGTGACAAAGTCTGCCCTAGGGAGCTCTGGGCTCATCCCCGGCGTGGGCAGCAGGGGAGGGGGGTTCTGCCCCTCTGCCCCGCTCGGGTGAGACCCCACCTGCAGAGCTGCCTCCAAATCTGAGATCCCCAACACCACGAGGATGTGGAGCTGCTGGAGGGAATCCAGAGGAGGCCCCAGAGCTGCTCCCAGGGCTGGAGCCCCTCTGCTCTGGAGCCAGGCTGAGAGAGCTGGGGGGGTTTACCCAGAGAAAAGAAGGCTCCAGGGAGACTTCAGAGCCCCTTCCAATGCCTAAAGGGGCTCCAGGAGAGCTGGAGAGGGACTGGGGACAAGGCATGGAGGGACAGGACACAGGGAATGGCTTCAGACTGAAAGAGGGGAAATTTAGGATTAAATATATGAAAGAAATCCTTCCCTGGGAGGGTGGTGAGGCTCTGGCACAGGATGCCCAGAGCAGCTGGGGCTGCCCCTGGATCCCTGGCAGTGCCCAAGGCCAGGCTGGATGGGGCTTGGAGCAGCCTGGGACAGTGGAAGGGGTCCGTGCCCACAGCAGGGGTGGCACTGGATGATGTGTAAGGTCAGTTCCAACTCAAACCCCCTGTGATTCTCTGATACAGCTCCAGAAAAACAACTCTCCAGAAAGAGATCTTAAAACTTCCAGCTCCAGCCCCAGCCAGCCCTGTTGCAGTGAGGGCTCGATCTGTTCAGTGCTGCTCAACAACAAATTCTGGGTCTCACTGCTGTGAACAGGAGCTCCCAGCAGTCACAGCTGCAGCTGAAGAGCCAGTGAGAAACTAAATCCTCCAGTGAAATCAATAAGACATTTAGAGCTGTAACAGTTCTCCCAAATCTGTTGGGGATGACTAATGAGTGAAGCAAACAAAAAAAGCTCTGAGCTGGACCAAGACCCAGAAAAGCTAAATCTCGTTTTCTCTAGGCTAAGCAACTTTGCTGGGAACTGGAGTGACCCAATGGTCTTTTCCTTACTTTTCGGAGTCTAGGGCAATCAGGGCACTTTCCAGAGTTTCTTTAACTGGTCCCTGGGTCAAGCTAGTAGTAGGCTTTGGAAAAACTGAAGACCCAGCCATGTCAAACCCTTCGGCAGCCGAACTTTCTGGCTTGTCTTCCTCTGACAACCTCGTCCCAGTGCCACTGAAGAGGAAAAATGAGACACAGCCAAAGCACAACCATTAAAAATACACAACAGTGTCTCTCTTATGCCAAAAAAGGAAAGCAAATGCATTTCAAATACAGATAAGTGTAACTGAAATCGAAACACAAGCCAATATATTTTACTGCCTTTTCGGTAAGAACTTGTCCCAGAAAGGAACTGCACTGCCCTGTGATTGCATCTGGATGTGCTCTGTGCTACAGGAGACCCAGGCACATGGGGCAAGTCTTAAAGCCACCTAAACGAGGCCAGATGGGGTGGGAAGTCAGAGCACAGCTCAACACAGGGCTGGTTTGATTCGTGTTTCCCTCCTCTCTTTGCACTCGTGCTCAGGGGTGCGAGTCGGGAGCTGCAGACGGGAATCGCTGTCACTTAGCGAACCTGGCAACATCAACTAATCCCAGTTATTCCATTCCTAACAGTAAGAGAAGGAATGGTTTCACTCCCGAGCCCTCCCACCTCCAGAGCCTCTGCCTCAGCTCTGGGGCAGCGAGGGACACAAAACCCCCACTGCAGATCCGTGCCGGCCCAGGCAGCACTCGGCTCATCAGGAGCAGCCCGAACGTTCCAACCAGAGCCTGGAGGTTTGAGATCCCCCCTCCCCCCGCGTCCCCAGGCTCACCTCCCCGTCGTGGTGTCGGCCCTGCCCTCCACGGCCGCCGGCTTCTGCTGCTCGTAGCTCAGGGACACCGTGGAGGTCGTGTCAGCCTTCGCTATTGTCACCTCCTTGGCCTTGGAGGCCTCCTCCCCGCAGTGTGGGCAGTAGCTGGTGTCGTTCACCTGCGAGGCACAGCTCTTGTGGAAGCGGTGGGAGATGCTGCTCTCGGGCTGACACTCCATGAAAGTGCCCTTAAAAAACCACAGGGAAGGAGTTCAGCCCCGGCTCGGGCCGTGCCTCGCCCCTTCACACGCTCCATGCCACTCCTCTCACCACCTCTCTCGGCCCTGCTGCGTCCAGTACAGTAAAGCAAGCACTGCCACTTCTTTAGAAGAGAACAAAACCAAGGTAAAGGGGGGAAAACTCACTTGGTTAAGGACTGCAAAGCAAGGTTTTGAATTGTGCTTGGGAAACAGAACAAAGGAGTCCCAATTTCCAGCTCTTCCCTCTAACGCTTGAAGTTCTCGCTTCTGTCTCTAGAAGTGCCAGTGCACTGTAAGGACGCCCCCAAAACTGGAAAAGAAAACCTCAGACCTGTGCTGAGCCAGCGTTAAAGCTCCCTAGAACACAGCTGTACACAAAGCATTCAACAACCTGCACGCATCTCTCGCTGACCCCGCTGTAACCCAAATTATGTGACTCTTCTGCCTGGACCAGCCTAATTAACCCAACCACGCTGTCTGCTCATGCAACAAACTGGGCAATTCCTCTTCAAATTATCTTCCCTTTCTAGCAAAGTCCCTGCAACGGCTGTGCAGGACCCCGGAACTCCTTGCCCTGTGGTGTCAGTGCTGCCTGAAGCCCTGCTGTGCTCTGGGGTGAGTGATGGGTGGCACAGAGCAACACTCCAGGTTCGCCTCTGTGCACCAGGACACAGCACTGAGAGATGTGACAGAGTGCAAGGAAAGGCCAGGCAAACCCCCTCTCTCCTGAATCCAGTCCTCCCAAGCCATCTAATTAACTCTAGTTCAGCTTTGCAAAATGCCTTGAAGGGTTTTGAGGATTTTATCTTCTAAAGGGATCTTTGACTCAGCAGGAAAACCCAGGATGGCTCCATTTACTACGATAATGCTTGAGACTACTGCAGCATCTTTCCTTGAGTCATCTTGAAAAATACCAGCATCACACAATTAAGCCTCATCATCACTCCACCAGGCCTCAATTGGTGCCTTTCAGCTTTATCCACAGGTAAAGCAGGACACTGACCACTAAAGGACTGCACCAAGTCCCTTAAAAGCCTCGGTGGCAGAGGTGGAAGAAGCAGCAGGAGGTCACAGAGTGGTTCGGGTTGGAAGGGACCTTAAATCTCATCTGGTTCCACCCCCCTGCCATGGGCAGGGACACCTTCCACTATCCCAGGTTGCTCCAACCTGGCCTTGGACACTTCCAGGGATCCAGGGGCAGCCACAGCTTCTCTGGGCACCCTGTGCCAGGGCCTGCCCACCCTCCCAGGGAAGGATTTCTTCCTAATATTTAATCTTCCTAATATCTGATCTAACTGAGATCTCCAACACTGCCTTGGTCCAGTGCCACCACTCAGGGTCCCCGTCCTGAGGGGACACAGATGTGGGGGCACAGGTTCATTTACAAGCCAAGCTAAGACATTTTTTGATGTGATTGATCTGGACACAGAAAGAAAAACAACAAACCCTTGTTCCAAAGAAATTCCAAAGGCAACACTTCCAGCATGTGAAATCCCTTTGGTAACACCCCCTTCCTGGGGGTCTCCAGGAAGATAAAGGTGATGATTTCAGCTACCCTCACACACATTCCTATTGAAAACACCTCCTGACGTGCTGTGGAACGAGGTGGGGCTGATGCCAGGAAGTCAGGAAACCCCTTTAGGGACCATCTCCACCTTCAGCTTCCAGCTACTGCAACAGGTACCCCCTTCCCTAGATTGAGAGCACGGACTTACTGCAGTGCAAAAGTATCCACAGCCAGGGCAACACTGGTGTTTCACCATCCTCCCTCTATGGTCCTCACACAGCACCAAAAGCTGGACTTTGTTAGACGGGCGCATCAGTTCATACTTAACCACACTGTTTGTGCATCGGCCCAGCTGGAACAGGAGAAATTAAAGGAAATGAAATTACTGGAGACCACAACACTCCCTGTGCTTGTGCGGAGGAAGATTTTGCACGCTGCCTCGAGGAGGCCTGGCTTTTTCACAGGAATTCAGCTGCGTGCCAGAGAGCATTAGCAGTGCAGCAGGAAGCTGTGAAAGCTGCTCTCAGGAAGGAATGCATCATTTACTAACTAACATGCATGTGCACCCCGAGTCATTTGTTCCTCGCAACGACAACGACGACGACAACGGAATCGTAACTGGAAATAGGCAACAGCCAAGCAGCAGAAGGGGCAGTCCCAGGGGCCTGACTCACACAACACACTCTCCTCTTGCCAGGAAGAGCGGGTGTCAGTGACCAAGAGAACAAGACCATCCGCACTAAATCTTGTTACTGCTCAGAAGTCGGAGTCACAGCAAAGATAAAGGGAAAAATAATTGCTCCTCGTTGCCAGCGAAGTTATCGTCTGTGCTGGTTCCAGCACTGGCCCCTGCCCAGACCACAGGGATGAAGAGCCAGGTTTTCATGAGAGCTCAGCTAAAGTCGTGTTTGGAGCAGGTTTTCCAAAGGATTTCACCAATCTACAGCTCTGGGCTTAAAAATCAGAGAATCGCAGAATCATGGGATGGTTTGGGTGGGAAGGGACCTTAAATCCCGTCCAGTGCCACCCCCTGCCATGGCAGGGACACCTCCCACTGTCCCAGGCTGCTCCAAACCCTGCCCAGCCTGGCCTTGGGCACTGCCAGGGATCCAGGGGCAGCCACAGCTGCTCCGGGCACCCTGTGCCAGGGCCTCCCCCCCCTCCCAGGGAACAATTCCTTCCCAATATCCAATCTTCACCTGCCTTCCTACAGCGTAAAGCCATCCCCCTTCTCCTATCACTCCAGGCCTTCTCGTGCCCCACCTTGCCCTGTCACTGGCAGCAGGTTCCATAACTGGGGTTCCCTGCTCCCAGCCAGCATTCCTTGCCCTGCTGCAGAGAGGGACCAGCACCTCCTGCAGCCACCACGCTGTCCCAGCCCAGCTGCCACATGCCAGCACGACACGACGCTCTTTGGGTTCTGTTTCAAGCTCCCCTTGATAATAATCCTGCTTTCCCCAAACACCTGGCAAAGGAGGTTTATAAACTAGGAGTATAAAGGTGAAAGGCTGCTCCAAGGAAAGGTCCCTTGGAGGGAAGGTGCAGAATTTACTGTCCTCGTGACAGGGTCAGTGAGGGACTCAGGGCCACAGACTGTCCCTCTGCTCCAGCCAAGGTTGGATTTGCTGCTTTTTCTCAACAAAACTAAACTTTCTCTCTAATTTTTTTTTTAAAATTCCACTCCTGCAGAAGCAACACCCCTGTGGGAAAAGAGAATGGATTTTAACCTAGGCTCATCATTCTCCCCGGCATCTCCAGTTCAGCTTTCCCGAATTCCAGCTGCAAAGCCTTCCTGTGCTTGGGACACCTTGGCCAGGCTGATCCCTGTCCCCACCCCGACCCCGAGGGCTGCAGGGGTGGCACGAGGGGACCATGGATCTTATCCCGAGGAGGAATTTTGCTGAGCTGAGGAAATTCCACTGACAAGTGGAAAGCTGCACCACCCGTGTGAGGAAGACCCTGCGCTACCATGCCACACTCTGTTATTTGTTAGAAACTCCAAAAAAGGTTCAACATGATTAATTGCTATTTTCCAACCATTAGAGAGTGCAGCTGGGTGCTCATAACTATTTATAACACTCTCCAAGGACATGACAGTCTGGAGAAGCCACTTTTCACACATAAAATGTTCCTATAACATCTCTGAGTCACTTATCCCATTATTAAAAGGAATCTAACATAAAGCATGGGCTTTGCTATTCCTCCCTGTGATTTATCCAGGGACAGAACTGTCAACCCACCGTAGCCAGGAGCAGGAATTCTTTCCCACACCTTGTGTTTGTTTAGAAACCCTGGGGTCCCCTCTCTCTCTGATGAGTCTCCCACGATATTTTCTCTTTAATGAATCAATTTTGCCATTCTTTGGAAATTCCTCTCTCCAGCAAATACTAACAGAGCTGGACTACAAACCTGATTATCCCTTTTCCCCCTCCATCCACCCTCCTCCTGGGATCCCAGAGGAGAATTAGGGATATTCTCACTCCTTGTGCTCCCACCAGCGAGTGTGAGAGAGCTGCAGTGAGGCTGAAGCTGAAAAGAAACCCCAGTGCTTCCCAGTGAAAGGAGAATCCATAAGTGCATCCCTGTCCTGGAGTTCTCACTCCCCACATTTTGGAATGGAGTCACTTCTGCCACTTCCTTCCACGCTTCTGGAACCAGCAGAGCCCAAGCAGCCCAGCCGTGAGCGGCCCAAAGGCATCGAGTGCAACCCCTGCCGGGCAGCCAGACCTGGGGCTGCAGAGCTGCCGGGACACGGAAGCTTTGGGACAGAAAGAGAGGAGGAGAGAGGAAGGCTGGGGCAGCAGAGGCCATGCCAAGCTCCTGAAACTCAACACCTGGCCACAGAAAGGTTTGCAGCAGCTCCTTCGTGGCCAAGGGAAACCAGCTCCAATCCTTGCCTGGGTTTCTCCCTCTGGTGCAGGTATTTTAGCCCTGAAGTGTGGGCTAAAGCGTGAGTGTCACGCCAGCCACATGCAGCCCCACAGGCCAGGACAAGCCCGAGAGACCCAGCCAGAGCCTGTCCCAGCGCAGACACGGCTCTGCTCCCTTCCCGGCAGCCTCACCCCGGCGCCGGGACGGGCACAGGGTGGGCAGAGGGACCCCGGCCCTGCCGTTCCCACACCAGTGGGTCCCAGTCTAGCAGGCCCAGAGCCCCCGTGTGACCCCACACGTGCTCCTGGCACAGCTTTTCGCTCTTTACGGCCTTGTCCTCGGCAGGAAAGGCTGTGGGAAGCTGAAGGACAGGCTCCTACCTCGTTATCCACGCTCTCCGTGGCCATGCACTGGTTGTTGGCTAACGTGGTGATCTCTCTGCTTTTGGGGGTTTCCATTCGACAGCTACACAGGGGCACTTCCTGGAGACCATCCACTTCCATCGCCTCAGGGCCATTGGAGAGACCTGGGGCACACAAAACCAGAGAATCAACTCGAGTTCTCTTCCAAAATCAAGGATTCAGTCCACCAACACCAGCTGTGTCCTGCGACATCTTCCCACTCCATGTCCTGAAACGCTCTCAAGGCTTCAGCCAACCCCTGTAAAAGAGACCCTTTTACACCAGCTGGAGCTCACAAAAGCCTCCTGAGCTCTTCCAGGTCCAGCCACACTCAGCTGACTGTGCTGAAATCAAGAGTGGTAAGGTCAGTTTACCCCGAGAAAATCTCAGGAAGGCAAAGCAGTGAGGTGCAGGTTTGTATCAGCCTCTCCCTCCTCCCCACAACACCGGGCTCCGGCACCAGGAAATTTGTAGGAAACCACCCGGAGTTGGAAATTTAAATAGGCAGTGGAGTGATAAATAGAGATGATCAGGAAAGCACAAACTCCTGCTTGCAAAGGCTGATTACACAGACGGGAAAACAAAATTCCTGGGACTGTTTG
Organism: Gymnorhina tibicen; assembly: GCA_013399875.1. NCBI lineage: Eukaryota > Metazoa > Chordata > Aves > Passeriformes > Artamidae > Gymnorhina > Gymnorhina tibicen. Next base: position 665,356 of record VXAZ01001518.1, on the reverse strand, counting down.
GTCTCAGCCAACCGAGAATTATTTATTTTGGAAAGAGAACTAACCAGGGAAAAGAAAGCAGCAAGATGCTCCAATGTTCTTGCCTCTTCCTCATCCCTTTCTCTCAGATGCTGGACATTTACAAACCTGCGAGCAGGTGGATGAGGGCTTTTCAGGGGGGTCACTGTAGGAATATTCCTGTGGTTCCTCTGGATTGAAATCAGGCACTGGGCTACCCAAGACTGCAAAACACTGGCCTAGTGACGCTGGCCTGATTCCAGTCCTACCCTCCTCTTCCAGCCCTGCCCCAAACCCTCTCTTTGCAATGTTTACAACACAGGAGCCTTTGGGCTTTGGGCTGGTTCGCCCTGAAGCATCCCAAGCTCTCGCTGCCCGCCGCTACGGGACTGACTCACACATAGAAGGAAGCTCGCTGCTATTTTTTAAGCTTTGGGATGGAGAGTTCCCTTGCTGTGAGGTTTTGCGGATTTAACTTCATCCCTGGGGGAGATTTCCTCCTCAGCTGCCCTGGCAGTGGCAGCCTTCCCCCAGAGCACCCTGCCCGTGGCTCTGACCCCGCCAGCCCAGCACCAGCCCCTTTCATCCCATCAGGAATTGCTTTACAGAACCACAGAATCACAGAAATCACAGAATTCAGCCAACGAGCTGCAAGCCCAAGCCTAGCAAAGGGATATTTCAAGACACACAAGCCCAGGGAAAGTCCTCGCTGTTTTCATGTAAAATCCTGTCAAGATCTTAAAGGTTTAAGAGTTTTCTCGGGCAGCACAAATCACAAAGCTCCTTCCTCGCCTTCTGAGCTGTCACTTCCCTAATCTGTTTGACATCCAGGGGCTCTGGTGAAAGCATCCCTGGTCCCTCCTGACCCTCCCTTGGTGGGGAAGGCTCCCACCCTCTCTTTGATGTGGCTCTATCAAAGGAGCCACACAACCTTTGAGGGAGCAGACGGGCGGATCCAGGCGGGGGATGCTGGATCTGAGCAGAGTTCAGCACCGGGAGCAGCAGCTGGGGCTGAGCACCCAGGGCCCAGCTCCAGTCCCTGCTCTTCCCAGGGCTGGATAAGACATTCCTGATTTTGGGGGGATGCTGAATCAGCATATTTCTGTGGAGAGGAGCTGCTGAGCGGGACAGGGGACTGGGGCAGCACCTTGGACCCTTGGCGAGAGCATTCCCGAGCTAATGTGCCCCACTGGAACTGGGATCCCTTCTACACCCTCCTTCCATCCCAGCACCATCCCTATCCTCATCCCCATCCCCAGCCTCATCCCCATCCCAAATCCACCCCCATTTCTATCCCTGCCCTATCCCAGCCCCATCCCTACACTCATCCTCAACCCCAGCCCAGCCCCATTCCCATCTCTTCCTCATCCTCAGCCCCATTCCCATTCCTGTTCCAGACCTATCCCTATCATCACCCCAGCCAGTCCCATCCCCATCATCATCCTCATCCCCATCCCAGCCACATTCCTATCCTCATCCTCATCCCCAACCTAGCCCCAGCCCCAGCCCTATCCCAGCCCCAGCCCTATCCCTACCCTAACCCTCATTCCAGCTCCAGCCCTATCCTCACCCTCATCCCTGCTCCCCATCCCTGCTCCCCATCCCTGCTCCCCATCCCAATCCCACCCCATTCCCGCTGCTCTGCGCGCTCTGTGGCCACCAGGGGGCAGCCGGGGCCCCGCACGGCGCCGCCCGCCGAACAAAGGGACCCCAAACCCGACCCCAAACCCGACCCCAAACACAGCCCTGACCCCAAACCTGACCCCAAACACAGCCCTGACCGCAAACCTGACCCCAAACACAGCCCCAAACCCAAACCTGACCCCAAACTCAAATTCAAACCAGACCCCAAACCCAGCCTTGACCCCAATGCCAAACCTGACCCCAAACCCAGCCCCAACCCCAAACC
>VXAZ01001518.1:630663-663154 GCA_013399875.1 Gymnorhina tibicen | reverse complement strand
CCAGCCCCAGCCCGAGCCCCAGCCCCAGCCCCAGCCCCAGCACTCACCTCCCGCTGGCGAGGAGAGGATCCCCTTCACCCGGAGATCCAGGGAGTCCAGGGACACCTCCATGTACTCCATGCTGTTCTCCTGGCCGGGGCCCTCCCGGCTGCCCAGCGAGGGTTTGTAGGCTTCAGCACCTGCATGGGAACGGGGGATTGGCACAGACCCCGTGGGCTGGGAGGCCGTGCCTCAGGCCCCGGCTGGGCAGGCTCCCTGGAGGAGCGCAGAGCACACGGAATGTGCCCAGAACACAACATCTGGACACACGGGGCACGGCCGGGCACCGGTCTGGTCACACCGAGCTCCCACCCGCACCCAGGCAGGGCACGACAGGAAAAGGGAATGGATGAGCCGAGCTCTGCCTCCCAGGGAAGGGAGGAAGCAGGGCTGGAGCATCCTCCTGTCCCCAGCCTGCTGCACAGGGCTCAGGTACAGAGCCAACTGCACCTCGGGAGGAGGAGGATGAGACAGGTGACATCCAGCTTAAAGGGAAGGGAAACACACGAAAGCCAAGTTCTGGCTCTGTGTGAACAGAGCTGCTGCTGGGAAGAGATTTTGGGGGACCCCTCAGAGCCTGAGGGGGAATTTTCAGTCTCTTCACACTCCCTTGGCTTTGCTTTCTCTCCTGGTTTGCTTCTCCCAGCCCAGCCTGGCCAGGAGGGTTTGGTTGCTCCCACCCTCACTGAAGGGGCGGAAAACCAGCCTGCATCGGGAATGCAGAATTGGGCATTTGCTGGGACAGGGATCAAGGGTCCCTTGTGGCATCTTGGGAGGAAGAGGAGCAAGCCAGGTGACTGCCAGAGCCCAGGCACAGAGCAGGGGCTGAAACAATCAATTCACTCAGCAGTACCAAAAAGCTGCTGATACAAAAATGACCTTTTTGCATGGAATTTGCATGGAAGAATAAAAACAAACCCTTTGGTGGCAGTGGATGTATGAAACCTTAGCAATGAGGCTGAAGGCACAGCTGCACTATCCACTTCATCTCTCCCATGCTGTTCTCTTCCCCAAAGAAGCGTCGCATCCAGCCTGCACTCCTGGCTCTCCTCACCTCTCAGCTTCCAGCAGAGCTCACTGGAACCTTCTTTGGTGCTGGGTGACTCAGGACAAACAAGAGGGGACCCCCTGAACAACACCCACACTTGAGCAGGGCCCGAGGCAGCTCCTTCCAAACCTTTTGGTGCTCCCAGAAGGAGCAAAGCCAACCTGCACATTCCATTCAGCTGCACAAACATCCGCACAAAAGCAAGGGAGCACCATTCCAGGGTGGTTATTTCCTTTCCTTCGGCATCTGAACGTGCTCCCTCATGGGACAGGAGTCCACATGGACATGAATCAAAGAATCACAGAATCCGAGACAAGTTTGGGTTGGAAGGGACCTTAAGGCCCATCCAATTCCAACCCCCTGCCACAGGCAGGGACACCTCCCACTGTCCCAGGCTGCTCCAAGCCCTGTCCAGCCTGGCCTTGGGCACTGCCAGGGATCCAGGGGCAGCCCCAGCTGCTCTGGGCACCCTGTGCCAGGGCCTCCCCACCCTCCCAGGGAACAATTCCTCCTGTATGTGTAACCTCAATTCCCCCCCTTTCAGTTTGAAGCCATACATTCCCCCTTTGTCCTGTCACTACCTACCCATATAAAACTCCTCTTCCTCCTGTCTGTAAGCCCCATGAGGACTTTTTTTGGATACTCTGAAATAAAGGGATTCATGCACAAAATCAAATTCCTCCAGCGTGCCAAGGACAAAGCCACGTGTTCTGCTGCTGAAGTGACACCAGCAGCTCCTGCCAGTGCGAGGTTACCACGTTCACAGCCTGGCTTTCCACACAGCCAGGAAGGAAGGAAGAGTGAGCCCTGCAGACTTACAGGCCTCAGGTCCTTCCCCCTGCACCTGGAAGGCTCCTTGGGGTGGAATTAAGGCACAAAACCCCACGAATTACCTAGCACACCGCCTTGTTTCTTTTTATTCCTCCGCCTCCTCTTGCGGGTGGGCTTCAGCCATGGACTGTCCGTCTTCCCTTTCCTCTTCAGCAGCTTCTTCTTGACGCTGGACTCGGAGCTCTGAAGGACCAGAGAGGCCACGTGCACGTCAGGCATGGTGGCACCAGGGTCCCTTTTGTGGGACAGCCCTCACCCAGCTCGGGTTGTGTGAGAAGGACCAGGGCTTTGAAACCAAGGGGTGCTCAGATGCCTTTATAGCACTGAAAAGGAAACTCAGGCACACGTGTGGGTGGATTTCCTGTCAGTTCAGCAGGGCAGGCTGCACTTTCTCTTCCATGGAGGCCCTCACACCACGCTCGTGAGCAGCACTGCAAGTGGGCAGGCACACGCACACTTCCAGCTTCTCCCCAAAAAAAAATTGCAGAATCACAGAATATCCAGAGCTGGAAGGGACCCACAAGGATCACCAAGCCCAGCTCCTGGTGCTGCACAAACACCCCACCCTGTGCCTCAGAGCGTTGTCCCAACTCTTCTTGGACTCTGGCAGTGGGGTTTTCAAACTAAAATACTCATATTTCTCCACAAAAAAAAAAAAAAAAAAAACACCCCCATTTTGCACTTGAAGAGCCACCTGGCAGGGTTGGGGTGGACCCAGGGGAACCGACCTCCACAGCAGCAGAGCAGCCCCCTCCCTGAGGCTTCACAGCCCAATCATGCAGCAAATACCCAGCCACGTGTATGAACCTCAACAGACTTTGGGGTTTGCTTTAAAAAAAATTCACTTGTGTGGGGTGGGGTTTCAAAGTGAACAGCAGAACAGGGATCAGGCACCCCAACCCCGCCGGGGTTCAATGCATCAATCGTAAAATTCGCGTTCAGGCTGAAACTGTTGGCTCTTGATGCCAATCCAGCAAAACCTTGGGAAAAGCTTCTGGTACCACGACAAGCAGCTCGTGCTGCTCTCCCTGCGAGGGAACACGTGGAGCTGAGCCCTGGCTCTCCGGGGTGTCTGTGCCGCCCCAAAATCCCCGAGTGTGGGCTCAGCACGTGGCTTTGCCCCAAGTGCATCACTCTGCTTGTGGGGGAGAGGTTTGCGTGTGAGCCAGTCCTGTCTGGGAGCTGAGTGACTCAGCAGAGCTCAAACACCGTCCAGGATGTGGAGACCCCACCTGGGAGTTGGGGTGCGAGTCCACCACACACAGACTGGCCTTAGGTACCCAAAAAAGGGACAGGCTGCACAGCCCCTGCTCCTCCCGGGCTCCTGGAGTGTCAGAGCATGGGGAGCAAGACCCTAAAAAGCTTCAGTGATTCCCTTGATGTGTTTTGGGTGTATGATTCTGCCTTCAGCTCAAAACATCAAGAAAATGAAGCCAAGAATTTTCTCGAGGCGACTGAAGAGCTGGGGTGCCTTAAACTCGAGAGGCTGTGGAAAAGGAGCACAGTTTTTAAGGAAAGGGGAGGGTGGGAGACAGAGACAACCGAAGAACAATTCAAATAAAAAAAACCCATCAGGTTCTCTTCACCAACCGTCTAAAAATAAAAATGAGAAATCCCCAGCAGCTGCCGAAAGGCTTGGCCTGGTGCTGTACAACCGAGGTCCCAGGGAGAGTGCCTGTCTGTCTGTCTGTCTGTGGGCTGTTTGTCTCCCCGGGCAGAGCTGCTCATCAGGAACAGTGAATTTAGGCTGGGCCAATGGATTCGGGAACAACCCCACCCCAGCAGAACTTGGGGTTGGTAAGGAAGCTTTGCACTCGACAACTGCGCATTGGAGGAACTCAAGCACCCTTGAACACCTCTGCTAACATTCAAATGATTAAAAGCAGTCAACACCTTGTCGAAAACAACAAAAGCCCATTAGTTAGCATCAGAAAGCAATTAATTGTGCCACAGATCAGGGTTAAGCACCTTGTGGGAAACAATACTCCGTGTGTGGGTGGTTTCAGAGAATGAGTTTTGTCAAGGAGACCTGAAACTGCAGCGCTTTGCCTTTGCTCTCTCTCTCTCTTTCTCTGGCAGCGGTGCAAAGGGGAAAAATTATTATCAACAGGCCACGGGCAGAAAAACACATTTAGCAGCCCAGCTTACCAAGTCAGACTCATCTCCATCCTCCTCCTCCTCCCCAGATTCTACAGACTCTTGCTCTTCCTCAGACTCGCCATCATCGATCTGCAGCCACCGTTTGCCCGAGAACAGAAGGAGTCAGTCAGGTCGGGTGTCCCGAAGCAGAGCATCCCCCACCGCCCTGCTGAGCCCCACACCCAGCAGAGCATCCCCCAGCCCCCAAACTCAGCCTGCACACGCACAAACAGGGCAGGAGCTCCGAGGCTGCACCTCGACGTGTTCCAATCATGCCAAGGAAAATCCAAGGGGATGGGAGAGGGAGAAGAAAAAAAAAAAAATTCTACTCCAGAAGAAAGTTTTCCAACCAAATTTCAACTGCCTCGATAATCCCAAACCAGCCTCACGTCTGTATTACGTATCAAAATTTGGGGGGAAAAAAAGCAACTAAATTATTTTAGTGCTTTCCCAAGCAAGATTGGGAAGATGTCTCCTGTTGGTTCAGTGAATCCCAGAACTGCACGAGGTGGGGGTTCTGCAGAGTGGATCACAGATCTGGGCAGGGCTGGAATTGGGGGGGAGCCAGGGACACCCTCACAGGTGCCATGGGAAGCAGGAAATGGTCACCAGAGAGCCTCTCTACCACAGCTGATCCTTCTGTCGTCTTGCAGGTGAAAAACCCCCAGAAATCGCTTCAATCCACGCCCCTCCTATCCCTGAGATCCCAGCCGTGTCCCATCCTGCTCCTCAGGGCACGGGAATCACCTTCCTGGCGTTGTCTGCGTCGGACGCGCTGTCCTTGGAGGTCCTGTTGTCATCCCCGGGGAACACGGCCGCCTGATCTGCCCCGTGATCATCCTCCTCTTCCAGCTCATCCGAGTCCTCCTCCTCCGAGTCCACGTCTATGCTCTCCCCGTTCACGTGAGGGCTGCCATCCCCCAGCTCCTTGTCACTCTGGAGGTCACCCAGGCACACGAGACACAAAGACAACATCAATTCCCGGGACAGAGCAGCCAGATCCATCCCAGATCTCCTCTAAAGATCCATCCCATCCATCCCAGATCTCCTCTCAGGCTGGCTCTGCATCCCATCCATCCCAGATCTCCTCTCAGGCTGGTTCTGCGTCCCTCCATCCCAGATCTCCTCTCCGGCTGGCTCTGCATCCCATCCATCCCAGATCTCCTCTAAAGATCCATCCCATCCATCCCAGATCTCCTCTCAAGCTGGCTCTGCATTCCATCCATCCCAGATCTCCTCTCAGGCTGGCTCTGCGTCCCTCCATCCCAGATCTCCTCTAAAGATCCATCCCATCCATCCCAGGTCTCCTCTCAGGCTGGCTCTGTGTCCCTCCATGTGTCACCTCACCCTGCTGGCCCCAGGCACCACAAGGAGTCATTCCAGGCTGCACAGGGCATCAGGGGAGGAGAACCCCATTCAAACATGGACAGGCAGCTCCACCAGGGGCGCAGGAAAGTTTCCAGGGAATGGGAAGTTACATCACAATTCCAAGGAGTGATTTTCATATCACTCCTTGGAAGCCTAGCACTGCTCTCCTTGAATTCTAAGACCAAAGCTTCAGGGCATGGGTTGCAGCAAAAGCAGAATTTAACCAGGAGTGAGTCCATGTCTAAACTTTTATAAGTAACCAAGTGTTTTTCTGTACAGCCTCAAGCAGCAACACGAGGCCAAAACAAAAAGGGGCATCCTTGAAATCTCTCCAGCTGCCCAGGATTCACAGGGCAGAAGGGGAACATTCACTGGAAAAGGTTTGTTTAGGAGCCGGTATCCAAAGAGCCACTCTGAAATTGTCATTCCCAAAGCAGCAAGGCTGCTCTGGGCAGGAAGCTGCTGCCAGAGGGAAGCTGGGGACTCAGAAGGGAAGATGTTGATCTCAACAAGCCATCCCTGCACCTCCACGTGGGCTTGGTGTCCAAAAAAAGGGACACATAAGGGACAACAAGCACGTGCAGGGGGCTCAGTGCTGCCCTTACCTTGGCACCCACAGAGGAATGAGTTATGCTCTTAAACATCTCAATCATTGTTCTCTGTTTTAACACTTTGGTCTTTTTCTTGGGAACCAGGCTATAGGTTCCCATTCTCCGTTTTTTCTTCCGAGATACTGCAGCAGCTGGAAAAGAGAAGCAGAAGGAACCCAAAGTTTGCTCAGGAATGAAAAGAAGGGATAGAGAGTAGGGGCTGTACTGGAGAGGGGCTTTGGACAAAGGCCTGGAGTGACAGGACAAGGGGGAATGGCTTCCCACTGAAACAGAGTAGGGTTAGATGGGATATTGGGAAGGAATTGTTCCCTGGGAGGGTGGGCAGGCCCTGGCACAGGGTGCCCAGAGCAGCTGTGGCTGCCCCTGGATCCCTGTCAGTGCCCAAGGCCAGGCTGGACAGGGCTTAGAGCAGCCTGGGACAGTGGGAGGTGTCCCTGCCCATGGCAGGGTGGGATGGGATGATCTGAAAGGTCCCTTCCAAGCCAAACCTTCTGTGATTCTGTGAAATCACACCTGAGGAAACTTCCCACTCCAACTGATTTATTCACAAGTCAAGCAGAACACACACAACAACGTGCAGACACACAAACAGCTTCCTGCCAGGGCTGCAAAGCTTCCCAAACTCTGAGTACCCTCTGCACACTCCTTCTGGCCCCTCCATCACCACACAAATCCTTAAATTATCCCGCATTTGCCAGCGCTGCTGATGTTGTAGGAGGCTGAATGGAATCCAATTGCTCAGACTGAGACTGCAAGGCCAACAATACCGACTGACAATGGAAGCAATCTGACAATAACCCAAGAACACGAAAGGAAAAGGCACCTTACATAAAGAGCCGTTTGCCATTTAACCTCATTTCACACCTACTGTGAAAGTCTGGTTGATTCCTTTCACTCTTTAGATTGGGTCTTAATTTGTTAAGTGTCCCTCCCGGCCTTCTAATCAAAGCAGACAGCACAGCTCCCTGCCTGCTGCTGGCTTGGGTGAAGGCACAGCAGAAGGATGCTCGGTGCAGGCTCTTTTAGGAGCAGCCAGCTCCAGCACCACTGGTATTGTTTGCACAGCCTGTGCCTTGAAAGCATTTCTTCATCTTCTGTGATAAGGAAATTTCACCAAAATTTATGAAGAGGCCTCTAAAAAAAAAAAAAAAATCTGCGAACCCAATTAATTTTACGCATAAATTAACTGTGATTCTTGGTAAGCAGAAGCAAGATGGTGACATTCAAAGTGGTGGTGATATTCAAAGCCCTTCAGAATGGATAGAAACCTCTTCAGAGGAAAAAAGGGATCAAAGTGTCTCCTCCAAGGAAAGGTTTTAGCAGAGGCACGGGAGGAGCCTGGCAGAGCACAGCCGGGGGGATCCCGCACCCCCCTCTACAGCGGGGCAGCAAGGATGGTGTGGGAAGTGCTCCCTTCGTTTGGGAGGGGACTCCAGCAGGGGAGGCAGGGCTGTCCCCTGCCCAGCACCCCCAGGGGAGCAGCAGGAGCCTGGGGACACAACTTCTCAGAAGAGACAACTCTGACAGACCAGGGCTGTGGCAGCCCAGCAGCAGGGAGGGGCACCCTGGAGGAGACCGAGGGTCAGAAAGGTGCTAACAGAGGTTTTAGTTCCTCGTTAACCTCCTCATCTCCCGCTCAGCCCCACATGCAGGTTTGGGAGGTGGGTGCTGCTGAGGATTCCAACATTCCCACCCTTCCCTTTTTACCTGTCTGCGACTTGGTGGTGGCCACATAGCTCTGGTTCTGAGGTAGTGACTGGTGAAGGCCCGGGAGAGAGGGCAAGGACAACGGCTTCACAAAGTCCAGCATGTTCTCAAACTCCTTCTCCTTGGATTCCTTCTGATCTCTGCTGTCTCTCCCATCTTTGGGGTCTTTACTTGCATGCTGGAAAAGAAAAGGCAGTTAAATTGAGTTTCCGCACTGAATAAGTAAATTTAAAAAATCAGAAAATTAATTTCGGATCCTTTCTCTCGACCATAATCACTTTCATCTGAAGGCAGGACCACACATTCCCAGCAGAAGCACACGGCCCCCCTCCTCCAGCACCTCAGGGGGCTTTGCCTACACACTGCCAGCCTGGCTGGAGGCTGTGCAGGTGACAGGTGACCCTGCAGAGGCAATGACAAGGAGCAGACCCTGCTTACACAGCTCTGGGTGGCTCTGGAAGAGAGGAACCAACGCAACCAACGCGCCTGGAACACGCCCCGAGCGTGGCTGTCACACCAAGCAAGCTCAGAACACTCCTGCAGAGCTGTTTTGGAGGAGCAGGCAGCAAAGGAAAGGGATCTTTCCTTCTGGGCAGCATTTGGCACCGTGGAGCCTCAGCAAAGGCTCCCCCCTCCAGCCCAGCACACGACAAACCCAGGCAAAGAAGCTCTTTGTGTGGCACTGCAGGTGCACCTACAGACACCTGTCCAAGCTGCCCTTAAACCACGTATTCCCACCCCAGCTGCTGCTATCCCAAGCCCCAGGCAGGCTCCAAGCTCCTACTGCAAACCAGGGGAATTCTGTAGTTGCTCCTGCAGCCCCTCTCAGGCACCACAGCCGCTCACACCTGCTCTGATCTGGGCTTGAACTCAATACAACGCCTCATCCTGCACCTCTGGTTATGAAAGAAAGGTTCCTACAGCTCCACAGACAATCATTTAGGCTGGACAAGACCTTTAAGGTCGCCAAGTCCAACCATTAACCCAGCAGTGCCAAGTCCACCACTAAACCATGTCCCTGAGTGCCATTTCTCAGCTTTTGACGTTACTTCAATGTTTTCTCCCCTAATTCAGGAAACAATTCCCTTCCCGAGTGTCTAACTCCATTTTATGCACCCTGAAAGCCTCAGGCAGAGAGGTCCAGACCGTATTTGTGTTTCCCTTTCCCATCTGTGTTTATCCTTCAAACAGCCACGGCTCGGTTTAATGGTGCTTTTACTCCTGTGCCTGGTGTGGCAAGCGCGGCAAAGGGAAGCCAAGGTCAGGGCAAGACCCCTCGCTCCGGCTCTCTGAAACATTTCCCTGCCACAGCCCAGCAAGGAGGCACCGGGTGAGCGAGGGAAACACACCGAGGAACGTGAAACAAAGTCACTGCCTGTCCTTCTCTCCCACAGCGCCAACAGCCAGCGGGGTAAAAGCTGCCTCTGCTGTGACATTTCACACTGGATCTGCCCTCTGATTTATCCCACGGATGATCCGGCTGTACAGCGGGCAGGTTTGGCAGAGCTGCTCCAGCAAAACAGGAGCACGGGCACACAAGGAAAGGCTGGGAGAGCTGGGATTGCTCAGCCTGGAAAAGAGAAGGCTCTGGGGAGACCTCACTGCAGCCTTCCAGTACCTGAAGGGAGCTACAAGAAGGAGACTCTTTACGAGGGCCTGGAGTGACAGGACAGAGGGAATGGCTTCCCACTGAAACAGAGCAGGGTTAGATGGGATATTGGGAAGGAATTGTTCCCTGGGAGGGTGGGCAGGCCCTGGCACAGGGTGCCCAGAGCAGCTGTGGCTGCCCCTGGATCCCTGGCAGTGCCCAAGGCCAGGCTGGACGGGGCTGGGAGCAGCCTGGGACAGTGGGAGGTGTCCCTGCCCATGGCAGGGGTGGCACTGGATGGGATTTAAGGTTCCTTCCAACCCAAACCATTCCACGATTCTAAGGTTTAAGTGGTGCTCCACTTGCAGGAGAACTCTCCTTACAGGACTTGTGAAGCAACAGCTGAAAAACCCCACCAGAAAGAGGAACCCAGGCGAGAGCAAGGCCAGGATAAGGAGCAGGGAGCAAGAAAAGCACTCAGGTTCAGACAGGCACCCGCAGCCACCGCTGTCAAGCAGCGTGACCTTGGGAACAAACGGGGAAGAGGCCGATTCCCCTAATTAGGCTGTGCCACGTGTGTGGTGCTGGCAGAGCCAGGCCCAGCAAAGCTCTAATGATAATCAGAAATGACCCACAGTAAAAGGCCATCAAAGTGCCAATGATTCCTGCATCAAGCCCATAACTTATGGCTCAGTTGCCACAGCTTTTCTAAAAGGGCAGCAAGTCTTGGATTAACGATTCCAAAGACGACAAATCCGCCGTAGCCTTTGATATGTTGTTCCGATGCTTAATTGCTCTCACTGTCAAATAATTAAATGCATTATGCTTTTGCAACTAAATTAAAAAGCCCTGTCTCATCAGAACCTCTCGCTCCCAGGAGATACTCATGGACTATGACCAACTTCTTTGGTTTTTTTTTTAAACTTCCTCTTTAATAATTTTAACAGAATGAGCAAATTAAGTGCCCATAGGATCATTTTTCCAGACCTTGGATCACTCCTGAGTCTGCCCCCAGTTGTTCCACCCCTTAAAAAATGCACGTCAGGAGTGCAGGGCACAGTATGCCAAGAATAGTCTCAACAATACTATTTATACCTCTTAAAAGTCCTGAGTTTATAGATCTAAAGGTTAACAGTAACTCTGGGCTACAAAATTATTCTGAGAATTCCCAAGTCCCCTGAAATATCCAATGCTTTCCATTTCTAACTTAAAATTAGAAAAATGAGCTTGGGACAGGCAGATCTGACACAAGTGTAAACAAGGGCTGCACTTTGTGTCCTTTAAGTGCAGGTTTTTGCAGCTGGTCTCTAATCAAAGGTGCTGCTACCCCAAAAACACCAGGAATTCACATTCAGGCCATGCCAGGCTGTTTGGAAGAATACAATCCAATTTTTAAGCTAAAAAGTAGTATGCTATTAGCTCGGGGTTTTTCTCTCCCTCTGTAATTACAACAGGGAAATAAATTTAAAATCTTCTGCACGACAACTGCTAAATGTGACTTCTTCATGGCAATTCCGCTGAAAGTTTTTTAAAATCAAGTTAAGTCTTGTGAGATAAAGATTTACTTGGAGGCATGCGCAGCAATGGTGAAGAGCAAGAACTCCCAGGAAGGGGTGAAGAGATCTCTCGTGTATATATATATATATATATATATATATATATATAAATGATACATCTAAGGATTGTAATAAAAAGGATCAGCACCAATTTTTAAGCACCCATAGTCAGTTCTCTCACCAGCTTTCCTGGTTCTCAGCTACATAAAACAGTTACACCTTTGCTGTTCTTATTGAACAGGGTTTACCCCCAGTTTAAGAGAAATACGGAGAGCAGAACTCCGTGCAAAGGCAACTCCAGGATGCATTTTGAGCTCCCTGTGGGTCACACATTGTCCTAACCCCCACAAGTGTGGGCCACTGGAGGCCAAGAGAGGACTGTAAAGGAGAGAGAAAAAGAAACTGCAACAGCAACATCTTCATTTCTTGCAGCTTCTCATGTGGTATCGGCTCATGCTCTGCTAAAGCCTGTAAAGTCACAATGCTGGGAAGAGTGAAGAAGGTGGACAGATATTCCAACATTTCTGGCAATGCTCGTGCCTGGAAAACAGCAAAAACGGGAGCACCGCTATGTCCCACCCCATTGTGAGCAAAACAGCCAAGAAATCTGCTTAGACTGGGGCAAGAGCACAGTATTTGATGTGTTTACAAAAATTAAACTCAGGTGCTGCCTACATTTTAATGGGATCAATCACATTTGTATTACTGGCACAGAAGTTCCCAACAGCAGCAGGGAGAAGTTATTAAAAATGAAAAAAGACAGAACATCCCCACTTGTTTTGGTTTTTTTCCTGAAAGAAACCTGTTCTGGTTATAGAACAAACCAACCTCAGCAAGGAAGCCCCGTGCTGGCTCCATAAACCCCACGTGGCATTTTTCCCACTGCCCAGCATTTAAAGGGTTTTTGCACTACCAGAACGAGCAAGCTGGGAGAGAAACCAGAGCGCTGGTGGAAGGACACAGGCACAGGTCCTGCCTGGGAGCAGGGCAGCTCTAAGAGCTCTGCAGAAGGGCTCCTGATGCCTGAAACCACCTCGGGCTTGGATTCTGCGCTCCCTCATTTCTCTTCTTTGCAGGACTTTCATCTCCAGCCCAGAACGAGCTGCAAACCAGAGCCAGCTGGACAGGAGTGAGCTGACCAGCACTGCCACTGGGAACAGGGCAGCTGCCAGGGAGCAGCTCTGCCTCTCCATCCATCAGGCACAGGGTCAGGAGATTTGGACCAAGGCGCTGCCTTTGAAGAGCACAAAGCAGCAGCTCCCAGGGGGATCTGCCTCTAACAAGTGGTGAGTGGTGGTTAAGCAAGAAATATCAGTCTGCTATAAAAAATTGATCACAGGCAGACGATAGTGGCCTGTAGGAGCTGGAGTGGTGCTGCTCTGCCTTGTCTCTGCTGCTGCTGCAGGTTTGTGTTCTTCACTGCTGAATTTCAGGAGCCTGATCAAGCCTTAGCTCGGAGCAACAAAGCTGCAAGGCTTTGGTCAGTCTAGATGAGACCAGCTGTGAGGCTGATCCACCTTTTATCTGCTGATTGGCATGTGCCCATTAGAGGGGGAATTCCACTGAGACTTGATTGCAACTGCACTGATTTGAGTGCAGTCACATATCTGCATAAAATCATGATTTAGGCAGCCAGGTACACTGAGCTTAAGTGTAGACGTTCCCCCAAACCTGCATTCAACGTGTTTCTGAAGCAGAGCACCCAGGGGTGTGGATCTCATCCCTGTCCCCTCCTGCAGCAAGCAGCTCCAAGGCAAGGGAGTGTCACACACCAGTCAAAACGAAACAGGGGAGCCCAAAGCAGATGTGCCACCAGGGCTCCTGACAGAAATAAACCCCTCTGCTGGGGCCAGGGCCGTTATTTCTGTGGGCTGTGGTCAGAGCTGGGGCAGCACCTCCAGCCAGCACGGCCGCCTCAGCAGCACCAGCACGAGCAGTTAAACATCGAATTAAATGCACTGCACAGCAGTACTTCCCTCTTCCCTCTGCAGCAGCCCCTCTGTGTAAGAAGCCCAGTGGCAGCCTTGTCACTCCTGATGGAGATTTCCCATCAGGGAAGATGGGGAAGGGTCTGCAGGGGCCCGTGAGGAGCAGCTGAGGGCACTGGGGTTGCTCAGCTGGAGCAGCCCGAGGGCAGAGCTCCCCGGGGGCTGCAGCCCCTCCCGAGGGGCAGCTCCGATCTCTGCCCTGGGACAGGGACAGCACCCAGGGAACGGCTGGGGCTGGGCCAGGGCAGGCTCAGGCTGGAGAGCAGGGAAAGGTTCTTCCCCCAGAGGGTGCTGGGCACTGCCCAGGCTCCCCAGGGAATGGGCACGGCCCCGAGGCTGCCAGAGCTCCCGGAGCGTTTGGGCAGCGCTGCCAGGGATGCCCAGGGTGGGGTTGTTGGGGTGTCTGGGTAGGGACAGGGGCTGCACTGGGTGATCCCTGGTGGGTCCCTTCCAGCTCGGGATATTCTGTGATTCCATGGTATTTAACTCTGCCCAGGCTCACACCCACGGACTTCACACTTTCAGTCCAGAGGAGCACACCCGGGTACCCCTCCAGAGAGGGTCCTGGATGCACCTCCTAAGTCCTCCCCAAGGACACAACATCCCCATCATCATCACCCCCACGAGGCCCTGCCCTTTTGCTTCACGTTTCCTTCACATGGGAGGGTCAGAGCTTGCTGAGCAATCCCAGACCCCTGCAATTCCCCAGCTGCCACCTGCCCGGGCCCGAGAGATGGGCACAGGGTGTTCTCAGGCCAGAGGCTCCTGCAGAGCAGCCCCAGCCCAGGGGAGCACAGCAGCACCTGTGTGCACACACGAAGGAGGCAGTTTAAAAGCTCCGGGGTCAGGAATTTAAAGGAATAGTTTGATGAATAGAAAGACCAACATAAGCAAAGCATCTCCTGCCCCAAGCTCTTCCTCCCTGCCCACATTGTCTCCCCCGGTTAACCTGGTACCTGGCATCTTGGGGACACGCTGTGAATCAGGCCAAAACACTCATTTAAAGGATTGGTGCACTATTTCCTGACCCAGTCCTCTGCACAGCATAAAAAAATACCACCACAGACACACACCCCAAGCTCCAGCCTCGTGGTCACCGAGCAATGGAAACACAACTTGGGATTCCCAGTTCAGCCATCTGCTCCTCCTGGCTCCAAAGGGAGCTCTGGGATGCTCTCACTCCCTTTATCATCCTTTATCCCTTATGTTTTCCTGATGTTAAGCTCAGGAACTGTGGTTCCCAAGCAGGAGGGGCCTTCTCCAAGCACAGGACACACACACACGGACACACACCTGCCTTTCAGTCTGTGGCCTGGCCCTGGAAACTTTTGGGTTCTTAACAGGGTTGTAAAATGGATTAGGAGTGAAAGAAAGATTCCTCCACAAGGTGCAATGCCTGTGTGACTGCTCTGTTCAGAAGGGGAGCAGAAATGATGCTGTCAACAACTCTGCTGAGGTCTCTGTTCAAAAACCGCCTTAACATGCGACAACATCAATTAAAATTGTCACCTGTTTCAGATTCAGCTTCGATCCCAATTCAGGAAGCAACTCCTAAACAGAGAAAAAGCTCGTTAAACTGGTGAGAAAATTCTCTTCTTCCTTTCAGAGACCAATTCACATGTGCAGGAAAAGGCTACCAAGGTCCCCTGGCAGCTATTGGATTACAGAAAACAATTTTTTGGCCCCAGTGGGTTTCTGCAGGAGCCAGGGGGAACAAATGTTCACACTTTGCAGGCAGCAAAATACCTTCCTCCCCTCCTCCTCCCGGGCAGAACAGCTCTGCAAGAACAGTTTCACCAGGAAAACAACAATGCTCTAAAAAATATTAGCCAAGCAAACGTCTTCTGTAGTATCAGCTTCTGGGTGATTTCCACAATTTATTTCCTGGGATACAGCACCTCATTTCGTGGTGGTTTTGAAGGGGAAAAGGTTGGTGCAGGAAAAGCTCCTGAGCTGAGGAGCCTCCTCTAAGCAGCTCAACAAAGAAATAATCGGGACAGAAAAATGACAACTAGCAAGGGCTCTGCTGCTCCAAAGAAAATAGCATGGAAATTCCAGAGACAATGGGGAAAAATGAGGTAGTAATTATCAGGAAGGCTGAACATGACAGATGTTTTATTGTCTTGCAGAACCGAGATCAAATCTTGGGTTCCCATTCAGCTGCAGAGGCCTGAGCGGAGAACATGGGAACAGCCTCTTCTCACCACCCTTCCTGGAAATGTTGCTTCTCTCCCCATTTTAAGCCCAAGGCAAATGGCCAGAGGAGCTGAGGACAGGCTACGTACTTTCTAGAGCAGCCCAACAAGTGCAGGCCTTGGGTTTTTGAAGCTGCTTTTGTCATGTGAGAGAATAAGGATCAGCAGCACCATCGCAGCCAGCTGCGTCCCAGCGCTCCCGAACACCACACGCCGCTTCCCAGACACAAACCTTGAAGCCCAAGGGGCTGAATATAAATATTCTTCTGATGTATTATAAAATATGAATGAGGAAAACACTCCCTCCTAACTTAACAGCTGCCTTTTGGGAGGGAATTGCCTCTTTCAATCGCTCGGCCCCACGGCATCTCTGTGTGTTAAATTCCACAAGGGGCTGGGGCTTTGCCCGGCCTAATTCCAGTGCACAGCTGGGGGATGGAGGCAGTTTGGGCTGCAAAGCCTTCCTTGGGTGGGAGATACCCTGATGGGAGATCTGTGGCAGCTGGGCTTCCCTGTGCGAGCCAGGAAGCATGGCCGGGGTGCGAGCGGGGAATCCAAAGGCGGCCAGGGGAAGGCAGAGGGGCAGTGAGGGGTGGGGGAGGCTGGCTGGGAATCCTGGCAGGCAAGAGGGGTTCTGCCCCTCTCCCGAGCCTGGTGCCCACAGGTTGGTGATCCTGCTGTGCTCTTTGGACTCCCAGCTGCTTCCGGAGGCACAGGTGGTGCCACAGCTGAGGGACCTTTCCCCATCTGGGGCTGGCAAGGTGCCACCCCTCTCTTTTCCCTCTTTTCCTCTCTCTTTCCCTGCTCCAGACCGCAGGGACTGGCAGCTTTGAGCCTGTGCTGTGCTGAGATGGTGGGGGCATCTGAGGGCCACTTTGGATCTGCTGGATCACAGCACCAGCGCATCCCACGGGTCCTGACAAGGCTGCAGCAGCTTCCATGCATTTCTGGGAATGACTCCCACACCTAATCCTTCCCTTGATCCAAAGGCCAGTCTCCCTCCACCCTCAGCCACAGCACAGGGAGAGGACCCAGCTCCCTGGAGCCATAGAAAGCAGCACAGGGATGAAAACCAACTGCTGGTAGTGGAGATCTGCCTGTTCCAGGATCTGTTCCCTGCCTCTGGCAAAGAACCAAAAAACAACCAAACTTGTCCCATGACAAAGCAAGGCCCATTTCTGCCCTCCCCTCCACTGCACCAAATGACATCTCCTTATGCCTCCCAAAAAAAAAGCAGGGCTCTGCTTTATGGAGTGATGGTAAATCCACCCCTAAGGATTCTGGAGGGAACATTTCCCAACATGGAGAGAAACCATCATCTGGTTTAGCCCTATAATGATTCCTACAGCAATGCAATCAAGCTGCCTAACAGATCAGCTCCTTGACAGCTTCCAAGCTTAGGAGGAGCCTCAAGTTTACATGCTATGCTTAATTTCCTTTGGGTCGACCTCAGAAGAAATCTAATTTGTTTCACAAGCAGCTCTGGATGTCAGCAGAGGCTGATGAGCAATAGAGCCACGAGAGAAAGGCCATTTAGTGTCTCACACAGATCTGTTGGAGGAGGCAATTGATCAATTATATTTTTAGAAACACACTGGGGACAGGAGCTGGTGGTGGCCGTGTGACCATCTATTTTAACATCTCTGTCTGGAAGAAGTGAAAAAATCAAAATAAATATATATCTATACATATTAAAAAAAAATAAAAAACCAATCCACTCAGCGGGCAAGCTCTGAGGGCCACATGTTGCCACGCAGCCAGGTACCCCTCACACCCCCGGAGAAAGCCAAGAGCAAGCCCAGCAGCAGCCCTCTGTGCTGGGCAGGTACATTACCAGGCTGGGGGTGGGTTTAGGCATTGTCTTCCGTGCTCGGTGGACCTTGACTTCAGCGTTAGCAGCGGGGCCTTTTTTAGCATCCGTGTCCTTACTGCCCTCCCCGAGCTTGCTTGGCATCGTGGCTTGGAGCTGGGCAAAGGACCCCACAGTCCTGCCTTTGCCTGCTCCTCCAGGCAGGGTTTTTGCAGCGTGGCCAGTGAGAGAAGCAAAGCTGGTAGTCCTTAGAGGCTGCTCCTGTGCCATCTGCTTGGTTAGGATATATCCATTGCTCCCCGTGACCGAAGTCTGTGTGAAGTCATTTGCTTTCAGGTGGTTTTGCTTCCCAGGCTCGCCGTCCCGCTCCGAAATGCCGTTTTCTGCTATCCTATTTAATTTAGTAGTAGAGTCCTGCTGGCTCACTTTCGTGTTGTCCTGAGTGTTTTTCGCTGGGTTTGGGTGGCCCCCACCCTCGCTGTGCTCACAGGAACCGTTGGTTTCACCGTCTACTGCCATTTTTGGTTCCCCCGCTTGCTTTTCCGTAGCGCTTTCATCTGCAGCCATGGCATTAAACCCTGGAGGGAGAGGGAGGACAGGGAGGAAGAGAGGAGAAAAGGGTCACAAGTGGTACTGAAACCCCCAGGAGAAGGTACAGCTACTCACAGTGTACGAGCAGCCCCCTCCTCCAGCAGCCTGCCTGATGGAGATCACAGAATCCCAGAATACTCAGGGTTGGGGAAGACCTCCAAGATCATCCAGACATGGGTCAGCTAAAGCACAGCACCGAGTGTTTGGTCCCTCACCCACCTGCCCGGCCCTCCTGGATCCTCCTGGATCCTCCTGGATCCTCACACGGTGACATTTGGGCTGGCTGGCCCAGGTGACAGCAGCGCACTCACCCCCACTTGCCACTTGCTCCCAACAACGGATTTTTCAAGGTAAATATTACCTCTGGCTCTCCCAATAACTGCATTTATTGGACCATATGTCAACAGCTCGCCTGGCAAACAAAACTCTGCCCCATCTTGCATCCGGATCTCTGGCGAAGCCCTTCCCAGAGCCAGACTGACAGGGAAAAGCTTTGCTGGCAGGGCTGTCCCAGGGAGCTTTTGTGGCACGGACACAGCCCAGCAGCCAAATGTCCACGTCAGGGCTCTGCTGCTACAGGGAACATCACAAGGAATAACTCCCTGGCTATCCCAGCTCTCCTGGGAGAGTTGTTCAGTGGGAATTGGCTCTTTCAGCACGACAAAGCACGACAGGAACAGGATTCATGGTGTCATTTCAGAGGTAATGTAAGGAGTAAAACACAGGAGTGAAGTGTGGTAAATGCATTTCTAGACTAAAATAATTCTATGATTCAAATGCAGCAAGGTTTTCGCAGCCTGACAAAGCTCATGCACAACAATGCCCATGTAAAACATTCCTTTTCCTTGCCTTCCAAACACTTCCCTGCTCCTCCATCAATGACTCTGTCCCATCAGAGATTTCAGATCCAAGCTGAAAAAAATCCAACTACGAATGTCCTGTACCGGCAGGAAAGTTTCTGACATGACAAACCAGCAGCTCCCCAGGCAACCAGGAGTGATAACAAATCACTGGCACGCTCAGTGCAATGATTACATCAACCTGCTGTTAGGGATTCCTTGGCTTGTTTTCCTTCCCGAGACCAGACAGTTATGAAAAGCAACACAAGAAGTACAGGGAGAGCTCTGTCAGAGCAGGGGGGATTGGTTCAATCCAGCTCCCATCAAAGCAATTTTCACCTACAGGATCCAAAGAGCCTGGAGTCACACCAGAGGAACAGCCAGGCCACTGGGTATCAGCACCTCATTTCACACTGCCCTTGGAGCACGAACAGGCAAGGAAAACAACACTCTGAATCCCAGAGTCAAGGCTGGAAAAGACCTCCAAGACCTGTGAGTCCAACCTGTGACCAACCCCCACCTTGTCACCCAGCCCAGAGCGCTGAGTGCCACCTCCAGGTGTTCCTTGGGCACCTCCAGGGATGGGGACTCCAAACCTCCCTGGGCAGCCCCTTCCAGTGAAGAAATTGCTCCTGATGTCCAACCTGAGCCTCCCCTGGCCCAGCCTGAGGCCGTTCCCTCTCCTCCTGTCCCTGTTCCCTGGGAGCAGAGCCCGACCCCCCCGGCTGCCCCCTCCTGTCCGGGACTTGTGCAGAGCCAGGAGGTCCCCCCTGAGCCTCCTTTGCTCCAGCCTGAGCCCCTTTCCCAGCTCCCTCAGCCTCTCCTGGGGCTCCAGCCCTTTCCCAGCTCCCTCAGCTGCTGCTCACAGGACTCACAAATGTCTCTTCTGACCTGGCAGGAACCTGGTGCCAGGCTAAAGCATGAAGGACCACCAGGGTCCTGGGATGCCAAGTCCAGGGTGCCCGGGCTGACTGCGCAAAGCCGAGCCCCAGGCACAGGCGGCTCCCTGCAAAGGTCAGCAGGGAGGAGACCCAGCCCTGCACAGCTCACCAGAACAGCTCTTCCCAAAACCCACCCAAACTCTCCTTCCATTTCCACTGGGAGAAAAAATATCTCCCCCTTTTTCTACCCCTTTTTTAATGCAGTTGTTTAGTCCATCTTAATTATGGAATCACAGAGTATCCCGAGCTGGAAGGGTCCCACCAGGATCACCCAGCCCAGCCCCTGGCCCTGCCCAGACACCCCTACAATCCCACCCTGGGCATCCCTGGCAGCGCTGCCCAAACGCTCCTGGAGCTCTGGCAGCCTCGGGGCCGTGCCCATTCCCTGGGGAGCCTGGGCAGTGCCCAGCACCCTCTGGGGGAAGAACCTTTCCCTGATATCCAATATCTCCTTCCCATGGGGTTGACCTGAAAGATTTGGGTCCAACTTCTGCCCAAACAGCACTGGCAGCTCTACATTCTAAAAGTGATGCATTCCAGTATCTCAAACAACCTTATTATTCCCCAAACTTCCTGGGTTTGGGTGTCCATCTGAGATTTAAAGACACTTCCAGCAAACTGAAAGCCTTCTTAGGCCTGGGCAGTACATGTGGAGCACCCAGTGGACACAGGGTCACAGGGTCAGTGCTGAGCTCACACCAGGCTCTGCCCAGGGGGGTCTCAAAGACCTGCTATAGCATCTGACCCCTCCAGCCTCACCCTGCTCATCAATTAAGAGGGGGACAGCCCCACTGATGCTCTGATTTCCAGCTGAAAGCCACAGATGTTGGCACAAAGCATCTTCCCAGACGTATCTGGAAAGTCTCGTCCGACCCTGAGTGGTCACTCTTCCCAGGAGATCAGCTCTGGCCACATTTCCTGATGTGACACATGCACTAAGAGATCCATTCCCCCTAATTCCGGCAGCCCAGCCCGGGACTGCCTTCCACGTGGACTCTGCTGGCTCACAGCCTCCAGAGAGAGCTCCAGAACACCCAAAAATCGCTCACCAGTGCTCTCTGGAGCACACAGAGACACAAACCCCACCTGCAGGAGCAGTGACCGAGGGTTCTCCAAGCAGGATTCCAAGTTCTCACCTCCACCTGCTCCCTCTCGCACCACCCAGACCCCCCTGCGTACAGAAAGAAGCACAAGGGTTTGTTTTTGATAGCAACAGCTCTGGGAGAAGATAAAGTGCTCCTTTTTTCACTGTTTTATTTAACTACTTGAAAAGCTGTGGGCAGAGGGAGCCACAACTATGCCTTTATTCTTTCAATTCTTGTTTCTCTTTCTGCATTCAGTGTCTTTAAAAGGCCATTTAAGCAACTATTGCAGCAAAGTCAGTGCCAGGAAAAAAAAAACCAAAACAAAAAATAAGCTCTCTAACCACAGCTGGAGGTTTCTAGAGCTCAGCTTCAGGCACCTGGCTGAATGAAGCCTTCAATATTTGTTGATTTAAATACTGTGCTCTCCCACCAGAGCAGTCAAATAACTTCAGTGGCTGACTATGAGATAAACTGAATAAGCAGAGGGCAAGAATTGCTCTACCTGCCATGAAGGCAACCAAAACAACGTGAATTAGAGCACTGCCCCGGGGAAAAAGTAACTGCATTACTCCAGAACGCATCAAGGGCTTCAGGAAAAATCCGTGAAGCTGAAATTAAAATCACACGCTTATTTCACTTATGGTGAACTGCAGTCTGACTGACTGTGGAAGTGGCATCAATCCCCTGCAAACAGGCACCAGCCTTCCAAACCCGTGTGAGCAGAGATCTGGTGAAACAGAGAGATGGAATTTCACAGCAGAGGCCAAGGATTGAACAGGAAGAGGAACCGTGTCCCCCTCCAGCTTCCAACAAGTCTGAGACACTGCAGGCAGGACCTTCCCTTTATCTGGGGAAAAATCCTCTCCATTCTCCCATTCCCTCTTCTGGCAGCACTAAAATCCACGAATAGTTTGGAATGGCTTTGTTTTCTGCACACTGAGCTGCTGCAAGAAGCACCACCCCACCATCCCGGTTGTGAACACAACGTAAAGAGCTGCCCACGGAGAACCAGTTTCAGGTCAGGAGCTGCACCACTCGATTCGTGGGGCCACTCAAGCGAGCTGGTCTGGTTTTCCCAACCAAAACGCCCGATTTGGTAAGAGGAAAGAGGGAATTGCCATCCCAGCCTCCGCTGGCACCCCGTCCCCGTGTGACAGGACACGTCTGCAGCTCTGACCACGCTCAGCAAGCCTCAGGTTCACCTGTGCAGCACTGCTGAGCACACAAAACTCAACATATTTTACACCCTTGCTGAACTCTGGCCCGCAGACAGGGATGGGAACACAAACCAGAGCCAGCAGGAGCCTCACAATGACAATTCTGAATTAAACAGCCCACAGAAGCTCTTCAGCAGCTCCAGACACCTCAAGAAAGAAGCACTTCTTCCTGACGTGACCTTTTCACCCCGCCCTTTTTCATTCCCAAAAAAAAAAGCTTCACTGAAAACCTGCTGAAATCCTCATTTCAAACACACCTCGTGGCAGTGAGTGCTCCCCTTGAAAACGCTGCTCAGCAGCTTTTCTGCTCCTGTGCTGCAGGAGCAAGGGAATTACAAAACTGAAGTCGGTATTTCCCTAAAACTTTGCAACTTTACAGCTCTCATCCCTTCTAAGTAGGCCAAAATGAGGTTTTCTCCACATTCAGTTTTCTCTCCCACTCGTTCACTGCTCTTTAATCTACAGCCATCCCTTCTTTAATTAAAAAGAAACAAAAGGTGGGAAGCTCTAGCCTGCATCCATGAAGTGTAACCTTATTAATTAGAAGCAACCCACTCCTTTCAAAGCTCCTTTAGGCATCCCCAATGCCAGATGTAGCAGGAAAAGCTTCTCCCACAGACCCCAACAATGCCTGAATGCCCATCCGAGCTTGGATTCATTTAAAACTCAGGTAAAGCGCCCAAGAGATTTACTGGTGGTGTTTGAAGCTGACACAAGTTGGCACAAACTTCAGTAAAAACACATTCTTAGGGGCTGGGCATGTTTTAGAAACACGAGGAATTTAAGACTCAGGAAGTTGGGCTCTTCCATTACCCCTGTGACTCCACGTGGCAAAGACTAGCCAACAATAAATTTAAATCCCTCCTCTGCATTTTACCGACCCCCCGAGAGCACTGCGGAGCTCCCAGCCCTCCCCAGGCTCAAGCAGAAGGGTCGGGCTCAAGGCTTCTTCTCAGGACATCACAGTCGTTCAAAATGGCATTAAAATTCCCCCGAAGAGAAACGACTCTGGTGGAAGCAGGGGAGAAGCTAAGACAGGATGAGACCACCTCATGTAATTTTAGGTGTCTGAAAGGCATCTCAGACTCCAGGGGGTCCCTAAGCCACCGCTGCAACCAAGGGAGAGAAGCCAACAGCTCAAAAGCAGCACAGGCTGACTTTAGACATCTTTGGACAAACTCACCCCTGCCTGGACCATGTCTAACCTGCCTGCTACCATGTCTAAGCAGAAACAAGCTGGATTAATTCAGAATTAGAATGGTAACTTCAAAAAAAGCCCTGAATTAGGCAAAATTAAACCCACCTCTGCTCTCCCAGCCCAGACGTCGGTTCCTCTTCGCTGTCTTTGCCTGCTGGGGTTTCCAGCCCTTTCAGCAGAGCCAGGCCTGGCTCCAGTCCTGCCCTAGAGCTTGCCAGAGCTGGGTCCAGCCTGCCAAAACTTATCTGTGGGCAGAGGCTGTCTAACAGATGTGTTACTGTCCCCACCAGCCATCCTGGCCACAGCCAGAGGGGACACAACCATCTCTGTGGGCACCCAAGGGGGTGAGCACCCATCTGAGGCAGGCCGGGTGTCAGCTCCAAACTCTGCATTACTTTGACAACGCTCTGAAAAATGGCTTAAATGTATTTTTAAAGTTTGGAGTCCACTACTCAGTGAGACAAAATAAGAGAAACGTGCAAACTTTAGGAGCCCTTGAGCTCCAGGCCAAACTGCAGCCACCAGGTCTGAGGGAAAAGGGAGAGAAATAGAAAAGAAATAGAAATTTAAAAAAATTCTACAACAAATGCATTATTATCTGATCTGGAACTTTTACACATTTTTCTGAGTATCCTGGTGCTCAGCACTGGTGGAGGCAAGACACTCTCTGCCCGTGGGATTTTCCATGCACTTCCAGAGCCCCCAGGAGCCCAGGCAGAGCCAAGAGGCTTCGGCTGCTGCAAGAGAAACGTTTAATCAAAGACAGGGCTTAAATGAACTTAGCTTAAATGAACTAAGCAAAGACAGAGCTTAAAGGAAAAGCTCAGGATTTGGGAGCGCAGTCCAGGAAGTGCAAACAGCTGCATTTACAGACACACATCTCACAGATGTTCTACCTTAACCACTTTGCAGATCATCCCTAAAACACCACAGATCCCACGGCCTTTGATTCAATACCCAACTCTCCTGCTGGATGAAAGTGAGAAATGCACCTGCTTGTAATCCCCGTGTTGCAGCAGCTCCCTCCCCTCTTCCTCCTCCAACTCCAACACAAAGGAAACCTGCCAAGCAGAGAAGAGCCCAGCTGCCATCAGGAGGATCAAAAGGTTGGGGCTGAAACCACACAGATCAGAGAGAGGTGGCAGCTGGAGACCCTGAGTCCATCGGGAAGGAAAGCACCTTGCACTGAAGGCTGGAAGGGGCCCTGAGCAGCCTGACCCAGGGAATGGCATCGCTGCCCATGGCACGGGCTTGGCACCGGATCATCTTTAAGGGCCCTTCCAACCCAAACCAGTCTGGGATTCTGGGATTCTGTGATTGAAGCCAAAAAGCAGAGCATTTTGAAGCCAAGAAACGCAGACAAATGTGTTTTCAGGCAGAAGTTCCTCTCTGGGATGAGTTATTGATGGTCTCTTCTTCCCCTCAACCCCTTGTGAAGATGGGTGGTGTCCAGGTATTTCCAGATCACAGATGTCATTCCTCCCCAGAGCAGGTCACACAGGAACATGTCCAGGTGGGTTTGGAATGTCTCCAGAGAGGGAGACTCCACAATCCTCCTGGGCACCTGTTCCACTGCTTTTTACCTTCCTCATGCTGAGGTGGAACTCCTTGAGGTTTAGTTTATGGCCACTGCCCCTGTCCTGTCACTGGAACCACTGAACAGAGTCTGGCACCATCCTCTGACACACCCAGGAGATATTTATATGGATTGATGGGATTCCCTCTCAATCTCTTCCAGACTAACCAGACCCAGCTCCTGCAGTCTCCCCTTATATGAGAGATGCTCCAGATCCCTCATCATCTTTGTGCCTTCTGCTGGAGCCTCTCCAGCAGCTCCTTGTCTTTCCTGAACCATGAAGACCAGAATTGAACCCAAAACTCCAGATGTGGCCGAGTAGAAGGGAAGGATCATCTCCCCACGTGCTGGCCACACCAAAATGCCCTCCAGCATTCCCTCGGCCCTCCTGGCCCCCAGGACACTTTCTGAACATGAGCAGTTAAACTGGCTCAACAGCTGAATGACTCGGGGCAGGCTAACAGCCTCCAGGAAACTCATTCATCCCTTTGGTGTCACAGCCACGAGGCCCCGAGCCCAGCTGCGTCCAAGGGATGCTCCTGCTCCAGGGCTGCCAGCATCCCTCCTGGAGCAAGAATCCCGAACCCAGGGAGTGCCTGGGTGCACAGCTGGGTGAACATCTCAAACCCTGAAGCATCACTTTGCTCTGCCTGCTCTCCTGCTGCCAGCCTCAGCAGGGGATCCCAGTGCCAAGTACCTGAGGAGAGCAGATTAGTCCTTCCCTCCTTTCAAGCTGCCATCCCTGCACCTGGGAATGCAGAAGCTGCAGCTGCTCCGTGGAAAGCAGCACTTCCCGTGCTCACAGCAGCTTCCTACCTGCAATAAGAGGGAGAAAAAGAGGGAAAAAAAGGCCCCTCCAGGAGTTTAAACCCCTGAGAGTCTCTCAAAGCAGGCTGAAGTTTATCTGAGAGCAGTGACTGTGCAGGTCTCACCCAGCACTAGGCTCCAGCACCGTGGCTCTGGTAAAGCAGCTGCCTTGGGTGAAGGCTCAGAAACACTGGAGCTAACGGGGAACTTCACTCCCAGCACCCATTCCCGCTCCTTCGTGCTGCTGCTTGACTGGAACTTTCCACCCCTGGGCCTGGGGAATCAGAAAAGGAGTGGTTTGCCTTGAAAGGTCAAGGGAGACGCAGAGCTGGGAGTGAAGCACATGAGGGGAGCTGAATTCACTTGCGATTCTTGCAAAGAAACCGCTTTTTAATAGTTTCTCTCTGAGTCAGACTAAAGACAATATGGCCTAATAAAAGCTTTTTTCCACTCATCTCCCATCTCCCTGCCCCCTTCCCCACCCTGTCAAAGGGAAATAAGGACCTAAGCTCACACCCACATGTAAAACCGAACTGGAACGTTTCCCACGGACAACAAAACAGCCTCATCCACAGCTTTTTTCTGTGTTGAGCAATTTTACATAGACAGGGACACTGAGTGAGCAACTTCCACAAGCTGGGACTCACCCCCAGAACTGGAAACGAAAGTGCTGGAACACGCAAAGAGCTGGTTCCTACAAATTTGTTACATTTAGAGTTCAGTTATTTTGTCTTCATCAGGATGGAGGCAGAAGAGGACAGCCCAGGTGGGAAGCACAGGGCACTTCTGCAACACCTCCCTCTCGGGGAACAGAACACCACAACTGCCCACCCAAGGGCCTCCCACCCTCAGGATGTCCCCTGAGAGCACCCACCCCATCCCAAACACCAAAAACCCATCCCCAGCTGCTGAGATGTCCCAAATGAAGGCTGACAGGCTGAGGACCACCAGGAAAGGCCCACTGCCTCAATCCAGCACATTAATGAGGGCCAGGTTGGATGGGGCTTGGAGCACCCCGGTCTGTGGAAGGTGGCCCTGCCCATGGCAGGGGGGGGAATGAGATGAGCTTCAAGGTCTCTTCCAACCCAAACCAGTCTGTGATTCTGTGAAACCAGAGCAGGAGCCTTCCCTGCAACAGGAGATCTTCATGGAGATCTCCACCGTGATGATGTTCTTCAGAGCTGGAGCCAGTGCTCACAGGCACCACTGCAGCTGACAGGCCTTGCCTGGGGTCAGACCCCTAAATATCAGCCACGGCTTCAAGCTACCTCAATTTCCTGTCTCGTGTTGTACTCAGGGAAAGCCCAGGTTTGTACAGAGGTGTAACTGGTGCAAGGCCATTCAGAGGCAGCACTGGAGCTGTGGGATGTGCTAACACAATTCCAATGGGGATCTGACCTGCCCTGAGCATCAGCACCTTTCTGAGTCAGGGTGGAGTGAAAGGAGGGGAAAACACAGCAATTCACACTCAGCCTGCAGCCCAAACACCACCTTTAGCCAGCCTTTGGATCTGCAGCTTCCAGCCTCTGGAAGTTTAGATGCCAGGTTTAATACCTTGGTTACCTGCCAAGGGGGTTTTCCCAGGGGGAACACAACCCACAGCAGGGTCAGTCACACGCTGCAGGCCATGGCTCCCACCAAACACACCCTCAGCAGCCCAAACTAAACCAGTCTGGGCCACTGACAAAGATATTAAGCAGTACCCTCCTCCTCACCGAAGGGAAACGACCGTTCGAGAAAACGTGAGGAGAGAAAGCTGAGACTTCAGGGTGCTCTTCCCTCCACACATCCCAACTCCATCCCCGAGCCAGGAAAACGGGCTCAGAGGAACTATTCCGTGCCACCCTGCAGGTCTGCCGGAAGGATTTCGTGTTCGTGCAACAGCCAAAAATGTGAATTCCGTGCCAGCACTAAACACTGTCATGAACGGGCTGTTGGGATGTGACCCAGTGTCCTGGTGGCGATGAGCTCCGAGGATCCCAGCTGGGGAGCCGGGGCAGGAGGGCAATGTCCCAGCACTGCACCCCACACACCGCAGTCTGCGACACACGTGGTGTGCCTGGGCAGGGAGGACACGTTCGGAACGTTCCAGAAGGACGGGGATCACCCAGCTCACGTTTAGGACCCTCCTTTCCCTGGGAACACAGCTGGACAATAAACTGGAGCCGCTGGAATTTCAGCACCTTGGGAAGCCCGGATGCTGTTCCTGCACAGGGAGGGTTCTCAGCTCCCTCCTGACACAGCATTTGCTCCAAGTCAGAATCAGTCAAGGGGCACAGAAACGTCTCTTCCCACCCTCCTTTTGCATTTTTTACCTCTGCAGACTCTTGACACCTTAAGATCAACCAAGAGCTACACAAACAAGCTTCATAGTCCTGAGCTAAGCAAGGCATGGGATCAAAGTGAGTCTCCCCCAGAGCAACACAACCTTCCATTGACACCTCCTGGCACCTCAGGCTTTGTCTCTGCTCTGCCCAGGCCAGAGGTCCCTGTGCCACCAGTGCTGGCAGCAGGATTCCTGTGCTCCCAGTTAATACCCAAGCACCTGACACGGCATTCAGTATTTCTGCCTCTTCTGAGCTTTACTTTCTAACTAGAGCAGCTTGACAAAACATTATGCTGGACAGAAAAGAAAGAAAAAGCAATGCTGTACTCACACACAATGGAATTAAGTCCAAAATTTTGCTTCTAGATAAGAGTAGGGATTTCGATGGGGCCAGTTCAGTGCTTTCCTAATGCTCCATTATGGAAAGGAGAACAAAAATACACCAAATCCCTGAAGAGCTGTGAGAAGTAACTAGTCCAGGAATAATAAAACCATGGAAAGAAAGGAGGGAGTTGGGGGAAAGATAAAGGGTGGTGGGTTTTTTTTCCCCTAATCCCACTGACACATTTATTAAGCCCTTAGATTTGTGTGCATGTGGCTCACAGACAACCCCGCAGGAAAAGACTTTGTCAAATGAACCTGTGCTGCAATCCTGCACAGTAAAAGCTGCAGAACCCACACAGGAGCCACGAGGCGTGGGGTGCCTGACCCCCCCAGCCACCCTGCAGCCACTGGGGTTGCTCTGCAGCGACACAGAAACCCACAGCAAAACAGAAAGTCAACGTTCCTAGAGGGAGGAGAAGGTCAGCGTGGGGAGGGATCAGAGTTCAGCCAAAACCAGTCACACACAGGAAGTTCAAAGTAACTCCCGTGCGCTTCACACCAAAGCAGAAGTGAAAATTAGATCTCCTTCTTCAGGGGGGTGGTGAAGGATGGACTGAAAAGCAAATCTGCATCTTCAGTGGAAGAGCCCTGCTGAGAATAAACACAGGAGAAGGGAGCCTGTGTTTGTGGGAGCACACCCGAGGTGCTGGGGGGACTGAGCACAGCTCCGAGCCCCCAGTTCTGTCCCCATCACGTGCCCACCTCACGAGCCAGCTCTGACCCTCAAGCAGGGCAGGTGCTCACCTTCCTCTTTGTTGTTGGTGATGTCTTTCAGCAGCTCAGTCTTCATGCAGCCGTCTTTCCTTGGCTCTCCCTTACTCAGCACTGCTCGCTGTGGTGGGGGAGAAAAAACAGCAACATGAGGGTTGAGCTCAGGGTTCAGACACACGGTGCATTCAAAAGAAGAGACAATCATGGACACATCCTGTTTACAGCACGGCCAAACCTCCCTCTGCAAAATAAGGCTGCCAGGAAGCTGCCACCGAGGCACAGGTCACAGATAAAACACGGCAAGGCTGACAGCCCGAGGAGCACAGGGGCTCCGGGCTGTGCCCAGGGCTGGCACCTCCCAGCTCTGGGTTGGATGCAGCCAGACAGATTTTCCCAGTGCAACGTGCCTGGGAATCCAGCTGAGTTCGTCTGCGTGAAAGGCATCTCGAGGAGGTGACTCCGACTCCCCCAAAACTTTTTAGGCTTTGGGTGGGGGAGGCAGATCTATCAGACTTCTCACAACAACCTCATTTATCAACATTTCCAGCCCATGTGCTCTTGGTGGCTTGGTTGGGTTTTTTTGCAGCTCATTCAAACGAACATCCAAAATGCAAACCATCAGTCAGCTACAGCTAACTCCTCATTCATAACACCCATGTTTATTAAAGTTAATGAGCTCTATTTTTAATTCCATAGAAAGCAATTTTTTCTCTTTGCCCCTCTTTTTAAAAAAAAAAAAAAATTTATGTAAAAAGGGAACACCTGCTCATCTCCTCTGCCTTTCACACGCCTGCCATCACGTTGTTAGCTCAGGTTTGCAGCCTTAGTACCTTCTCTTTCTCTTTCTATTCTGAAGCAGCAAGACCAAACCAAAAAAAAAACCCAAAAAACAACAAACCCTACCAAAATAAACCAGAAGGAAAATGGTATTTAAAAACCAATAAACTAGAAGGGGTCTTTGCCACAGCTGTGTTTAAGGAGAGACCCGGCGTGGAGGCAGAGATGGGGAGTGCCCTGCAGAGCCGGAGGTCGGTGCCGGGTTCAGCGCGCGCTGCCGGCGCCGCCGGCACAAGAATAAGCCCAGGTCAAGCCAACTGTTGTAGGCCAGCACGGGGAGCAGATGGTGCCTGCAGCCATGCAAATCACAAGGTTTAAAGCGCACTGGGCGATAAAGAAAGAAAAACAACCTGCCCACCTCCCTTCAAGCAAGTGAGGGGGATGAGACACGCACGGAGCCCGGCGTGGCGGCTCCCAAACCTTCCCACGGCAGCTCGCCCGTGCCCATGTGGGACCGTCCGGAGCTGGCAGGGGAGGTGGGCTTTGGGGCTGCTGCTGCTGCCACCAGCCACCCTGCCGGGTTTGCAAACTCAGTGCGTTGCCCCGTGCCGGCAGAGCAGCCCCCAGCCCCACGCAGGGCTCATCCAGCCCCAGGTCCCTGCGGGATCGCCCTGTCCTGCGCCCAAACGCCACCAAGGCGAGGAGACGCACGCTAAGGGAAGGAGGGAGACAGATTCCTGGGAAAGCCTCCACCGCCGGCCAGGCCTGGAGCTGAGGGCACTTCAAGGATGGCTCCTGCAGCACAGGACAGAGGCTGTGGGTGGCTGCCCATCCCTGCCTGACCCCAGCCTGCCCCGAGCACAATCAGACACAAACCCAGCCGCATCTCAGTGCCCTCAGCACCGGGAACTTGTGTTCCGAGCACAGCACCTTCAGATCTCCAGTCACAGACCAAAAAGCTGCTGTGAGCATCGGAAAGCTCAGCTCAGCCCAGCCTGACACAGAACCTACCTTCAGCAGACACTGGCCAACAGCTTCCATTGAGAAATGATCATAAAACACAGCCCAAAGCCTGAGCATAGAGCAGCTGGTTTATTTATTTATTTGCTGAGCCAGTAATATATATCCTTGCTGCAAACATGAGCTTGTAAACCCTACCCCTCCTTTAGCCAGACCTCTTGTAAACTGGGAATAACCTCGGTTTTTCTCATGGATTATCCTGCTGCAAGACTTGAGCAAAGAGAGCTCAGAGTGCTCGAGGGCACCCCTGGCTCCCACCACAGCCAGGGGCACCCAGGCCCTCGTCACAGGCACCAGCAGCAAATAAAGAGCCTCAGTCAGTCTAACAGGGACCAGTTTGTTTTCCCAACCTTTGTTGCAACAAGGAGAGGTCTTGATATTCCTGCTACTACACTGACTCATACAAGAAGCCCCAGGATTTCCAGGGGCCATTCCCAGCCATCTGAGCCCAAGCTTTTCTGTATTTTCTAAGCAGTGCCCTCACTCCACACATCACCCACGCTCTTCCCTTCCACAGAGGCATTGCTGCTGCTCGCCCATGAAGAAAAGCCACTACAGGAACCCTGGACTCAATCAGACCTTGACCACCCTCCCTGCTCGCTGCAGTCACCAGGAGCTCAGAGCTGCCTGCCCAGCTCTCAGAGCAGAATTCCCAACTCCAAGAGAGAAACCATCCCTTTTGTCCTTTAAGAGCACAAAAGCTGGGTGCCAAGGCAAGGCTGGCTGAGGTGGCATCTCACAGGCTCTCCTGCTTCCTGTCTCAGAGACAAATCAGAGGTGACAACGTTACAACTTCCCAACAAAAGCTCGGCATCAAGGCAGAAAGTCAAATAATGATTAAAAAATAAACTGAAAAGCCAACTGCGAAATTTGAAGCGCTTTGATCAGAAGGAAGCTACAGGAAACCCCTGCGAAGCGCTCGAAGCCTCGTCCCCCCAGGCCAGCGCTCTCCCGTCCTTGCTCCATCAGCACCCAGCAGATGTGCCCGGCAACCGAGGGGCACCCACGGGGCACCCACGGGGGCACCCAGGACCATTCATTCCCACCCAGCTCCACCCAGCCAACTTAGCACCAACTTCACCGCCAGTGTCAATACCTCCAGCTTTTGTGTGTGTGTGTGTGTGTGTGGTGGGTTGGGTTTTTTTTGCCCTCCCCTCCCTTAAATCCAGAGCAAACTTCCCTTTCTGCTCACCCTCCCCATGCCCCATCCGTCCGCTCCCGATTGGCAGGGAAATCCTATACCCACCCTCCCCGCCGAGAAATGTCTGCTCTTGCAGCAGTCCCAACAAAGCCAACTGCCAAGCACACGCTGCTTCACAATAAAAGTCTCACTCGCTCCATTTATTTTTTTTCCTCCTTTCCCCCTTCCCCGCAGCCGTCCGCCTCCATTCCCTCGCCCACCCCAGACTGATTATTAACCATCCGTGGCTGGAGAACCTCCATAAAGAGCACAACACCACCGGCCACGAAGCGTTCTTGCCCCCACCCCCCACCCCAACCCTTAATTTTTAGGTTTCAAAGGGTAGAAAAAATTAGTGCATCTGAAGAAAGACTGATTGGGTCTTTGAAAGGGCTTTAAGAGCCATGAGGAGACAAGCAGAGGAGCTACTGCTGGTTTAGTTTTTTCCTCTCTGCCTCTGTTTACAAGAAAACAAGCTTCCTGTCCTCCATGAGGTCTTTGGAGGGGATGGAAGACAGGTCAGACCGGCCAAGGAAAGGCTCTGCAGCATTTCCAAACAGATGATGACTGCAAACTACAGTGGTGCCTTTAAAACAAAACAAAAAAAAAAACCAACCCAAAAAAGCAAAAAAAGCCCACCAAAAAAAAAAAACCAAAAAAAAGGGGACAAGAAAGAAAAGAAAAAGAACAAAGCTGGGAAACGCTGAAAGAGCTTTCGCAGCCTCCTCTCCATGGCATTTTCATGAGCCATCCGGGTGCCCTTCGCAAAGGTCCAAACAGCTTTTATAGGCAAAGACAACACATGCACAGCAAAACTCCAACATATTGCAGCTTACCAAGCCCAAGGGAGCAGAGTTACATCATGAGCCCGAGCTCCCTGCTCTCCCGGCAGCCCGGGAAGGAGCGCAGGCTGAGGTGCCAAGATGTCTACCTTCACCGGGGTCTCTTTTTTTTTTTTT
>VXAZ01001518.1:609294-625336 GCA_013399875.1 Gymnorhina tibicen | reverse complement strand
AAAAAACAAAGAAACCCCAAAAAAACAAAAAAAAAAAAAAAAAAAACCAAACCCCAAAACCAAACCAAGCCCAAGCAAGCCTCCCCAGCCCAGGAGACAAACGAAAGGCACGAGGGAACAAAGCCCCAGGTTTCCCGGGGCGATGCCGGGTGCCGAGGCCGCTCCGAGCCCGCGGCGCGGCCCCCGGGACCCCCATCCCGGCAGGACGGGGCACCCCAGCCCGCCTGCCCTCCCGCGCGCGGGGCGGCCGAGCGCAGGGACGGCCAGACAAATGAACAAATAACCCCGGCCATGCTTCCCCGGCCTCTGCTCCTCCTCTGCAAGGCCTCTCCTCGCCCGGCAGGACGCAGCCTGCCCTGCCAGGGCCTCGCCAGGCACGGGAGGTGGACGGACCCTGCGGTACCTGCGGGCAGCTGTTGTCTTCTTCTGGTGAAGACTCCAAGAGTTGCATATTCCAGATCCTCATGAGCAGTGATTCAGTTTCTGCTCATGTGATAAAGCTCCCTCTACAGAGTGAGCATGCCCAGAAGAGCCCATTTCACTGCTCCCTCCACTGCAGCCATTTCACAGAGAACCTGCCGGCTCCAGGGCGTCCATTGGAGCGCGATTATCCCGGGCATCCCGGGGACGCACCGGTAATGCAGATCATCTGTCAACTTTCTGACAGGGTGCCAGGCCTCAAAACTGATCACTCGCCTGAAAAAAAGAGAAAGCTTTTTAAACCAGAGTGCTGTCTCGTGGCCTTCAAGAGTAGCACTTGCCCGTGGGAAAAGGAGAGGCAGGAGGGACACGGAGGGATGTGAGTGGCTTGGGGATGTCCCCGGGCTGATTTTGTCGTGCTTAACAAAGCCCCTGACCCCTGAGAGCTGGGGTGAAGGCACATGGGTTAAACTGATGCAGTGAGCAGTGTCCAAGACAGTGTCTTCAAGATCCGAGCTGCTGATCTGAAAGGGAGATCATTTTCACTTTGGGGATTAATAACCTGAGCTGGTACAACTGACTTTAAAAGGGTATCACAAACACAGTCATGGAAAAGCAGGGGGGGAATGGAAGGAAGGGACATCTTCATGGATCCATCCTCATCCTCACCCTAATGAAGGGATAGTTCACTTCAAGGTGCAGGAGCTCTAAGCTCAGCCTATGTCAAACCCTACGATACTGCTGGCCCAGCCAGCAAGATAACAGAAGAAATTTTAGCTTCAAAATAAAAGTAGTTTGTCTCTGTTCCACTTCACAATTAAGCATAAACTCTTGGCAACCTTCATATCTGCTCAGGCTCCCAGTAAAACTGCCAGAGCAGCTCGCAGGAACATCTGTAAGCAGAGCTCGGCTGGAAGGGATTCAAGGAAGACTGGCATTTCTCGGAGGCAGGAGCAGGAGGCTGCTGGAGCCGGGTGTCAGGCTGGAGAACCTCCCCCCGAGCAGGGGGAGGGCGGCCGGCAACCTCGGGGAAGAGGCCAGAAGGAAGAGGAAACTCCGACATGGCCCCGTGGCACCACCCGCGTGCTCCTGGCCAAAGGGAAAACAGCTCTCCAAAAGAGGAGAGCACGGGAGAGCGTCCTCCTTAAGAGAGAGTTAAGAGTAGGAGCTGAAGTGAGGAGGAGAGGAGTGTCATGTGTGACAGCGAGCTGGGGAGGGCAGGGAGCAGCCTGCACTGGAGGGAGGAAAAAGCCATCCAAGCCCCCAGGGAGGCTTGGAGGAGCCCGGGGATGATGTTTGCCCTGCCCCAGCAGCCAGGCCTCAGCACAGCACAAAGCCATGGCCGGCGCTGCCAGGCTGGAAACATCCACAACCCACGTTTCCTCCAGTCCCAGCAGCTCTCTCGCCACTGTGGCCAGGCACATTTGCAGAGCTGCAATAATTAAAGCAGCAAAGAGCTGCTACGGCTCTCCCTCGGCTATGAGGATGTTGTTTTCCTCTCCACGCTCTGGAGAAGTTTCACTACTAAACAGTTAAAACACACAAGGCTAAATCGAGATGATTGAAATTCATAGGCAAGGAGTATTTGAGGTGACAGCATAAAGGAAGGATCGCTCTTTCACCCACTGGGTTTTCGTTTGATGTGAATCTTAAGTTTTAATATACACAAAATGAGATTTTCCTGGCCTTTCTCTCAGTCGCTGAGAGGTGTAGAGGTAACTCATTTAAAGACAAATTCAAAAATCCCCAAACAAAAGCAACAAACCCCGGCTATGCAGACAGAAGTTGCATTATCCACCGCATCAAAAGATTACTGTACTTCAAACCAAAGATGGCTTTAAAACAGTAGACGTGCTGCCCTTCCTTGCAGCATGAAATTACCAAGCTTTCATTAAAAGCCCAGAAATAGAAACGAAGATATTAACAAAGGCAGTGTCAATGATCCACCACAGTCAACATTCCCTTTCCGAGATAAAACAACGCCGGAGAACGGCGGCACAGCCGCAGCCTCCCCACTGCATCTCCACACCAGACATGTTTTCACTGCTGAGGTTAAATATACACTGAGAGCAGATGCTACCAGAGACGCTTTTCACGTCTCATGGCCACCCCTGAAAGCACTAAACACTGTTTAGAAACAAAAAGGAAAGAGCAGAGCTCATCACGGCACTGCAGATGCTTCAACAACCAACTCGAGTAAAGCGATCGATCGGCGGCGTGGCAGCATCTCTGCCACGGGGTGTCAGTCACTGAAACCTGACATTTATGTCGTCCAAAAGGAGCAAGAAGCTTCCAGGGCACGGCCGCCGGCTGTGGGAGAGGTGCCTCCTGCCCGGGGCCCCCCCTGGCCCCCCTGGCAGGGGTCGGGTGCTGCACACCAGCAGTCACAGACCCATCTCCAGGCTGCCTGTGGAAGAGGTTTTGCTGCTCATGGAGGATGAGAACAGGCCCATGGCCTGGGAAGCCGTGCCCTTTATTTAACCCAAGTGCTCTCCAGCAGCCTTCCCACCACGCCCGACACCCCCCTTTCCAAACATTCCTCGCAGGGCCCACAGATTACAGGGTGGATTCACTCCACGGCTCTCCAGCCTCCCTTCTCTGATGGAAGGCTCAAACACCCCTTTCAGAAATCCCACATTTTCAGGAGGAAGGGAGCAGCACAAACACCTCCCTTCACAAAGGACACCAGGTTCCTCAGGGCTCTTGCTTAATGACACCATTAAGTCCAGCATTTTCACAGCTCCCTTGCAGGGGAAGCCCTAGTGGGAAGCAAAGGGAGGTTTTTCTTTTTATAGGAAGAACAATATTTAGCTCTGCAAAACACAGAGGGTTTTCCTTATTTCCTTTTTTCCATCAGGCTCCTCTTCTTGCAGACCCTCCAGTTGATCAAATCTGATGCTCCCTTTCAGCCTCCTCGGAAGCAATCCCAAAAGCACAACAAGCTGACGGGACTTTGGGTATGAGATGAGCATTTCTGCTGGAATCCTGATTGTTTCTGCACCGCTATAAACCATTCTCCAGCTCCACCACAAGCTACTCAAACGTTCCTTTCACTCTTCAACCATTATATACAACATTTCTCACTCAGAACGTCCCAGGACACACTGGGTACCCTCCAATGTCCACCTCCAGGCTCAGGTAACAGCTTGGGAAGAACAGGCGGTCACTAATGCATCTTTTGGGATCACAGCTTTCCCTACCTTTAAAAACCTGGTTTTCTCCCCCCAAAGCTTCCAAGCCATCTCCCTTCCTCCCCCCTTTTCCCCGGCAGAGTTGAAAACTGTTTTTACTTAATAGGAAACAAGAAATGTTCCCTGGGATGCTGCATTGAGTACCTCATACACACTGAAAAGGAAAAAAAAAAAGGAAAAGAGAAAAGATCCTCTTGGACAGCAATTGAGATGTGAGCTCTCTGGGAGATGTTGCTATGTTTTGATAAGAATATGCGTTGAATATTTCATTTACAGGGCAATCCTAGAACTTTATTTAGCAGCATATTGGCCAGACAGCTGTAATTTAGAACATACTGTATTCCTAACAGTTCCCAATTATAAATTCCTTCAGCTTTAACTTACAGTAACCACAGCTCCTTCTATTTTGGAACTCTAAATCCACCATTTCTCCCCTTCATTCAGCTATGGCACATCAAGAGCTCCTACAGTACAAACACAGCCTCGCTGGAGAAGGGTCCTAAATCCAGCGTTCTGCCCCCAGCACAGCGAGCAGGCTCATGCTTCCAGCACACTCAGTGCTCCACAGACAAATGTTTTATTGGCTTATTTGGGGACAGTGGCCCCATTTGTCAGCGCAAAGCCATCCTGCAGTGCCCTGCCAGCAGCAGGCTGGGAAAATGGCTGTGCACATTCCATCCTCCTCCTGCTGCAACAAGCGCTGGAGATCCTGCCAGCGAGCCTCACGTGTTCGGCGTGGCCCTGTTCTTTGACCTCACACCTATTTTTTTTAAGGATTAAGGCACTGACATGAAAACAAGCAAGTTCTTCACTGGAGGAGAATCAGTGCTCCACGAAGCCTTTGTGTCTCTCCCCAGATCGTGAGCTCCCATGGAACAGCGCCCGTTGACGGCTCTCCCAGCCGTCCTGCTGACTTTACCCAATTTCTGCAAGGAACAGAAGGAGCAGATGAACTCCGTAAAAACAAAGCTCCTGCCTCCATGCAAATATCCGTGGTTAAGAGGAGCGGAGAAATAGAGCGAGCATGATGTGTGTACGGAATTGGCTCCACAGACGCTGCTTCTCAGCAACTGCCATAAGGTGGCAGTGGGTCTTTAAGGCTACCTTACACCTTCCCACAGCACAATAGGAACGAGCACACCAGTGGGCTTCCAGCAGCTGAAACCGATTAAGTCCAATTTCCTCATCGAGGGAACCAGACCCTACGTGAAAACTTGGGGCTGAGATCACCTCCACTGCCGGAGTCACACAAGGAGGAAAAGTCACCGGGGTGAGTTCTGCAAAGCCATAAAGGGCAGCCCCCATCCGAGCCAAAGAAAATCAACCCCTTTTCCCTCTCGCTGTACAAGCACAAAGCTGTTTGTTTTACAGAAACGCTTCTCTTTGTGCATTCATCCAGCCATAAACAAGCCAGCGACCATTAAAGAGTAGGAGAAGTTCTGCCTGGCCAGCAAGCTGGGCTCCAGCAGGATTTTATGCAGGGAACATAAAAGCCAGCCCAGTAAGCAAGCTGGTCACCAGCTCAGCACAGGGCTGATGTAGCAGAACAGGCCCAGAAAGCACCAAGGAAAAGTTGGGTTCACAAGAAAGATGGAACCAGGCAATAAACAGGCAAGTTACTGTAGGCAGTGAAGGGACTCATCCTGCAGGATGCCCAGCACCTGGGACACAGCAACAAAACCAAATCTTTGCCAATCACCCCCTGAACCGTGCTGTGAAAAGCGGCCAGAGCTGCCCTGAAGGAAGAGCCCACCAACCTTAGAGCACACAGCCAGCCCGTGACCACGGAGAGCTCTGCTCAGAAAGCCAAACACAGTAACTCTGCACCACCCAGGGACTCACAGTGCCCCGACAGAGCAAAGCCCTCGCCTTCCCTGTACCTACAGCCAGGGCGGGCCCCCCGTGCCACACCTCCCGTGTGTGAGGGGACAGGTCCCCCTGCTCCACACCAGCCCAGAGCTCCCCTACACCTCGCTGACACGAGCATCCAGAGCCAGTGTGAGTGTTCTATTGGCACCTCACCACGCAGCGTGCTTGTACAACAGCTGGAGTCAGTCGGCTCGTGCAGCACACACCTGCTGGTGCTCACACACTCCTGGTGAAAAGCTGGCAACTACGGGTGAAATCCAAGAGCCCAACCAAGCACAACTCGCGCTGCCTTCCCCCAAACCCACTCACCAACACATCAAACCCCTGCAAGAAGCACAGAAAAATCCCTCAGCCAAAGGAATAAACGTGCATATTCCCTCCTCTCCACGCCAGTTTGGAGGACCTGATGTGGCAAGGTTTGTTTGCCATCGCTGGAACGCAAAATAAGTCTGAAAGAGGGGAGTTTGAGTTTAACATTCCTTCACCCTCCCATAATCCCAGCCAGGTCTGGGTTTAAACTGCTCAGAGCAGGTCTGAGCCCCGCGAGGCTCCCCATTAATAATAATTAGTGCCCGAGCCCACGACGAGACGCAGTCACGTGCCCGCCAGCATGAAGGCTCAGCCCTGGCCGCAGCCCCTGCCTGCTGTCACCTCGTGTCACCGCCCTGACGCGACACAGGTCCCTTCCCCACGCCGGCCAGCAAAGGTCAGGGTTCCAAACCCCTCCCCGCGGATCCGCAGGAAGCGTTTGAAGCCATCTCGTGTCAGTGGTTTGACTGCGCTGCTTTTGAATCCATTCCAACAGTTTTCACTCCATCCGGCCTCCTGGCTCCCCCAGCCCGGGGGCACGGCACGGAACCGATGGGTTTGCCCTACCTCCATCCCGGCTGCGGGTCCCTCCAGGTCCTGACTCCAGGCCTATCCCTCCTCCAGCCACAAATCCATCTCACTCCATGGGTGCAGCCTCCACCCCGGAGCATGCTCAGTACGGGCTGATCTTCAGCCATTTCAGAGCTTTAATGAAATGTAAGCATAAGGAAGTGTCATTAGCAAAAAAAAAAAAAAAAAAAAAAAAAAAGGGGGGGAAAAAAAAAAAAAAGGTGCAGGATTCATCCCGATCCGGCCAACCTTCCTCTTCCCATCCTCTTGTCAAGGAGGCGAAGCTCTCGCTGCGGGGATCGCAGGCATTTTTAGGCAGCAAGCATCTCGTTTTAGAACAAAAGCAAGGAAAATCCTGTCTCAGGCAAGCCTTGTGCAAAAGGAGCATTTCCCAGTGACACTCAAACCAGCCAATTTGTCACTCTGGGCCTTCCACAGATTACAATATTTTCATGAAATGCCATTAATATTATTTTTTCCCTCAACGGGCTTCAAGTGAGGCTTTTAGCTGGCAATGCAAACAGTGCTTCCCAGCCATCTTAAAGCTAAACCTACCCCAGTCTACCCTGAGCTCCTTGAAGGTTATTTTAACTCCATTTGCAACAAAGTTAAACAGCAGGATGAAAGAGGGGGAAAGAGACTGCACTGTAACACATTCCATGCTATGCTTTCCTAAGGACCTGAATTTTGAGAGAGGTTTATTTTTCACTCATCAGCCCTGAAACTCTTCCATCATTGCCTTGTCCCCTCGATGCAGTAGGGCTGTTTCAAGGAAGAATTAATAGAAGGGGTTTTTTTTAAATCCTTCCCAGGTTTTCAAACAACAAAATATGAAAGACACACCTGGGGAATACAGCCCTGCGTACTCTGAGTGATCTGCACATGGAGCTTGACTATTCCCTAAAAACTTGTATTTCCCCACATATCCTTTGCCTGTCCCCTACAGATCCCTTCCAGCTCGCTGAACTGCTCCAGAAAGCAAAGATAGTTGGTGCAAAAGTAAAGCTCTGCCAGGGCAAAAAGTGGTTATTCAATTCCCAACAAAGTTGGAACATATATATCCTGTTCCTCACGTTGGGCCCCGGCCAAAACCAACTCTGGATGTTGAAATCCGTGAATTGTGTGCGCTCTGCCGAGCGACGCTCGCTTCCCGTGGCACACGAGCGGTGTCTGCTCCAGAGCCGGAGTTGGAGGAAAATTCAGAAATAAAACAAGCTGCTTTATCAACGCAGCGCTTCAGGAAACGCCGGGGTGGCAGCTGAACACCAAACCAGCTTTTTCCCCGAGCAGAACTTCCAAGGGACTCACAGCAGCGCTACAGCCGCTCTGTGCAAGGCCACAAGCCAAGCTCAAGCCCAGATTTTCATCAGGCCCCAGCACATCTGTGCCAGATGCGCTACGCAAACAACTCATGACGTTGTTCCCCCATCCCTTCCCTGATACATTCAGCCCAGTCCTCAGCACCAAGCCACAGCTTTTTTAGCAAATTCTTGGGGGCCGTGTCCGCCTCGGGAGCGCCAGGCAGCCCGGCACGCCGAGCGCTGGCGAGCTCCTTTCCACTGAAATATTTTTAGAGCACGAAACATTTGGTAAAGTGACCCAGGATAAACCGCGCTACTTCAGCACGCCGAGCTCCCCTCAGACCTCTCTTCCTGCTGGAGGATGTCACCAAAGGGCATTTGGCCCCAGGCTGCCCCTTCCCAGGGACCTTCATCAGGGCCCTCTGTTCCCCGCGCGGGATCGGTTCCCTGCACGCCGCGCTGGGCAATCCCAGGTACCGCCAGTGCCTTCATTAAGCACAGATTGATAAACCCTGCCAACAAATTCTATTCCCATCCTCTGCCTTGCCTTGAAATTGGAGGTAGTTTAAAAATAATATTCAGACCATAAAATCCCGAGGCATGTCTGCTGAATCGAGCGGTGTTTGCATCTCGCACAGCTCAAGCATGTCAAATTTGTTTCCTTGGAAACAAAGACCAATTTGCAAGCATTGCTTTCTTCCCTTTTTTTATTTTATGTAACGAAGACATCCATACCTGCAGCTCTTGCTGATACAAAGGAATTAAGGCAGATTCACCTACCAACAGGGTTCACAAGAGAATTATTAATGTATTTCACTAATGAACCATTGGTTTGCTGCACTAAGGGAAAACCAGAGTTCATTACTATTTAAAAATCCTGTTTTCCCTCAATGGATGCACACTCGAGGCATGGCATTTATATT
Source organism: Gymnorhina tibicen (assembly GCA_013399875.1). NCBI lineage: Eukaryota > Metazoa > Chordata > Aves > Passeriformes > Artamidae > Gymnorhina > Gymnorhina tibicen. The sequence goes on along the minus strand of VXAZ01001518.1, from coordinate 616,753 downwards.
GTTTCCTTGGGGACAGGTAGGAAAAAACCAGCAAAAACCAGAGTGATTTGCTTACCCTGGGCCAGGGACGGTGGGTCCAGTGGAGGAGCAGCCTAAGAGGGAAATCCTGTCCTGCTCCTGCCACATCCCTCCAAAGGACACGCAGCTCAAACACACCTGCCTCCAACACAGCCTGAAGAGTCAACACAAGCTTAATAAAAAAGAAAAGTGATAACATCTTGTAGCTGTGTTGTGGCAGTTTTAAGCCCAGCTTCTCCCCGAGACACGCAGTAGGGAAGTGGGAAGCCAGACTTTCTGTGCAGCCATAACTCTTCTCCCAGACCCACTCCCACCAGATCCTCCCGGGGAAGGCAGTAAATCCTAAAGCAACGACACACAACCTCTCTGCGAGGGCATGAAACAGCAGGGAGGGCAGAAGTGTCAGAGCTGAGTTATCCACAGGCTCATTTCCAAAGGGAGCCAGTGCCCCCACCCTCCGGAGCTCTGTCAGGAGCTCAGCACCTCTCACAAATCCGTCAGAGACGGCGTAAGATGGACACGTGAGAACAGCAAACAAAGCTCTGGCTCCTCAAACACGCCCTCCCCGAGGCCTGCTCAGCACAGAGGCCGTTCCCAGCACGCCTGGGTTGCAGTCTCTACCTGAGCAGGTGACCTTCACATCCAGGGGAACAGAGCCCAACCTTCTCCCGTTCCTGTTAGGATCGCTGGATAGAAAAAGCCACGGGAGCTGCACAAACAGGAGGTGACAGGAGCGAGAAAAACCCTCCTTCCTCCTTCCTCCACATAAGGGACGAAGCCTCGCCATTCCCTGCTCCTGGAGAATTCCAGAGTTGTTACTGGAGCAAATGGCCTGCACTAAATCTGATGTGAACCTTGGATGCTTCACACTTCAGGCCTTGGACTCCAACATTCCGGGTATTCCAAAGGGGTTCCGAGCTTGGCAAGGCCACTTTCCTGACAGAGCAGCCTTGCTCTCCTCTTCAACAAGCCCACAGGGGGAACTATCACCTGGAGGGCAACTTGAAAACAAAAAGCACCAAAAACCCCCAAACCCTGCAAATGCCCAGCAGAACTCCCACAGGCTCTCACCCTCGAGCTTGAAAAATGAAATCTCTTTTCAGCACATTGGCTTGAAGAGCACTCAGCACCACCAGCTCAGGCTTTCGTTCCTGCTGCTGCCAAGGAATCCTGGAAGCAAATCCCCCAGACAACCAACAGTGTGCACCCTTTACCAAGCATTGTTATTACTCAATTTTACTCCAACCAATGCCACAGTCTGAAGGAATTTTGGAGACTGTAGAATGAATTCTGGGGGAAGACCAAGAAAAGCCATCTAGCTCTTCCTGATCAAAAGCAGAGCAAATACTGAAAAAAACACCTAAACATCACCAGGTAAAAAAGAACCTGGTAGATACATGGTGATTTGCTCAGAGATATTGTAACAATAAAAATCACTAGGGCTTTATAAAGCAATTTATAATAAAGAGATGGGAGTGGTAGGCAATATTAATGTATCCGCTTTTGCAGATGGGAAAAACCAAGGTTTGGAGAATTAAGTGCCAAAAATTTCTGGAGTGGTCCTTCACAAACAGAGCAGAGGAACAGGATACAGGAAACCTGGATGTGAAGTCATGCTCTGCTGCTGCTTTACTGAGTCACCTCGACTGGCCAGGCTGGGCCAGCAAGGAATGTGTTTGGACAGCCCATATGGGATGAGTCAAATTTAAATTCAAGTGAAGTCTGAGCACTTCAAGCTCCCTTGAAAAAAACCCTCCATTATTTAAAAACAACCAGAAAACCCCAAACCACATAATGTACGCAACAAACACGTCAGTATTTTCTCCCTCCCCGTCTGATGTTCCCTTAACCAACGTGTTTTTGGAGGGGAGGGGAAATATTTATGCAGAACAGTGACCCTGCAATCACTGAGGAGCTCTTTATGCCCGTTGCCAAGTTTGAAAGTGGGTGGATGCCACGTGGGTGAATCTGTGACACCAGGACACAGGCCACACTCATAAAAGGAGTCAGACACGTTGGAATCAACCAAGAGGAGCAATACATTCCCAGAAGCTCCTTAGAAATGTTTTGTCAGATACCTGGGCTGCAAGTCGAGGCCCCTGGGGCCAGGGCACGAGCTCCGTTACGGGGTTTTAATGCAGATGCACGAAACCCCTGGCAAAGGCTTGGGTGAAAAGATGGGACCAAACGAAAGGAAATGGGGAAACAGAGGGAGATGACACCACTTCCTAGCAAATGGAACTGCTGGGGGTATGGGAGGCACAATGAGCTGATGGATGCTGTGAGCCCCAGGTGTGTCTGGAGACCTCTGAACTCAGGTTTGAGTTTGGGATGACACTCCTGGGATTTATTTTAATGCCCAAAGCATCAAACCATCCTATTTGCTTGGGCTCCCAGAGCCACAACACTACAGCCTTGCTGTATTCTGAAGGCCAGAGGCGAGGACATTCTGGGGAGCTCAAGGCTAAGACTGACGAGCTCATTGTGATGCTTTCCCACAGGAAAGCCCTGCAGAACAAAAAAATAAATTTTAAATCGGGAGTCACGCATTGATTTTGGGTTTGGACAAAGCTTTCCAAATCTATTTTTAGAATCACAGAATGTCCTGAGTTGGAAGGGACCCACCAGGATCATCAATCCAACTCCTGGCCCTCCAGGACACCCCAACAACCCCACCCTGGGCATCCCTGGCAGCGCTGCCCAAACGCTCCTGGAGCTCTGGCAGCCTCGGGGCCGTGCCCATTCCCTGGGGAGCCTGGGCAGTGCCCAGCACCCTCTGGGGGAAGAACCTTTCCCTGCTCTCCAGCCTGAGCCTGCCCTGGCCCAGCTCCACACCATTCTTCTAGGAGAGCACCTCCTCCCCATGCCAGACATTACAGCAAGATGCAAATGGTCAGTACACTTGAAGATTAGGCAGTGGTTTCACATCAAAAATTAAACCACTATTTCAAAAATAACTTCCCTCCAGTTCTCCCCCCTTTCCACCCCTCTGTGTAAAACCCATTCATTTGCCTCACAAGGAGGCACAGAGCTTCATTTTGTTAACATTTTAAACTGAAGGGCTCAAAATGCAGCGAAACACTAGGAAGAAAAAGCCAAACAAACCACAAAATGCTGCAATAACAAGCAGCTCTCAGAGCTGTGAACCAGAGACTGGGAAAGATGAACTTTGCAGAACGTCTGCCCAGCAGCCCCTCTCCTCCTCTGCCCACTCTTGGCCACAGCAACCAGAATCTGGGAAGCAAAGCAAGGGAAGGCAGGATTCTACCAGGGAGAAGTTCTGCACACTGAAAAAAAAGACCATTTGCACTATTTTTGTTATACAAGAAACAGGAAAGGGCTGTGCAGGGCCCAGACTCTCCCTCCCAGTGCTGAGCTGCTGAATTCAAACGTGCATCAAGAGTCTGATGGACCTTTGGAAGCTCCTCCTCCACTGTCATATGGCCGGCCTCACGCCAGAGAAAAAACAAGCAGAAGTCATTGGTTCTGGTTTGGTGATAATACCAAAAACAAAATAAAATAAAAGCAGACGGGCAGTAAGGAAAAAAAATGAATCCTGAGTATTTCTGTTCTGCAACAGGAAGCCAAATGCCAGCCTTGATCACTCCTGAGCTCCAGTTAAACAAACTCAAGGACTGCTGGAGTCAGCTTCCCTTCCTCCAGCACTTTTGTAAGATATTAACTCGGTGGCTGGAAGCTCTGGAGTTTCACGTGAAACTTTTCAGCAGCTGGATCACGAGCTCAAAGGCAGGCCCGGAGCAGTGCTGCACTCGGGGAATGGAGCTGCAGCAGCGTTTTCATGCAAAAACCAAGAAAAGCCAGCCCGGGGGGCAGAACATGGCCCTCCAAAAGAGATCTCCAGGATTCCCTGCCAGCGAGAGCTGAGGATCCCCAGGCAGGCCCCAGGAGCAGAGGGCGGATCCTCCCAGCATCATCCCAGCACATTCCCCACATCCACAGACTGATCCTTCTCCAGACGCTGAGAGTGGAGCCCAGAGCTGCTGCATCACCTGGCAAGCATCACTCAGCTTTTATTGCCTCCTTGGTGTGCTCAGCTCTCGGGACACATCCCGCGGGAGCTGCGGCTCCGCGCTGGGAGAGCACCGGGAGCCGCAGGCACGGACGGGGCTGGCTCAGGACACTCCAGAACAATCCCACTCACGTCAAGGCTTCCAAATAGAAGTGCCCTTATTTCGGCTCAGGGATACAGTGTTTCAAAGCAAAAACCCAGGGAGGACGGCAAATCCACCAAAATCTTTTCCCTGGATGTGCACCCTGCCCTGTTCTCCTGCCCACCAGGCACTGGCAGCCCCAAGGGGACAGAGAGGGACCCTCCCAGCTGTGCTGTCCCCTCCTTCCTGGATCAGGTCTGTCAGCAGGCACCTCAGACAAACACCAATGCTTCTAAGCCTTGAGCACAATATTCCCATCCTAGCAGCAGATTTGCTCCGTGCATTTTTCCCTCCCTTAAGGAAGGAGGAGGGAAAGCCCCGCTCAGATCACGGCGACATCAGCCAGGTGGATATAAAGGGAATATCCCTCAGCATTTCTGATACCCCCCTTTCCTGACATGGGGAAGACCTGCAAGGCTGGATATTTACAGGTCAGTATGCTGTGACCCACCTGGAGCACCAGGATTTTTTTTTTTTCCCTAAGTCCTTTTTAGAAGGAGCAGAGTTAAGGATCAACTCCGAAGCAGCCCAAAGTGCCTGACACTTCAAACTGCATCTAACACCCCTCTTCCTCTCCACACTGAAAAAAGCATTGCAGAAGGTCCTGTGAAGCCCTGCACATCCCTCTGTGAATCCAAACGTGCCCCGTTCCCAAGGGGAATGAATGGATCCCATAAATCAAAGTCGGACTTGAAAAACTCAAGATGAGGCTGCATCCACTGCAACGCACAAGCAAAAAACCCACAAGCACACACAAATCTTCCTTCAGCAGCACTGTCTGCACACACCAGCCCAAACAAATGCCAGGTGTTTGTACAGCAGGACTAACTCTGCAGGGAGGGAAGCAACCAAGTCCAGTAATTCAAGGGATTCGTATCCATTTGTTTCTCCCAGGTTCTTACACCTCATTTCAACCCCGGTGATGCTGCCTTGCTCTCAGCAGTTGACTTCACCTTCAGTCAGTCTGCTTGGGAGGAAGGAAGGTTGTTGCCATCATTTTGTTTTGAAGAGCTACTTCCCCGTGGATCCAGCTGTGCCGATTTGCACAGCTGGGCTGCAACAAGATCCTTCCAGAATTGAGGTCAACCCAGCCTGCATCTCACCGAAAAATTCATCAGGTAGTTTGTCACGTATTCTTCTAGAGGCGAAAGCCAAATTTCGCAGGAAGAACCGAACTCCACCGAGCTCAGGCCTTCCAGACTTACCACGACCCAAAATCCACCCCTCAGCGTTGGTGGGACCTCCACATGGCGCATTCCAGAGCCACAAAACCCAGCCAAAACTGGGATTGCTGCTGATTCCCTTCCCGCTCCGGAGCTCTGCCTGCCCTCCCCACCAGTTCCCTTTGCTTTTGCAGCAGACATTTTCAGCAATGACCCCATTCCACTGTGCCTTCTACTTTCACTTGCTTTCTTCCATCATGAATCATTAACCATCCCCATTTATCATCAGACAGTTATATATATATATGTGGCTTGACTTATATATATATATATAACCTTGCATATGCTTGAAATTAAAATAATAAAGAAAATTGCACTGAACTTCAGGGTTTGGAGGGTTGTTTTTTTTTTTTAAAAAAAAAAAACAAAACAAAGCTGCAAAACTATCCCGCAGAAACGTAACAACTTTATACTAAAAAGGGAAGGTCAAACCTGGTTGAATTTTGAGCCTACCAACCTTCTACCCCCCTTTTGATGTCTGACAACAAAGAGGTGTGAATGCTATCGGGTCACACACGGGTACAGGCAGAACCATCCTGCTCTGGGCTCGTTTTGATGCAGCACAAGCTGCCACGCAATTCAAAAAGCCCCAAAAACAAAGACTTTAGAAAACCTGCCCTTATACCCCACTCCCCTCATTTTTAACTTTAAATTAAGTTAAAGAGGAGCCAGTGTAGAATTGCTTTGGCAACGTGCCGGATTTAAAATCAAACAGCCCCTCCTGCCCCGTGAGGAACCTTCCCTCCCACAGGGATATTTTCTATATTCCATGTTTTATGAACGTGTCCATGGCTCCCTGTGCCACCCACTCCCCCATTCCCACCTGCAGATCCCCTCCTTGGCTCGGCTGCACGAAAGCAGGAAGAAGGCCCTGCCTTACCCACGGGGCAATAAAAAACTTGGTGGGGGGGGGAAAGAAATAAAAGGAAATAAATCCTCAGCAAGCCAAAGTGTCCTTGCAATCCATGGCCTTCCCCGCTGGGAGGGAGCCCTCCTGCCACAGCACTTTTAGAGCCCAGAGCCTCCACCCTGCCAGAGCCACCAGCACAGGGACAACCCAACCAAGAGCCAGGCAGGTTCAGAGGCGCTCGGCCCCAGGAAATCTTTAGGAAACCCCAAGAGAGCGAAGCATCAGCAGGAAAAAACCTCTTAGGGCAAATCCCTCAGGCCACGCTGGGTTTTTACCAGGATTTTGGAGGCCCACACTGGTGTATCCGTGAGTTCCACAGCGTGGAAGGGGGTGAGGAGGATGCTCGAAGGAGCGGCATCCTCCTGGCACAACACAAATCCCTCCCCATCCCCACGGTGGGACGGAGGAGCCGGGATCCTGTGCTGCTCCCAGAGCCTGGCAGGGGGAAGGAAGCAGCTCGAGGAGAGCAGGAGGACAGTTTTTAAGCACTCTTGATCATTCCTTGGAATAAAATATTTTTTAAAAAAAAAAATTGCTCATCGAGCGATTAAAATGTGCAAACATTTTGCTTGGTGTTCCGACTGCCACATTTAATATTTCAAACAACATCCAGGCCAATATTGTTGCTTAATTTAACATAACTGGATCCTGAATGCATTTCTAACAGATTAAACCACAGAAATATCCACATGTTTTAATGAGGATTTGGCACTACTCGGAGCCAAACACATTTTAGCAATATTTTTGGACTGCAAATTCTTTCATAAGAAAAGAAAGCCCACTGGTAATGGAGCTGCATTCCCTACATTTCAAGCCTCTTTGGATTTATGTAAATTGAAAAACTGAAATATTTAGTGCCATTATAATTCAAGCAACATCTGGACAATTTTCTTTGCCTCGTAAAAGATTTCAGTCAGCTTTGCAGAGGCTCAGGCCATGTTGCTCAGCAGAATGGCTCCTTTTACATTTGCATGCTTCACTTCCATTCTGCAGTTTCTATGCCAACAAGCATTTGTAACTCTTTAAAAAGCACATTTGGAACTGGGGGGAGATGGAAGATTGGAAATGCGATAAAGATTTGTTTGTTTTGAGGGGTTTTGTTGGTGGTGTTTCCCTTAATCTAAATCTTTTTTTTT
>VXAZ01001518.1:579405-609259 GCA_013399875.1 Gymnorhina tibicen | reverse complement strand
TTTTTTTTTTTTTTTTAATTCTTTTTGAGCCCTGGAAATCTCAAAAAGGCCCAATAACCATCACTGCAGCCATGGCAACTCTTCCACCTGCTTCAAAATGCAGCAGGGACTTGGTAAGAGGAGTTTGTCCAGGCAATCTGATGTATAAAATACATACATAAATGTATGTTACTCCAGTTCTCTCTCCAAAGAAAGACTCAACAGCAAACAGCACAAATTTAGGTGCCCATCTCCTCCTGCAGCATCCAGGCCCTGTGTGAGTTTCCAAATCCCGAGGAAAAGTAAACAGAGAGAAGCAGCTACGACTGAACTGTCACCCAAAATCCAGCGGTTTGATTTTTAACCAGGTTTTTGGAAGCGGCTCCTCCCCTTCCTCCCCACCCCCAGTCCCAGATGGCTCAAATTTTGTATTTAAAGCTCCTGCTCAGCGCTGTGACATTACAGGTGCAAGGAGATAAAGGAAACCACAGCCCTGAAGAGGCACAATAGAGCAAACAGCAGCAATGATCTTACAAAACTTAAGAGAAAAAAACTGCTTTTTTTTTTTATACAGATGCAGCCTACGTTGCGAATTCCTCTCCTCCTGAAGTTCCCCACAGGACCAGGATGGAGCTGCCATCCTGGGACACCAGCAGAGGTGCCCCCCCCAAAAAAACCAGTCAGACCAGGCCATTCCATGGCCAGGGGGAAAAGGTTGTTCCCAGGCAAAGGCAGGACGAGGAGGAGGTTTCCTGAGGGAGCACCCACCAACACCTGCTCCTCAGCATTTTTATTATTTAGTGACAGGACGAGGGGGAACGGCTTCAAACTGAAAAAGAGTAGGGTTTAGATTGGATACTGGGAAGGAATTGTTCCCTGGGAGGGTGGGCAGGCCCTGGCACAGGGTGCCCAGAGCAGCTGTGGCTGCCCCTGGATCCCTGGCAGTGCCCAAGGCCAGGCTGGACACTGGGGCTTGGAGCAGCCTGGGACCGTGGGAGGGGGCCCTGCACAGGGCTTGGGATGAGATGATCTTTAAGGGCCCTTCCAAGCCAAACCAGTCTGGGATTCTCTGATTTTCTTGCCCATGAGCTCCGGAGGATGGAAAGCAGAACCCACGGTGATCCTGCCAGTGCTGAACATTCGTTAACGGGCTCCTGGTTAACGATGGGGATCCATCAGCCCCTTCAATCCACCCCCCGTGCGGATGTGACACCGACCCGACGTGCTGGGAGGGGACAGGACAGGGAAACGCTGTGCAATAATCAATCCTAACCCCAGCACCAAGAGAAAATCACAGAATCATTAAGGCTGGAAAACACCTCTAAGATCATCGAGTCCAACCACCCCCACGTTCACCATCAAACTGTGTCCCCAGGTGCCACACCCACATGGTTTTTGAACACTTCCAGGGATGCTGACTCCCCCCCTGCCCTGGGCAGCCCCATCCAATGCTTTACAATGCCCAAATATGATAAATTTCTCTTCCTTCAGCCAGACAGGACACAGAGAAAGGGAGACTGGGTGCCCTTGTCCAAAGCAAAATGCTTAACGCATTAACCAGCTCCTTCCCTCCCTGCACAGCCACGGATGATGCAGAGCATCAGACAACTCATTTCAGCACCCAGTCCAGCATTTATTTTTGCAAGAAGGGATCAGGATGAGATCCAGAAAAGGCAAAAACTCCCTCAGGGAGGAGCAGGAGACAAAAGCACAAGATTACCGGTACAGTGGTGGGGACTAGAAAAAAGTTATTAATTTCCAAAAGCTGTTTTGTCTCCTGGGAGAGGTAACAGCCCCCAGGTCCCACACACAGCTCCTGCTGCACAGAGCCATCAAAGAGCAGGAGCAAAGGCTACACGTGGGAAACTCCTGCCATTTGAAAAGGCCTACAGGCCACTGCCTGGCACACGGAACGCCTGGAGCACAAGGAAGGGGTCTTGCAAAAACAAAGCCACAAACGCTCACTTTTCCAGTCCTGGCCGTGCCGTAGGAAGGGGCAGCTCCTCCTCTGGCCCAGCTCCGGCTTCTGGTGTTTCCTGCCACGATTTCACAACCTTTGCCTTTTCAGAAGCCCTGCTGGCAGCCACGGCAGCAAGCACGGAGCTGTTTCACGCGAGTGCGTGGCTGACGCGTTGGGGCTCCTCTCCCCACGTCGTGCACAGGGAGCTGGCGCTGCCCACGGAGCAGGGCCGTAAATCGGAGCATTTTCACCTCCCTCAATGAACTGTATGGGTGTGTACTAGCTGGAAATACAGCTCCATCTGGGATCGAAGAGACTGAGCCTAAAATACTGAAATCAACAGCAGCTTTCGACAGACAGGAGCTGGCCACACGGGTGTTCTCCGTCTGGGATAGCTTCTTCCGTGCTATGCACGAGCCAAAGGCACCAACAGCAAGAAACAGCAATCCCTAGCAGCTACAGAACGAGCAAAACTGGGCAGGTTTCTGCTGCAGCCCACACCTACACCTTCCCAAGGTGTCTGTGCAGGGAGAGGAGAGAGAGGTCACCTACGAAGAGCGATTTGAAACCAGCGTTCGGCAAAATCCAAGTCTGTGGGGACTCGTGTTAATGAATTCCCCTGCCGGGTTTACGATGTTTAAAGGAAAACAAAAGATTGCTGCAAGCACAGCAGAGCAGGTGAGACCTGGGGAGGTTGCTCACACACCTGGATTTCTATTCCCTAAGCTCCCCCCAAGCAGGAGAGGCTCCCTCCCTGCCCCGTGCTCAGGGACACTCGGGTGATGAGCCACTGCCCCACCTGGGCACGGCGGTCTCCCGGAGCTGGGCGGTGTTGAGACGCCCCCGTTGTTCTCCTGCTTGAGGTGGCAGCTCAAAACTGGCTGGAAATGCAGCAGATGATCTCATGTGCTCCTCAACTAATGGGAATACCCAGGGGCCACGGGTCCTTCCTGCCCAGCCTTCTCCCAGTGGGTCCCTGATGGGATTAGGCAGCAGCCAAGCACGACAATTCACTCTTAGCTGGCCTAAGTGCTACGGAGAGATCATGAAAACGAATTAACTCCTGCCCTTCTCTCTTCTGTGATGGATTACACTCTGCTCCTTCGAGCAGTTCCACGTAAGGGGAGAGGGAAACACGGGACAGATAGGAGGAATTTATTCCCATGTGGTTTCCTGGGTGGACACACAGCACCAAAGCTGCCCCGTGCCTCCGGTCACGCTGCGAGGTGAGGAAGGAGCCAGGGCCACATCCAGGCGTGGTGCCAGCAGCTTTTCCCTGGATGCAGAGGAGATGAGCTCCACCTGGACAAGGTGCAAGGCTTGTGGGGACATGAATGACCGGGCAACAAACCCTGGCCATCACACAAGACTCTTGGGTTACCACACTGGACTTTTTCTCTTCACCCACCCTCAAGGTAAACCCCACTGGAAGCACAACCATCCCCAGCTCCAGGTTTTTACCTATTTCCCAAAGCTTGTTGGGATAAAACAGGAAAGCAAAGCAGAGGGGAGATCCAGCACTGCCCTGACGCTGACCCAGAGCTCTGTCAGGGCTCCCACAGCACCTTCCCCAGAGCAGCCCTGGGATGAAAAATAAATGTGTTGGGTGATAAAACACAGAACTCCCTTCCCCAGCCAACGCACCCACCAAGGCACTCATTTAGCTCTGAGATTCAGCACTGAATATTGCATCACTCTGGAGCCTTTTAAGGAAACATTCCAGCATTTTCCCATATTAATCAGGTAACTTTTTTTTTAGCCAGACAGAGTTAAAAATAACCAAGAGCCAGGTAGGTGTCAGTGAAAGGCTCCAGCAGGGAAAATCTTGTCCCATCACAGCCGTAAGGAAGGAAGTCCTTGCCCATCTCCAGGCACTGTCCCTGCAGACAAACACAACCAAGCCCAATGACAACTCTCCCCATCAATGCTGGATAATTTTAGGGTCTCAGCTGCAGGCAGTCCATTTCTCTAGCAAAATCCTACCTAAGACTTGCACTATCTACCACAGCAGGCTTGACCCCGTTTTCACATGCAGAAGCAAAAAAAAAACCACTCCTAATCCTACAGAACCCAGAGCAAACAACACTCTGGGACTGTGTGATACCACCCTATTAAATACAAACATGTTCCTACAGTAGCTCAATAATTTTAAGCGTTCACCATCTTTTCATTTCAGTTTGCCTGACAACTGCCTGAAGGGCAAACCATTATAGAAATAGGAAGACAATTAATTTTCCTTTATTCTGGAAGAGAGGATTATTGGAATAAATAAAATAATCAGCTTAAACAAGAGCCCAATTCGCAACTTCTGAAAAACAGAGGACAGGTTTCTTTCATTTTCCTTTCCAGAGAAATTATTTCCTGGGATGGAGTTTGCAAGGGAAGCGCAGAAGTTTTGGAGTTAACCTTGGACTGCTGACTCACAAGTCACTGCCTCTATGCCTTCGGCAGGAGGAAGGCTGGCATTTCACTCTCAGAACAACTTTATATATTAATTTAATACAGCAAATCTGAACAGCCCCCCAAAAAAGATACAGAGGGCCACTTCCCAATCTCATTTGGACCAGAGGTAAATCTGAAGCAGCCACTATTGGACACCAGCCTTTGGCAGCAGATGTTCAGCATCACATGAAATGCAGTGAAAGGAGGATCTGACGCCCTGTGACACTCATGTACACCTACATACATGGATTAAGTTAAAGGTATTTCACTCCCAAACCCCAGAGGGGGAAGGGAACAAATGGAAGAGGAGAGCCTTCAAGTTCATATTAGCAAGAGATGAAATTATTGACTGAGAAAAATTTGGGATATCTTGGTAAGAACTGGAGAGTTATTTCTGGAGGACTCCTCTAATAAGCAGAATGAGTTACAAAAATAGGATGGAAACTGTGGTTCAAGGTTGCTACAGCCTCAAAAAGAAACAGAGATAATTGATGGAGGCACAGATTCCCAGGAACACTAAGGACTGAGAAATCAAATTGATGATCTGGAAAATAACACACGATGGAGAATGATCAGGTTAGTGGGGGCTCCTGGGGGAGCAGAAGCAGGAGAAGGCAGACCTTCAGTTTGCCATGGATTCTGAGGAGGTGGGGGATGAATAATCCCCACTGTCCAGGCTGTCTGGGCGAGCCGTGTCCCCACACAGGCCACTTACCCAGTGCTCCACATCCCTCAGGGAAGGATCTCCTGCATCCAGGAGCCCGTGTGTTCATGGCAGCTCACAAATCTGAGCCTGGCTCCAGGATCCAGCACTGTCTCCCACCTGCAGGAAATGGCTCAAACAGCTCCCTGCCCTTCCTCCGGTCACAAACTCCGGGTGCCCGGGCACAGCCACATCCCAGCACCACTGGGAAGAGCTCCTGCACATCCCAGCACCCTGTGCTTCCCACAGGGAACAACCATTCCTCTGTTTCTCCTCCAGCTGCAGAGCACTGTGGCAGCAAGTAGGTCACGGACTTGATGGCGCCTGAAGAATCACCCGCAGTCTGTTTCCTCTTCCTTTCGCTGCCTTTTTGGGTTCTTAGGAGACACCAAATCACTTCACCACCACCTTCAAACCCCATCCATCCATCCATCCATCCCAGACCTCCCCTTACAGCCCTGCCTCCCACGTTTCTGCTCTCTCCCAGCTCTGTTCAACTCCACCTCTCCCCTGCAGGTCCTTAAAGCAGGATTTTTCTTCCATCTTCCCTTTCCCACAACCTTATTTTTGCCAGCATAAAGTACCCCTTGCACTGCTTCTCTCACCCCCAGAACCCCAGATGTCCTCTGTGCTGGTCGATGCATTAAACCCCATCCACCATGGGAATGGAGTTACTCTATAATTTCACATCTGGGTTAAAAATCACAGCTCCTTCCCCTGTGTCTGTAACCTCACTCTCTAATCCTCAGGGAAAAGGGGGTGAGGAGTCCCCTCTGCCAGCTGCTGCCTTCAGGCTTGCTCAGGTCCTCTCTCCATGCAGGGCTCCATCAGCTCCAAGGAGCACAGGATGCCCCAAGACTGTTCCCTGCCCAGCCAGGAGCGTTTGGGCAGGGGGACAGCACTGCCAAAGGACACACAACAAGGATGCAGCAGCAAGGACTGAGCCCAGGGTTAAGGAAGCCAAAACTCAGCCATAAGTTGTATTTCAAAATGGCCAGGAAGGCAGGAGAGCAGGAGATAAAACTCCTCTGAAGGTGGAGAAACGCTGTGCGTGACAGCAAACCCTTCTGCCCAGCGTCACCACAGAGAGGATTCATCACAGCCAATAATTACAAGGCTCATGTCATAATGTCTGCTCTTCAAGGCATTGCCAGTGGAGCCCAGGCTGGCTGAAGAGTTGGAAGGGAGAGAAGCAAAGCCACCAGGCTTTGAAGTGACCACCACTTGATTATTAAAGACTGGGACTTGCATGCCATGTACATCCAGCACGGTGACCTCCTCCTCCCTGGGACTGCCAAGGTTGCCTGAGGTTTTGTAGATACACCTGTAGGATTCAGTTCCATCTCGTTCTTTCTGGTTTCAATACAGTCCTGGGCTGATACAACACCAAAAAGGTGAGCAAGTCCCAAATTCAGGTTTCAATTCCTCCACTGAACAAAGCTGTGCTGGTGGAGAAAGAGACAAAACTGGCCACACGGGCAGAACTTTTCACAGAAATCTAAGGAATGTGCAAATTCAAGCAATGAATCCTCCTGCGAAGTCCAAGTCACCCATCTCAAAGGAAGCATCCAGGAGTCTCTGCCTGCATTCCCTGCACATCCCACACCCTGCAGCAGGCACTGGACACAGCTCCATGGGATGAAGAACCTCCCTCAGCTCAGCTGCACCAGGGAGCTCAGGGTTTGCAGGGAGAGAGAGGTGCCCACCCCACGGGAACACCCAGCAGGGACCTGCAGAGCTCCTCCGGCAGAGCCCGAGAACAAACCCACAAACTGAAATTAAATTTGGCTGTAGCTATTTTCTTCCTTCCAGACTTGTCAGTTCCAGGGCTTGCTGGAAAGGAGCTGGATGTCTCCCTGGAAGAGAGGAGCCCCGCACAGGAGGGAAGCAGCTGTGGGATGAGGCTCTCCCGAAAGCTGCTCTGATCCAGAGGCACCAAGGCCCCAGGCCACCGAAGGTTTGGTCAGGTTGAAGCACAGTGCTCTGTGCTGGGGACTCTCCTCAGCCACTGAAAACAGCTCATTTCCCCCATTTTACTCTAAAACAAGAAGAGGAGGAGGGTTTTATCCTCTGGCCTTGAGCCAAAACCCATGGCACTAAGCAAAGTGTCACCTTTGTCCCTCTGCTGAGCCTGTCCCCCGTTCTGGGACTGGAGATGGGAGGAAAAAGTTTAAAGCTGCTCCAAACTATTTCAGGGATGAACTTGGTTACTCTTCCCAGTGAGGCTGCAATAAAGAATGAGATGATCCAGGCTCCCCCAAGCCACCCTCTGGAAAAGGGAAGGGCAGCAGTGACTGCACTGGGGCAGAGCCAGGCCCCAGCACCTCGTTCCAGACCAAGGACCACTCCTGGTGTCACAGGACCTCTGGGCCCTGTCCTGGTAAAGCAGCCCCAACCCACACACACACCTCAGCCTGAAGGTGCATTTTTGTTATACCCTGATCACAGATTTTTAAGGCTTCCTTTCACTTTCTTGCTTTCAACTTTGCTTCTCGAAAGAACTATTTTCCAGCTCTTCCACCAAACGCGCTTTTAAATAGAATTTGATCATTTTTCTCTGAACTAAAACCCCTTGTCATGGTGACGGATACGCCGCTGGCATCAGTTAAAAGTGTGAAAGAGAAAACACTCATCCACCACTGAGAAACGAGCAGCACCACTGAATCCTGACACAACCATGGTCCTCCACGACACGAGTCTTTGTTCTCACAATCATCTCCAAAACAATATTCTGACAACAGCATCCCTCCCTGTATAGATTTATATTGCTATATCTCTATCATTTCCCTCACGCCCATCAAAATGAAGTTATAATTAACCCATCATCAATAGAAATTACAATGATTTTGAAACAGCAAGAAACAATCTATTTGCATTTGGTAGCTAATTATTCCCCCTACGCACACAGGCACCAATGTTCCCTAAAACCATCCACAGAACAGACAGTTTGTGCTAGCCAGAGCTTCTGGAAAGGAGGGGAAAAGCAGGGACTAAGCAAAAAAACCTCAGTGTTGGGGTGGCAAAATTTTCCTCAAATCCACAGCATCTCGAGCTCAGCCCAGTCTGTAATAGAGCTGCCCTTCCGAACTCATCCAGCAGTGCTAGAATCCACCTGGGCATCACATGGAGGCTGCCAGCAACCTCAGGACCAACCTAGTGGGAGCCACTGACATTTGCTAAACTATTGAATTATTATTATTATTGTTGTTATCATTCCCTTCTTCGCACCGCTCCGAGGAAACGTGAAGCCATTTCCCGATGAAATTTATGAATTTCACACCGGGCACCACCGGGGCTGCTCCCAGAGCCAGGGACCCGCAGCGGCACGGGCAGCGTGGCACCCGGGGTTGCTCCCTCCTCGAAGGAGGAAGGGTGTGCCCTCCTTGCAGCCGCGCTGGGTGCTGGGGGACTGCCGAGGGGTGACCTCCAGCCCCTCTCCAGCTCCGGCTGGTTCCCGGCAGGTACACAACAAAACAATGCCCTCCTTCCCCGCCCCCGCCCCCACGCCGGGCGAGTTCTGCTGACAGATCACCTCCATTTCCTCACCATCCCCAAGGATCAGAGCGATGTTTGCTAAGAGGTAAAAGACACGAGCCGTGGCCGGGGAGCACCGCCTCCCCCAGCTCGAGCAGCCTGACAAAAAAAATCAAGCCGCCCAGGGATTTCTGCTTGACGTCCTGGGAGCCCCAGGTTGGCCCTCCATGGCTCGTGCTGCGCTCAGAGGAAGCTGATACAAAGCACCAGGGATGGTAAATCACATCCTCCTTCACCCACGCTTCTGGAGGCGAGTGGAGAAAACACTCTTCGCTCATTAGGAACGATCCGAGGTTTCCCTTCCTCCAGGATGCCCCCACAGAGCAGGGGCTGGGGAGGAAGGGGCTCAGTTTCACCTTGACACGGTCCCTGTGCCTGCAACACTTACCTGGCTGCCAAGGCATCCCTCCTCAACACGCCGAGAGTCACCAGCCTTCAAAGCAAAGCCAAAATAGCTCAAGGGTTGTTTTCCTTCCCCCATCTGACACGGGATTGCAGCTCCTCAGGCATGGGGAGGAGGGGGAGCAAAATAATAGTAATAATCAAAAGCAAAAGACTATTCTTCTGTAGGCAAAGCTAATCCTGTCACACGTTTTCTTCCCAACAGAGGCATGATAGATCGAGTCCCACTGGGTTCTGCTCACAACTAAACAGGACGAGGTGTTTTCAGCTCCCTCCTGCCAACACAGCTCAACGAGCAGCAAGGCCTCACCTCCTCTAATCATTTAACTCAACACGAAGCCACCCTGGTGCTCTACCCCAGCTCTAGAAAGTCAGCCCGAGCCTCAGTATGGCCTTGCACGGAAATAGGATTACTTTGGCCTGGAGGAAAAAAAGAAACCACAACATGAAGGTCACCCATAAAATCATTACACAGCTCCCTCTTCCCCGGCTCTTAAGAGAAAAAACCTTTCTCAAACCCTCAACCTGAAAGGAGAAACACAAAAAGATATGTACATTAATGCCATATACCTCCGTCAATTTTTTTCCTCGTGTCTTTAGAGCAGTTGTTTACTGCAGCCAACTGCAGAGAAATTACAGTAGCTTAACTCTCCAACTCCCTCTAAAGGATTAATCTTCCAGTGAGCATGCTCACGCGGGAGCTTTTTCAGCACTTGCATCCATTTCATGAGTGAGGGCTGCTGCACACATGAGGAAATGCCATTTCAGGGCTCCAGGCAGAGCGAGCAGCCCCCAAACCAAGGGCTGAAGCCCTTCCCAGGGCTCCACAAAGGCTCTCAGCCCAAGCCTCCAGCTCCAAGGAGGTCGAACGATTTCACGTCCATGGCCCCTTTCAGGAAGGAGGGGGGGCGGTGGCTTCCCTGCGACACTCGTTTGAAATGTCTGACCTTGGCTTTTCTCTACAGCCTGGTGGACAGTTCACCCACTGAATCTGGACTCAAAAATAGCTTCTTCTCGCTGGCAGAGTTTTCCTTTTGCATCACTTGTTGGCTCATCTTTGCTTTTCAGAAAAAAAAAAAATCAGGAAGATAATTTGGGGTGCGGAGAGGGGGGGGAGGGGAGGGGAAACATTCAGATAAAAAGGAACCTCTTTAAAAATCTAGTTCTCAAGTCTGCTTCACAGTTGGTAACAGATCCTGAGACACATTTAACTCCACAGATTAAGGACCCACGCAAATGAGGATTTGCTGGTAGACAACAAATCCAGTATCTAAACAAGGCTGTTCAAGTAATCTTGTCCATTCTCTCCTAGACCACTGTAGGTTAAACTGCTCTATTTGAGATATTTCTCCCTCACCTCAAATGATGCACCTCGAATCAAAGCCTTCCTGGTGAAAATAAAGCTCCAGAATTAAGGACAAATGCACTGCAGAAATAGTTTCTTCCATTTTCATCT
This sequence comes from Gymnorhina tibicen, assembly GCA_013399875.1. Taxonomy (NCBI): domain Eukaryota; kingdom Metazoa; phylum Chordata; class Aves; order Passeriformes; family Artamidae; genus Gymnorhina; species Gymnorhina tibicen. Next base: position 598,783 of record VXAZ01001518.1, on the reverse strand, counting down.
TCTCATATTCCAGGGTTCTGCCCTTCCCCTTCCCATTTATCTATTTTATGTCCTGTTGCTTAATTGCTCTTTGTAGCTGAAAGAGATCCAAGCCTCCCCCTCCCCCCAAAGGCTCCTATTTCAAGTTTCAAACCCAGCTTGAGTCTAGGACACGCAGAGACCAGACTGCAACCCCTGAGCCCAGGGAAAATCACAACCCCTGAGCCCAGGGAAAACCCAGAGGGGGCTGCAGCCCAAGGTCTGAGATCACCTCCCAGATCCAGCGCCAGGCTTCACCCCGGCCATCACAACCACCTAAACGTGTATTTATTTTTCCAAAAGTCTCGAGTGTCTTTGGTGCCATGAAGCCCCTTTAATGCCTGAAGCCCTACAAGCGAATCCACAAAAAGGCAGGATGTCAGGAGAGTGTTAAAGAAGGGCTATGGCTGCGTTTGACAGCGAGCACTCACCACAGCAACCGTGCCCGTAAGAAATGATAAAACCTGTGGTGACACTGGGTATTTTGCTCTGTTGCCACCTAAATAGAATCACCCCCAGAAAGGGAATCTCTGTTACCATGGATTAAAATAGAGGCTTTGTTTTATTTATAAAGCATCCAAACTGGTTGGTTTGGATGTGTCAGAGCACAAGGCTGCTCAGCCACCCCTCCCTGCTCCATCCTTCGGGGACTTAATGACTGATGGCTGCACTTCACCCTGCCCTCGCCTCCCACGGATCTCAGGTGCTGCTGAGCCTGCCCCAGCTCTTCCAGGGAAGGGCTGGAGCCGGGGTGGGATCTGACCCTGAAAACCCCCGCAAAGAAAACCCCAGAGTTTGGAGAAGGCAGATGTGAAAAAGCCTCGACGGAGGAAGATCATGTCCCACGCTTCCTCCTCCACGCCAGGATCACACCCACGAAGGTGGGATAGCAAACATGGAGTTATCCTGACCTGTCATTCCTAATTTGGAAACCAGTCGTACTCCCTGAGAGTTTAGACTTTGAAGATTGACTACTATTGATTCTTCTGCAAGCAAACAGCCCAAGCTGGCAATCAGTCAATAATAAGTAATTACTCGACAGCCTCTTATCTGCAGATGCCAGCCCAGACAGCTCGATTTGTGGAGGCAGCAGGTCAATAAATCAAAGCTGTTCTCAAATTTTAAAATATCATCATTTAAAAACCCACCCAGCCTTCAAACTGGCTGGAAGAGCAGCCAGGTCAGGGGGATTCCTGCAGAACAGCGTGGTGGCTATCACTAATTTACAGCGCAGGGAGATAGGACGTGATGTGCTGAAATCCACCCCGGCACTCCTTATCTCTCAGAAGTAGCATGAGTGGCAGCTGGATGAAGATGATGAGAGGAGGAAGCAAAACCCTTCTCCTTCCAACAAAGACTTGTAGGGAAAAAGCAGGCTTCCCACAACACTCACCAATCCCTGGGACACACCTTGCTGCTCCCCAGGAGCCTCAAACCCCAACAAAAACGCGTTTAACGCCACCAAGGCAGCAAATTAATGGCACCTCTCTCATCCCCCTGCTGTGACCTCCGTGCCCTGGGTGTACAATTAATCATTTCATCCCAGGAAATGCACTTCCTCGCTTTTTCATGGCCCAAACATGATACAAGCACGCGAGCCAAAGGCTCCTCTTGAGCATTTCGGTGTGACCCACAGGCGACGCTTTAAACCCAGCGGTGCCAACAGTGCAACAAAGAAAATCAGCTGAAAACTCATGGAGGCATTTTATGCTCTCAGTGCAGACTCCCTTTACAGGCTCATTTATATCAAAAGAGATAAAAATTGCCTATTTAATTTGCAGGAGACTGAGCACGCAGCTGGAAAGCCAGCCCAGTGCAATGGCAACCTTTATCTATCTATCTATCTATCATCATCTATCTATCTATTTATCTCTTTATCTACCATCTATGTATCTGTCATTGCAAGGGCAATCACAACCTTCCATCGACTTCTGGAGACCCTAAAAACTCTGGTACCTTCCCCGTTTGTCCATGGGTTCTTGCACAAGTTGTGGAAACACCCCAAAAGCCCCAAAAGAACAGCAGAACAAGCATAAAAAGGGGTGACCCACTGGAAACAGGATCAGTCCCGTAGCTGGTATTCACTCTTCATACTCCATTTGCCACAAAATTCAGGTATCTGAGGATACATTCTAAATATCCTCAGTCTTCAACACTTTTCAGTGGTCTGGGAGGGAAGGCTGGGTGAAAGGCAGCAGATAATGGATTATTTCAACTGTACTTGGCAGTTGGGACAGACTTCTTGAGGGGGAGCCTACTGAGGTTTTCACTTCCACCTACACACGGTGCACTCGGGTCCTTTCAGCAGTGGCTGGGCCAGCAAGAAGCTGTGGGAAGCCGTGCCCAAAAATCTCAAAAGGATTTCCTCTCTTCTTACCCACAGAGCACCTACAGGTGGCTTTTACACTGCCAGCCTTGTCTGCAGCACCGTGGCAAAGCATGGGAGAGCGCTCGGGAGGAAAAAAAAAAGTGTTAAATGCATCTTCCTGTATCACTCTCGCCATTTATAGAGAAGCTACAGAATGCCAAAGCAGCTGACAGGATCCCACAAACCGCACTGCAGAGCACCAGTGGCTCCTGAGTTTTGCAGGAAACCCACCAGAAAGATTTCCACACCACACCTGCAGTTCTCTGATATAAAATACGGACCCTTTTCCTTCAGGTGAGCAGCAGGTCCGTGCATCCACGCTGTAAGGACAGTCCAGTGCCAGCACAGCTCTGGGGAGGAGCCTGCAAAGCTGCTGGAGTTGCTGAGCATGGAAAACATGATTTATTTGCCCAGAAAGGAGCTGCCTGCCATGGGCCTGGCTCCCACAGCCCCAACCCAGCCCGTGCTGTCCTACTCCACACAAGGAAAATAACGCAGCAACTCCACAAACCACAGCTGCAGCAGTAACACAAGACTATTTCTCACCTTTTATGACAAAAGCAATGCCAGCTGCAAGACAATAAGGTATCACAACCTGCCATTCATCCTCCCATCTCAAGGCACAGCCATTCCATACAAAAGCTGGAGATCACCTGTCGTGCTCTGCTTCCTTCTTTCAAATGCAGCATTGTGTTAGCACCAGGATCCCGCTGCTTTGGGGCTGGAAGTGTTGCTAGAGCAACAAAAATGCTGGAAAGTAGAGCAGAGAACAAAAGGACTCCACAGCCCCACCGAGGATGTGATCAAGGAGACGGCAACAATGCAAAATGGGAGCAGGAGACCTCCCTTAGAGCAGGGAGCTGCCATCTCCAACCCTCTGCTGGGCAGAACGGCAATTCAGCAAGGAGATCATCCCAGTAAGAAGTTCCAGCAGCTCAGCCCCACGTCTGCTTCTTATCAGGAGCCCCATGGCTGAGCAGGGCACTGCTTCTCTCCACGATCCATCCTTTCATGCCCAGCACGAAGATGCCCCTCGCAGCTGACTTTGGTGCACAGAGGCAGAAATTAGGGACATATTTTTCTGTAAAGGCTGAGTAAATCCCTGCTTGCATGTCCAGCAGGGTGCCCTTGCAGCAGGAGATGCGGTCAGAAATCCAAATTTGGTGACGTTCCTGAAGTTCACTGGGCTGGGTAGACACCATCAGTCTCTTCATGGGATCTCACAGCACCTTGCAGGGCTTACCAGAGTGGCCCTTGATGTAAAATAATCCTCAAAGCAGACTGATTCAGGGATTTCCTTTGTGCCTTCTGGCACCTTCAGCACGGGGACGCTGCACCCAAGGTGTGTGGAGTGTCCTGACTGGAACTGTCACCCCCTGGAGCTGGGGAAGGACAGACAGCAAACACCAGGCTGCTGTGTGATGGCAACCCGCTGCCAAAACCCGCCCATGGAGGGTTGTGTTTGCTCCATCAGGCTGTCTGCAGCCCAGTCCTAATCCTGGAGAACCCTGGAAGAGCTCAGAAGATCCTTCACACACGCTTGGATTCGTTTGCCCTACACCGGTCACAAGGACCTGGCTAAGTCCGATTTGTCTCTCAAGATAAAAAACCCCTGTTTAAGGGCAACCTTCGTCATGTGGCAAAAACTGTCCCTCTGTGCCTGCTCTTCCTGTCACCTGCACCAGTGGCTTTAACCCTGGGGCTGCCAACAGCTTCCAGAAAGCTCTGAGAGGAAAGTGAGCCCCTTGCAGGAGTCACGTTTGCTACGTGGGATTACAAACCACTCAGACCAACTAAGCAGCAGCATCAGAGGAAGTCCTGCAGGTGTCTGGCTTGAAGCACAAAAGCAAAAAAAAAAAAATTCATATTTTTTCTCAAAGCTTCAGCAAATCCTTCAGTGAAGCTGATGGGGACACAAAAATCCTCAGGGTGGCTTATGGGAACGAGCAAAGGCAGGAGCAGCTTTGGGGAAGCGAGGCTCAAAGCAATGCACCTCTCCCATGGGAGCACTGAGCACTGGGATGTGCTCCAGCCTCACCTCAGCTGGCACCTACAGCCCAGCTTTTCAATTCCAAAACAGCTTCTTCCCCGTTAAACCACAGAGAAACACAAATAATTCAAACAGGCAGAATGACAAACGCTGAAATTGTATAATGTAAAAAAAAAAAAAAAAAGTAAATTAATCCAAGGACCTGAAGACTGGTCCATCCACAATTTTGGCATCTTTTTAGCCATCCCTGGTAAAGGCACCTTTATACGTGATAGTTCTGTTGAGACAGGTCAAAGTTAGACCAACAGGAATGCTCTCCTGTCACACCTGTGTTCAGCAGCCTGAATGAGCCCCAAGACTTCCCACAAAAAGCTTCAAGTCTGGGTACCAGCATCATACAAATACAATCTTCATCAATAGATGTTGCTTTCAAAATGCAAAGGAACTGCCATGATCATCCTGTCAATTATTGCTACAAATCCAATGGATAAAAACCTACAACTGAGGGGAAAACACGTCACATCTGCTCCTTCCTGGCTCTCCTGCTCTGCTGAGGAGGGCTGGGAGGAGCCCAGGAGCCCATCCAAAATGATCTTTATGCCATGGAAGCAGCTCCCTTCACTCAGCAAGGCTAATTTTGCCAGCAAAAACTGCAGCCACGTTGAAGCCATCCAAGACACCCACACAGCGTTCCGAGGCAGCATTCCTGGATGGAGGCATGGCTCACACCTGCCCACGCAGCCAGGGCCTGGACGTGCAGCCCTGTTCCCAGTGGCTGGGCCATTGTGTCACCACAAACAGCTCTCCCTGCAGTGCCGAATGCTCTGGAATAGTATTCCTCTCATAATTAGTAATTATTGCTCTGAAGCATTCGTGTTTGCACGTCCCAAACCCTCCTGTCTGGCCTCGCTGGGCGATTCCAGAGCAGAGCTCTCAGCAGCACAGCCCTGTTCCTCTTCCTCCTGCTTCGGGTCTGCCCTGGACCGTGGGCCATTCCCCCATGGAACTGTGTCCATGCCAACAACCCACGGCACAGGCAGATCCCTCAGCACACCCCTGGGAGATGTCAGGGCAAGGAAAGGGTTTTGAATCTGATTTTGGGCACCGCATCCCTGGAGAAGCCGCTGCTGTCACACCAGCAGCTCAGAGGAGGCACCAGGAAAGACGGAGACGTTAACTGCTCCTCCCAGAAGCTGCCCAGCCCAGCAGGCAGTGACGTGATACAGCCTCCTGTGGGGAGGGACAGATGTGCCCAGCTCCACAGCACAGCTGGGGAGCTCAGGGGAGGAGGCACAGCACCCAGGAAACGGCAGTGGTTACAGGGGATCGGCTCTGAAACTCGGCTTGGGAAAACTCACTGCTCAGTTCACGCCGAGATCAACAACCATTTTGATCCAAGTATTCCCTCGGAAAGAAACGGACCGGGTGAGCCGCCGTGGTCCTTCCAACCTGACTGATTCGGGGACCCTGTGGTTACCCATTTTCCTGGGAATTCACTTGCGGAGGTGGCCAGTCCCCAGGCAGCAAGGGAAGAACAACGTGGTGAGACACCCAGGGAGCAGGGAATGTCTGGCAGAGGCAGGAAACCCTCTCCTTCCTCCTGCCTTTCCTCCCAGGGCGATGTGACACGCAGGGATATTTCCAGTCAGCACAACCCTCCACCGGCCAAACCTTCACACAGCTCTGATAATGCAGTGAGAAAACAACCCTGGCTGATTTTCCTTCCGTGCAATTTAACTTCTAGTACTGAATATAACACGCTCCTTCCCACTCCTGTGCCCAGAGCCAAACAAAGCCGATCTGCTGCAGAGGGAGGTTTAAGTAGGATTTAAGATCTGCCTTGAACTCCTGGTGGCAGCCCACGATGGAGTGGATCCTACCCAGGCTGAGCAAGAGACTGCAACCACATGGGTTTGTCACATGTGGAATAAAAGAAAGCGTTGAGAATTTGTGCCAAAACGTTAAAAACTTTTTCTCATTCAAAAAAAGAAAAAAAAACCACGTAAATGAAAAAGTGAAACAGCTGAACCAACCAAGAGAGCAGGGTTTTTCCCAGGGTTTCTGCAAGGCCAGATGCAGCCTGTGGCTGGGAGGATGCTGCACTGTGACACAGCAGGGCAGGGGATGCTGCTGGGGGGGAATCCAGCCCTTGTGATCCCCTCCCTGCTTTCCTCCACTCCCCTGCCCTGTGAAACCAGGCCTGAACCTCCAGCTGCAACTGCTGTGCCCTTGCAGAACCACGTCAAAAACCCAAACACAACAGAACAAAAAAGAAGGGTCGCTGAGGTGACACTTTCAATTTTGCTTTAGAAAAGTCCTTGACGGGTTGTCAAAGTGGATTTGTTTATTAAAAGTGTATTTTTCCTAGCAAGGAGCACAGAACGTCTGTACAATAGGTGCCATAATTGCCCAGGTTTGTTAATAATTGCATCGGCAGGAACAGGATGCATTAGCCTAATTTAAGAACAAAATCAGAACATATGAAAGATCACAGATCCCACTTTCAAGGTGAATCCGAGGCTGCTATCACAAGTCCAAAGAAGAGGAGCTGGACATTCCGAGTCACACTGGCTTTGATCACAAATAGTTCATGCTTTACAAAGTGCTTCTAGAAGTTCTCTTATTCCCTTCATCGGGCCTGGCCATGATGTCAAGGAATAAAGCCAAAAACCAGAGCATATAAAATAGTGACCATTATGTAACTCGCCATCTCTTACCTAACGGAAGATAATCTGAACATTTAAAAATTAACATTCAGCAGCTCTTCAACAGTTCCAGTTAAAGGCTTCCAACACCAAGTCAGGCCTTTGAACTTCGGGAAAATATCACCTCTGTTTCACAGATGGGAAAAACATCACAGGCAGCAAAACCTCAACCAGCCTTGCCTGGACACTTCTTTAACTTCTTTTGTTCAAGCCGCTGACTGCCCCATTGCCTGGGCACTCTGCGGGGAGGCTGCTCTCACTGCAGCTGATGGCAAATCCCTTCCTGACTCCCGTAGCTTTGGATCACGTCCCAAAACTCTTTTTAATATAAAACTCCAGCCTGGGTAATCTTCTGTCCTATGGAGGGTCAATGCTGCAAACTCTGCTTGCACTTAAGTCCTATTATCTGTCTGCACTAATTCTGCACAGACAGCATTTCCTCAGCCCTCAGCTCAGACAGCACCACGCTCACCAGCCCCAGCCATGAAGCCAGGCAGCTGCAAAGAGGGGAAAAAAGAAAGCAAACCCCACAGATTTACCTTTTCTCAACACTCAACCACACGGTCCCAGCCTCGTTTCGCACACGGGACCACGCTTCAGGAACCCCGGGCCACAAGCAGGTTACGGCTCTGCGGCTTGCAAAGCACCCTCCGTACTTGGAGGGCAATAAAAATTAGCTTAATTAATAATACATCAGCAAGGAAACGTTAACGAGCACCCCGCGGGGGAGCAGGGGCTGTTGTCTAATCTCCTTGTGTGGACTGCTTGCTTTGGCAGGGATCAGCAACTGCATCGGCATCACCGGCGGGGCAGGGAGGGCTCTGAGCCACCGGGGACGCACGCAGGAAACATTTACATCTCTCTTTAAAGCAGACACTGTTGCACCAGGAGTTACTCTTGGCAGCCCCGCGCCAGCTTCCACTTGTGGAGTTCTGGTCATTCAAAGAAGAATTTCGGCTATCCCCGGGCGTCCGGGGTATAAATACACCCAGGCACGGGGCCTCCTCCCGCGGCTCTCCGGCCACGTCTGCAGATTCTGCAGCTCTGCCCACGCCGGCCTCGAGCTGCTGGGTCACGAGTGGGGGGGGACCAGATCAAACCTCCCTGTTCCTGGGAGGCCAGTGGGAATATCCAAGCCATCTCCTCGGGGTTTGCCCGCCCTAAAGAGGCACAGCGTTCTGAGGCTCCTCCCGAGGCAGACAGTGGAAATCCCCCCTCCCAGCTGGTTCTCCTCCATCACAGGAGGTGGCTTGGGCACCCCACAAGTGCCAGCCTGGGGCTCACAGCCCCAAGGCAGCCGTGGCGGGGATGAGCTCCAGCGCAGCGTGGGGAGGAGGTTCCCTGCAGCCAATGGAGCAGCCGCCGGCCCTGCCTTTCATGGGAAGCGTGGCTGGGAACAAAGGCCCGGTGGAGAAAGGCAAGTTGGCTGGGGAAACTTCCCAGCGCCGGCCAAGGCCCGGACCTGACACATCAGCCTCGTTCCTCGTCACCTCCTGCCCTCCTCCTCCTTCTCCTCCTCCACAGCGCTGGGATCGCGCTGGGTCGGTGTTTCAGCCCGCACGCTGCCCGGGGATGGGGCTGGGGCTGGGGGTAGGAACGGGGACAATCCGTGTGTCCCGCGGCGCTGACACGGCCTCAAACCCCAGTTCCAGGCCGGCCACGAGCCGCAGCCCCAGCGGCACCGGCCACAGAACGCGCACGTCCTCCCCGCACAAAGCACCGGCATCTGCGGCGGGAGGGAAAATTTGGGGCTGCTGTCACAGCGGGGCCAGGAGATAAATGATGTCTATAAAGCAGCCTCCGTGAGGGCAGTCTGGAGGGCTGAGAGAACATCAAACCAATAAGGTTTTAATAAAAGCCATAAATGATTAAGACCAGTGTGCTCTTATCAAAGGCAAACTCCTGGAAACACAAGAACGCAGCCGGATTACCGGCACAAAGGGCACATTCTATAGGGAAGGAGACAACAAAACTCACCAAAAAAAACCCCCAAAAGAAACGTGAGATAGGCACGGAGTTCACTGCGCGTGGCAGAAATCTTTTAAAAATCTTGAAAAAACCCTGAGAAATACAACTTGCAGTTCCTAGAAACCAGAGTGGAAATAAAAGACAGAATGTGATCCCCCCTCGCTGGCCTTTCCCAACGCTGCACGCCGGAGGCTGCGCTCGCTCCTGGCGCTGCAAACTCCCAAATTCAAAGCAGACGGATCTGCAGTTTGTCTGCTCGCTGGTGGCATCTCCCCGCTGCAGGGGGATGTCGATTAAAGGACAGCCAGGATCTGCACCTCACCTCTCCACACACGCTCCAGGAGCTGGCACTACAGCAGGAGAAAATATTCCAGCTCATCCAAGGGCCATCTTTAAAGGAACAGTTGTTGTTTGTCCTCCAAGTGTGGCAGAAAGGATTAAATATTCCAGATGTCACCTCCAGGCCCGACAGGACACCTTACAAACAGTCACCTTTGCATATTAAGGAGGCATTAAAGCACCAACCTGAATCCAGCCTGGCTTGCTAAAAAAACACCCTTCCTAATCCAAAGAACAAAAGGATTTCTGGTGTATGGGATTCACAGATCCTTAACGTTTAAAACACAGAGCTGATAAAAGCCATTACAAACAAGTTTGCAATTAAAAGCACCTCATGGCTTGGTTACCACTTCAGCAGTGGTGCTTTTTGCAGAGCCTTCTGGGTGTTGATTTAATCCATCAAATATTAATAATACTCTTCAATTAATAAAATATTCAGACTCATGTTCTCTATTCTCATAATCTGGAGGTTTATGTGCAAACTGGCAGGATCCTACATGGAACCACACAAACCAGCTCCCAGCCCATTGCTGATGCTTTCATCTCCCAAATACGAATATTCTCTTCTTTACACCTCCAAACCCACACTTGACAGGCTGTAAATTTGCTGCCAACCCCAGTGGACACAAGAAGTGCACCAGAACAGTAACTTAATTTCTCAGGTCCCAAAAATGCAAGTGACTTGAACGCCCATCTCCTATTTAGTGCAGGTCCCAGTGACCTCCAGGCTGGAGGTGCTGCCCCTTCAGACCCCAAATCCTGTTCACAAGGCAGGAGGAGCCTCCAGCACCTTCCACGAGTCCCTTCCATGTGCCGACAGCAAAACTCGCACACAGAGAATGAACTTCAGTCAAAGCAGCCTAAAAACGTGCCTTGGGTGACACCCCAGGAGCTGAGATAATCAAGAGAGGACTAATTAAACTACAGGGAAGAAACAGTAAAATATACACAGGGCTTTTCCACCCAGCTGCTCCCACCTGGGCTGAGCTAATCCAGCATCAAACCTGGAGTCAGTCTGGAGGCTGGGCAAGGCTTTGGAATCACAGATTTGGGACATTTGCATTCACCAGACACCGAGGAACACCACGTTTCAGTAACTCCCTCCCAATCCTGCAACAGGCATACTTTCAATTCCCAAATCAGCAGCTGGATGAAGCATGTAATTTTGAAACCCATTAATCCTTTCTAAGTCTTCTACCATGTGCATGTTTAATTTCCCACTTCTTGAAACAATATTATGATTTTTGAGAGAAGCAGAGCTTCTGAATGCTCTGGGTCAGCAGTATGAAACATCCCCAATTCCCACTGAAGCTGGATAAAGCATTGGGGTAATTTGCCTTCTGGCTTTGAGCCTGTGGGAGAAATTACCTATTAAAACTTCCTCTGAAACTGCAAGGATTGGAAATGTGCAACTGGAGAGGAAGAAGGTAGCTCAGATTCTCAACAAACCAGGAGCTGACGCTTAAAAATGAAAAGAAGGAGGGAAAAACATATTTCACTGCACTCGGGGCTGTACTAAAATGCACCTGCAGGTCACGGCCAAGAGCCCCAGGGAGACCAGGGCTCCCTTCTGCAAGACAGCACACTCAAATCCTTCTGTCCACACCTGCACTCAAGTTCCAAGTTAATTCAAAGTCTGAAGCAGCACTCCCAACAGCTTTCAGCACAGCCAAGGCCCCGGCACAGCCCGCTGCAGCTCGGACACCTGGGCTGCCACCGCCTCTCCACGGAGGTGCCCTGGTGCTCCCTCCGGCTCTAGGGACGGCTCAGCCCATCAGGTTCACCCTGGCTGCTCCCTGCTGTCAGAAGCAATGAACACCTCCTTCCTCCCCTTTCCACCAGCAAGGGCAGCAGGAGCAGGCAGTGCTGCTGCAGCACCCCAGGGCTCCTGGCCTGGCTCTCCCCCCACCCCACGGAAATGGGCCTGCGTCGCCTTTGGGCACCACTGAGCCCCGCTCAGCTCAGCTCCCCAGTCTCTGCTGCTGCTGCAGATGCTGCACTGAGCTCACAACACCTTCTGGAGCAGGTACAGGTCCAGCTGACCCAAGGATGTGTAACCACTGGCATTATTTTTATCCCTGTTCACACAATTTCACGTTTCCCTGTAGCGCTAAGTCACTTACCTGGCTTTATTTTGAGTTTGTCCATGTCAGCCTGGTTATCTTGTTCCATATTTACTTCCTCCCCAGCTGCACCACCTGCAAATTTCCTCCCTGTCCATGTGCTGGCTCTGCAGGATGATCAGCCTTATGCAAACAGGAGTGGACCTGAATTTTCTGCTCTGCCACTCAGCATCTCCCTGTCCTGAACTGACACTGCCTCCGAGAGCTCTCCTGCGAGAAGGAGACACTGAAAAGGATGGATTTAATATTGAACAGCCCATCCCCACCCCCAGGCCAGCCCCTGGTGCACACAGACAGCCCAGGTGGGCTCACCTGGCTCAGGATTTGCCTGCGCCATGAGCCAGGCAGCAGCTCTGAGCTGTCCCAAAAGGAAACCCGGGCTGAGACGGAAGCAGATGGCAAGAGAATGGTGGGGATCACGCTGGGCACTAAGGAAACAGGAATCCTCTCGGAGCAACATTTCCTGGGTGAAGAGAGGATATGCTGGATGTGCTTGATGCTTCGCTAAGCCACGAAGTTTCACTTAAAAGCAGGAAAGCTTTTCTATTTTAGACAGGGCGGTACCGCACCGAGCGCTTTCCCAAACGCGGTTTGTTCTGGGCTCGTGAACCCCCCAGAGCCAGGAGGGCCGCACCAAACTCCTCATTCCCTGCTGGATTTACTTCACCCCCTCATCCAGACTCCAGCCATCAGCAGTGGGATGTCCCTGCCCGCACAGCCCCACGCCAAGGGAGGGCAGGCTCACAGCACTGCTCCCTGTTCCACCTGACCTGGGTGAGCTTCGCGGTGACCTTTGGCTTCCACAACGGTCAGGGTCAGGAACAGGGACCTCTCCAGCCAAACGTGTCTCGAAGCACCCAAACAGACTCCTTGAACCTCTCACAGTCCTGCACAAAACACAATCCCCTCCCAGCCTCCTCCTTTCCTGGGATGCAGCGACCCAAACCAGCACTTTGCCGGGGAAAAGCAGGAGGGGAAGAGCATTCCTGGGGTGGAGAGGGGAAGGGACAGAGCACAGAAGGCCAGGCAAGCTGATAAAGAACCAGGCCTCGGCCTGGCATTCCAGATCATTCCCTGATCATTCCGACACCAGCTGTCCTCGTGCACATTTGGAAATGGGATACCCCAGGGCACCGGCACTGGCTCAGGGATGCTCGTGCCTTCCTCACCTGGCCCAGCTGCTCCAAGGGGAGGGATCCAGCTCCAGAGACTCCAACAGGCTCCCTCCACGCAGGAGCTGCTTCTTTTCCTTGTTGCTGTGGGGTTTTTGCTGGTAATTGCATCTCTCCCAGGGCTTCTGCTGACACAGCAGCGGGAGAGCAATTGCTTTGTATTCACGGACAGAGAACTAAGTGGGCAAAACTTCCCAAATGGAGACCAAGGCTCTGCTTTGGAAAGCAAAAAATAAGCCAGCTAGGTCTGGGATCACCTCTAAACTAATAAAGCTGCATCCACAGCAAGGACTTTTATTACAATTTCAGCAAGAAGAAATGAAAAATCATCCTCTCCAGCCAGCATAATTACATTGGAAGAGTTTATTTAAAGTATAACCCAGGCCTTTGATTCTGCCTCGACTGACAAAACGTTCTTCAGATGCTCTCTTCAGTCACATTGGCTCAGTCACATCAGCTTAGCACAACTGAAGGGCACTTCTAAGGCTTTCTTAAAGCTTCACAAGTCGTATTTGCTCATTCTGGTATTATTTAAAGTTCCTCTATATGGAAGAAAAGGATGAGTTCCCCACGGGCCTTTGCTGACCCAGAGCATGTGAGAATTCATGGAAAAAGTAAAAGTTAGCACCCATTTGACAGAGGGTAAGACTTTGCCAGGGCCAGGGCATGCCCTAACCATGTTAACCAAGTAACCTCCCCAACTTCAGAAAAGTTACAAAACCTCCTTATTAGTATCAAAAAGCGGAAAAAAAAAAAAAAAAACACCTTCTTTTTCTGTACAAAGACAGAGTTAAAATGTATTAACCTGGTGCCCCGGGAGAAATGTAACACAAGTGAAGCCCAGGTGTGCTGTCTGTGCTCAGCGTGGTGGGAACACACCTGGGTGCACCCCGGATCCCTGGGGAAGCAGCTGCCCTGCAGGACACAGCTCCGGGGAGGGAGCGTGGGGTTTAGAAAGCACCGGGTTTTCCCGAGGTAACCGATTGAAATGGGATGTGAATGAAAAGCCACAGAGGCCTCTCCTGACTGGCAGGCAGGAACGAGGGAAGGCAGGCCCGAAAGCAGAGCTGGATTGTGCGACACCTGCCAGGCAGAGAGCGGGAACCTGCAGCTCTTCCCTCCCCGCTCGCTGCTCCCAGGCACTGCTCCTCAGCTCCTGCGATCCCTCCCGCTCCAGGAGCCTCTCTCCAGGCACAGCCCGGGAAATGTTGTCCCTCGGTGCCACGGCGCGGTCACTGAGCTGGCAGGGGGCTCAGCAGAGCTCCCAGCACCGGCTGGAGGGGATGAGAGCCCGGGATCAAAGCCAGGGCAAAGCCTCAGCGTCGCAGCTGATCCGAGAACGGCTCAGCCCCAGCACGGGGAGCTGCTGGGTGCTGAGTCCACCCCAGATCCAGCTGGGAATTCTGCCCGCTCTGCCAGCTCGTCGCTTTAGAGATCAAAGCTGCAGCTCCGGAAAAGAGGTTTTACAGATCCGAACAGACAGAAGGGAAAAAATGATGAAAAATGCAGCGTGACTTCTGAAGGGAAGCACTTCACTCAAAGCCACACACGCACCTCGCTTCCTGCTCCAGCCTCCCCAGGTTACCACGAGCCCCAGGAAAAACATCACGGCTTGAACTTCAAGCTGCACCTGACAAGTATTTTAGGAAACACACAAACACACAAGGGGCAGCTCTTCACCAAACTGATGCAAACAGGAGGAGCAGCATCGAACCTGATGAACGTGCACCATCATAAAACTGGCTGAGCGAGGCTCAATTCCTCAAAACTCAATTCCTTAAACTTTAAACTTTAGTGCAGTAGGTCTAAAGCATTTAGCAACCCCAAATTGGATGGGATATAAGATATCTACTAAAGAAAACCAACAGCAAAATCAGATTTCTCTGCAGCCTCGTGGTTCCTGCACCTGAGGACCGCAGCACAGCCATTCCCCAACACAGAGATCACCTGGGGTAGGTAACAGAAGAGAACAACCACTGAAGGTCACAGGATTCAGCAAGAACTCGGTGTTTAAAGGGATTCTCCCTCACCCATCATCAACACTAAGATCTGGCAAGAAGCTGTTGTAGACTGGGAGGTTTTGTCTGGAGTTCAGTGGCTGCCAGCAGAGCTGTCTGCAGGTGGTTGGGCACTCCCTGCAGACACACAGACATCACCTTCCCAACCTGCCCACTCCCTCCCAGCTCTGGGAGCAAGGATCTCCTCCCAAAAACACACCTCTGCACCTCTCCTAACCAATTCCGTGTTGCACGTGGCAGAACGCCGTGGATGTGGGATGCCTTTCCTTGCTCTCCCACACCAGCACCGGGGAAGCAAAGAGCTTCTTCTCCAGTCCCCACATTCCAGCCTGACTTACACCAACTTCCTCCCCTCCGGCCTCAGAGGGGTATAAGCAAGATGTGGCCTCAGACAGAACTGAGTTCATGGGGGAGGGGAGGAATTAAACTCCAAATGAGTCACCGTTCCCTCCCCATAATCCACAGCAACATCTGTGGATATTCCGCCTGGCTCCAAGAGCAGTGGTTCTTAATGCTCTGCACACAGGGCTGACCCAGCCAGGGCTCCTGGGAGATGCTTCCCAAAATAAAACCTGTGTGTCTGGAAGGTTAGGACTGACCTGTGCATCAGGAGTTGATGAGTTATGAGCCAACTCCTGCCCCAGTTACAGCCGTGCCGTTCTCCTGGAAGCAAAACTGGACCATGGAGTCACAGAGGCACTCAAGGGCTGATTCCTCTGTCACAGGGAAAAATTAACACTGATCCTCTCCAAAAGCACAAGGGAAAGGCAGCAGGATCAGGCCAGTTGTGATGGAACAGAAAACATACAGGAAGCCTTGGACAATCTCCCAGCAACCACGATGGGAATCCTGTCTGAGTAATAAATCCAAGCTGCCTGCAGCACTTCCAAAGCCCTGCCAGCCTCACCTGCGTGGCCGTGCCACAAACTTCACCCCACGCAGGGCAGACGTTCCGGGCCAGAGCACAACCCTGTCAACAAGGTACTGCAGAGGGAGAGAGCTGGGAAAGGCAGCGGCCAGCCTGTCACACCTGGGTGGGCACAGATCTGTGACCACACCTGGCTGCAGTCACCAGCAGCCGCTCAGCCCCGGCTCCGGTTGGTCTGTGCACAGCGCACACCTGGATCACAGTCCATGCACACCTGGATCACAGTGTGTGCACACCGCACACCTGGTCACAGTGTGTGCACACCCAGATCACAGTCTGTGCACTGTACACACTTGGATGACAGTCTGTGCACACCTGGATGACAGTCTGTGCACACCTGGATCACAGTCTGAGTACACTGCACACCTGGATCACAGTCTGTGCACACCTGGATCACAGTCCGTGCACAGTGCACACCTGGATCACAGTCTGTGCACAGTGCACACCTGGATCACAGTCCGTGCACACCCGGATCACAGTCTGAGTACACTGCACACCTGGATCACAGTCCGTGCACACCTGGATCACAGTCTGTATGTAAGTGTACACCTGTATTATAGCCCATGTACAACTGTGCACCTTGTATTAGTCTGTGTACAGCGCACACCTGTGTTACAGGCTGTGTACAAGTGTACACCTGTGTCACAGCCTGTGTATGATGCACACCTGTATCACAGTCCATACACACGTGTACACCTGTGTCACAGCCTGTGTACGATGCCCACCTGTGTCACAGTCCCTGTACAACTGCACACCTGTGTCACAGCCCGTGTTCGATGCACACCTCTCCCATTACCTCGTGGCTCCCTTTGGGCATGAAGGCTCAGCAGCCAGCCCAGCTGCACTCCAGCGTTCACCTGAGGGCACAGACTCGTAACAAGTTTATATTCCCTCGCCCAGCCGGGGCAGGAGCCTGGGCCCGGCACCAGGAGCGGTGCTGCAGCCCCGTGTGCCCTCGCGTCCCTGAGCCTCCCTGGGCACGGCCGCAGCCCCGGCAGCGTCACCCCGCGGCAGTGCCCGCTCTCCCGGGGGCTCTGGGGCCCGTGCCCGTGTCCCCCCGAGCCCGGCGGGGTGACGGGGGCTCTGCGAGGGCTCTGCGGGCACAGCCACCCCCGGGCCGGGTCCGGCTGGCACAGGGATGCTGCGGCTGCCCCTGGATCCCTGGCAGTGCCCAAGGCCAGGCTGGACGGGGCTGGGAGCAGCCCGGGATAGTGGAAGGTGTCCCTGCCCACGGCAGGGGGTGGGACTGGACGAGCTTTAAGGTCCTCCCAACCCAAACCATTCCGTGACTGATTCTACACGCCCGGTGCGGCAGGGCAGCCCCGGCCCCGCTCGGGAGCGCCCAGGCGGGTCGGCGCGGCTCAGGGGAGGCACAGAACTGTTACTCCGCTCCCGGAGGAGCGGACCGGGAGCNCCTCCCGCCCCGCGGGCCCGGCACCCTGCATGGCTCCCGCCCGCCGCCGCCCCGGACCCTGCATGGCTCATAGCACCGGCCCGCCCGCCGCCGCCGCCGCCGCGCCCGGCCGAGCCCCGGACTCTGGATGGAGCCGCGCCAGCGCCGCCCCGCCGCATGCGGGGGCCCCGGAACATGGATGGCGGCCCCGCCGCTCCCCCCTCCCGCCTCCGCCACATGCACTCGCTCCCATTGGGGGGAGCCCCGGAATCTGTATGGCACATACCACTGACTCACCGTGGAGGGGTGTAACTTATACAGAGTCCCGGGCCCCCCTACACACAATGGCAGCAGCTCCCACATTCTTCCCCTCAGAGGAGTTGGACTGAACCATGGGGCGGCGGGGGCACGGCCCCCCTCCCGGCCTCCGACAGAACCCGCCTGGCCCTGGGCGATACCACTCCACGCTCCCCCATCTTCCTTCCCCCCGCCCGGGTAGATGGACGCCGCCGCTCTCACTCACCTCGGCATCCACTGTGGCCATGGCCGGAGCCCCGGAGCGCAGCCCCGCCCCCCCGGCGGCTCCTCGCGCCTTGGCTCCGCCCCTTGCCCCTCATTCTTCTCAATGGAGACGCTCGGCCGGGCACGGCGCACGCGCGCGGCAGCATGGCGGCCCCCAGGGGCTCCACTGTCCGTACGGCGTCATGGCGGCGCCCATCGGGAGGTGCCGTACGGGGATGGGGGTGCGGTGACGCGGGGACCGCGGCGGGATGGGCACGGACCCCGCGCTCCCCGCAGCGGCACCCACAAACCGCGGCCCCTCGCTGTTCCTACCAAGAGCCCCCGAGTCCCCAGCACACCCCGAGAACGTGCGGAGAAGAGCAGCCGCCGTTCCCAACCGAGCACGTAATGAGCTTCCCAAACTTTCAGCAGCACCCAGCACACAGAACTCGCCCACAAACCTACATAAAATCCCTGCAAGATCCCAGAACGAGCCAAAAAGTCCCTCTGTCTTTCCTGCCAAAAAGTTAACCATTGAAAATCACCTTATTTTGTAGTTTCTCCCACATTTGGATCGTTTTCAGCCCAGTTCATGCAAGGTTTTGGTGCCTGTGTCACCTAAAGACGGGGATGGGGCAGGGGGAGCAGCTCGCCCTGGCTCTGCCCCATAGAGGGGTCACTTCCAGCCCCTTACTCCCTTTCCCACACCCCAAACACCCGCCACTGCTTCAACCCTCCCAAATCCCACAGGGGCCCTCCTAATGCCCAGGCCCTAAACCCATGATTGTAAAACAATTATCCCTTTTACAGCTCTCCAATAAAGCAGAAAATAGCACAAGGCGGGAGATAAACACCTGCAAGGGCTCCTTGGCCCCACAGCTGCACCAGCAGCTGCTCAGGGGACGTCACACCTGCCCCTGGGAGACACCGGGATGGGCAGGTACTGCTGCACCAGCCTCCCGGACAGGGCAATCCGTGTTTCTCGGAGGGAAACAGGAGCCTCTGAGTGCTCTGAAGCCAAGTTACACCTTTATTATCCTCTCTCTAGAGGGACACACTCCATCCCTTGGTCCTCAGGCCGCTCTCCTGCAGCCCCAGCTGACACCTCGCTCCTCTGAGTGGGCAAATGGACAGTTCTGTTCCAGCCCCTCCCGAGGGGCAGCTCCGATCTCTGCCCTGGGACAGGGACAGCACCCAGGGACGGCTGGAGCTGGGCCAGGGCAGGCTCAGGCTGGAGAGCAGGGAAAGGTTCTTCCCCCAGAGGGTGCTGGGCACTGCCCAGGCTCCCCAGGGAATGGGCACGGCCCCGAGGCTGCCAGAGCTCCAGGAGCGTTTGGGCAGCGCTGCCAGGGATGCCCAGGGTGGGGCTGTCGGGGTGTCTGGGCAGGGTTGGGCTGTGCTGGATGATCCCGGTGGGTCCCGTCCCACTGAGGACATTCTCACTTCGCTTTGCAGGAATCTCTCACCCTGCAGCGCTCCGGGCCGGGGGCGGGGGTAGCCCTTGTCAGGTGCTGGGGCACAGCCGGGGTTATCCCGCTCCCACCCCACACCTTCAGCCCCCGGCCCCTCCCGGCACAGCTGTGCCAGCCCCGGGGCTGTCGCCGTCTCGCTGCACGGAGTGACACCGGGGAGTTTGTGCTGCCCGCACCCACCGGGGTGACCCGGGCTTTGGGACGAGCTGTGACAGCAAAGCGCCGCAGCTCTGCCGGAGCAGCCCCAGCGGGGCCGCCCCGGGCCGTGTGTCCCTGCCGGGCACCCCGGGCCGTGTGTCCCTGCCGGGCACCCCGGGCCGTGTGTCCCTCCCGGGCACCCCGGGCCGTGTGTCCCTCCCGGGCACCCCGGGCCGTGTGTCCCT
>VXAZ01001518.1:546030-579394 GCA_013399875.1 Gymnorhina tibicen | reverse complement strand
AAAATAAGAGTCCCCGGGCCTGGGGACCCGCCCCCCGCCCGCTCCATCCCCTCCGAGCAGCCTCTCCCTCGGTTTGGCAGCGGCAGCTAATTAATTAATTAATTAACCAACCCTCCAGAGAACCCCCTGCGCACCGGCAGGGCCGTGGCAGCGTCCCCGCGGAGCCCCCGGCGCGGCCCCTCCGGTGCCTCCCGCTCGGCGGGGACACAGAGCGGCCCCGGGGGTCCCATCGCTCCCGGGGGATGAGCTGAGTCTCGGAGGAGGGCGGTGGCGGGGTGGGTGTCCTTCCCTCGGGATTCCCCCGGGATGGGGCGACTGCTCCCCGCACAAAGAAACACCTCTGGAAACCTCTGCTCCAGCAAGGGCCGGCGTCAGCCTGGACATCGCCAAATCCCGCACTGGGGATGCCCAGCACCGCCCCATCCCGCACTGGGGGTGCTCCACGTGGGATGCTGGGAATTGCCTGCCTTCATCCCTGCCCGTGCAAACCAGACCAGGCACCCCGGGGTGGCACCGGGACAGGGAGGAGGGCGGTGGGTGAGGGCGGACGCGCATCGGGACGGGCTCTGGTGGCTCCCCTCCAGTATTTGCTGCAGCTCTGTCTTTCCCAGGCGGACACAGGGAGGCGGCAGCCACTGGGACAAACCTGCCCAAGCCATCAGGGAAGGGACAGGCTCCCAAAAGAAGCCGAAATACCCGGGAACACACAGAGCCTTTGCAGCCCGTCACCACCGGCCACGGCTCTTGTCCACCTCAAACCCATCCCGAGCGAAGGGCAGCGGGGCGAGGACGGGCTGTGCTGTGCCAGAGCTCCCTGTTTTCCTGGAGCAGCGGCTGGGAGCCGGGGCAGGGGCTCGGGGCTCGGCCGGGCAGCCGGAGCCGCCTGGCAGCCTCCGCACGGCCGCGCCGAGCTGCAGCCGGGCGGACACCGCCCTCTCCCGCCCGAGCCGGGCGAGCGGAGCCGCAGCTCCACATCCTGGGATTCCTGGCAGCAGGAAGAGCACAGCCCCAGCGCCCCGGAGCTTCCTCCGGCCGCAGCCGCGTCCTTCCAGCGGCACCTGCCCAGCGAGCTGCGTGGCGGGGGGGCGGGGGGGATTTAGGCTGGATATCAGGGAAAGGTTCTTCCCCCAGAGGGTGCTGGGCACTGCCCAGGCTCCCCAGGGAATGGGCACGGCCCCGAGGCTGCCAGAGCTCCAGGAGCGTTTGGGCAGCGCTGCCAGGGATGCCCAGGGTGGGGTTGTTGGGGTGTCTGGGCAGGGTTGGGCTGGATGATCCTGGTGGGTCCGTTCCACCTCAGGACATTCCATGATTCTGTGATTCACCATGGGAGCGAGCAAAGTTCCTTCCGCCCACCAGGGTCTCCCCACCCCAGCCACTCCCCTGCCTTTGCTTTAAGCTCAGCTCTAAACCAATTCCAAGCTCCAGCTCCAGTGGGGATGCCTCCACTGACAGCCCTGAACCACTTCTCACCCCCAGGTCTCAGCGTCCAGGCAGCTGAGGGATCATTTATGATCATCACATATCCCGAGCAAAACACCCATGGTCTTAGAAAAGATCATCTTTATTTACATTTTTCCAGTTCTTTACATTTGGGGGGTTAAAACCCAGGACAAAAATACTCCCCAGAAGCCGTGGTAAACATGGAAAACTGTGAGTTTACATTTCAAAACCCAGTTATAAATTGCACACAAGTCTTAGGTTGTACAGAGCCATCACAAATTGTTGTATAAAACCCCAAAATCTGTAAAGAGAACCACAGGAATAAAGAATTACAGCCACAAGTAGTGGTACAAGAAAGAGCACAAATTCTGAGGGTTTTACCCCACCAGTCTCTTGGGGAGGAGGGATGGGACATTCCTGTTGCAGATAGTTGGAAATATTTTAAAATATAGAATAAAACCCAAACAGAGCCTAGAACACCCTGTATCTCCTGTCTTGGCTCAACAGGAAAACGTCCCAGCAGAAAATATTTATTTTTACAAAACTCCTGGAAGTCCAGTGGAAAGCTAAAAAAGAATCACCATCCAAAAGAAAGAAGAGCCTTTGCATCCCCCAACTCCCCTTCCCCATCTCCTGCAGGCAGCGGGACAGCAGATGCCAAAGCAGAGTTTAGTGGGACACAAACAACACTGAAAAAGCCAAAGATGCAGAGGTGGGACACGTGGAGAGCAGGACAAGAACAAAACCACAAAGGACAGAAAAGCAGTAGAAAAAAAAATAAAATAAATTTTAAAAAAAGAGCTGATGATATTTTTGGTGTTTTCCATTGAACACTGAGTTTGGAAACAATTAACTCACAAGCTTCTCTCGTGCCCCACTGCTCCCCCTCCCCATTTCAAACAAACTCAACAACAATTGCTTCAAAAATCTGAGCCAGGAATGTGAATGAATCCCTACGTGCTGAAGTTCTTTTACCCAGAGCTGTGTTTGGAAAAACGGGCTTTTTTTTTCCTCTTTATTTCAGTGCTCAGCAAGAGGAGGGAGGGATGACCAAGGCCCTAAAGGAGCTCCTCAGGACTTCAAGAGGCTGTGGACAGAGGACAGAGGGATTGATCCGCTCTGGAGAGGGTGAGTAGACAAACTCAACCCCAAATCCAAACCCAAACATTGGGGTTTGCCCCACTGTGCTCATCCAAAGCCCTCATACACCCCGGGACCTGCTGGCACAGGGCCACCCCCGCAGGGGGGTTTGAGGAGAGCTGGACCAACCCCTCCACCTGCAGTCCTGGCCCGCTTCAAAGGACTCCCTAAAACATCAGCAAGGCTCCTCTCTGTGTCAGGCTTCACCTCCCTGCGCAGCCTGGGACAGGCAAGGCCGGGCAGAGGGTTGGCAAACACCGATTGTCACTGGTTGTGTCAATGCTCCTCAGACACAACCCCGGGGTGCTGACCTGCTCACCCCGGCCAGAGCCACCTCGCAGGGCCCAGAGGGGCCCCTGCACAGCAGCTGCGCTGTGGAGCAGCCCTGGCCTCCAGAAGGATGAGGAGCACCCTGAGGTGGAGCTGCAGCTCCTTGCCGCTCCCTGCGGAGCAGCCGGTGGTGCCGGACACTCCTCCCCGGTCAGGAGCGTTCCTGTCCGCTCCTCGCTTTGCAGAGGGGACCCTGGGTACAGCCAGAGGTCCCGAGCACCAGCTTGTAGCAAAAATAATTGGGGAGAGCAAGTTCAGGAGCAGTGCAGAGACACAGCACAGCATGGGCTGGGTGAGGGCTCCCTCCTGCACAGCCGCCACCGTGGATGGGACATTCCCAAAGCAAAGGTGGAACGAGGAGGACAGGACAGACGGTGGCTGGGAGTGTGGAAGAACAGCCCAGTGGCTCTGGCCACAGCAACCAAACAGCAATCCCATTTTCCAGCCAAGGAACGTGGGCTGGACGCATCAGCAGCAGCTGCTCAGCTCCAGGGATGGAGAAGGAGCTGGGAGACCAGTCCTGGTCCCAGCCCTGTCTGCCTCTCCCACAGCCTGGCTGGGTCAGGAGCCTGCAGCCCTGCCCAGAAGCTCCAGAAGCACTGACACGTCACAGGAATTTTTCCAGAGGTGGGGAAGGGATTTGGGCTGAGGGAGATGCACAGCCTACAGCAAGGAAGGCCACGGGAGCTGCAGGCTGAGCCAGGCAAGACAGGTTCAGCCAAGTGGGAGGAAGAGAAAGAGCACTGGGAAGAGCTGTACCTGCCTTTGACCCACTGTGGATCAAGAATGCTGCTCATGGCAGGCAAAGGAGAGTCTGGAATCATGGAAGCTGGGCAGAGGCATAAGCTGAGCAGAGAATGAAGAAGGATCTTTGTGTCCAAGACAGATCACACCCTGCAGTGACAACATTTAGGGAACACCTGCATGCTGCAGACATGGGATCACCCAAATGGGGGCGTGGGGAGGAGCCTTCTTCCACTCTCAATAAGTTTATTCCAAAAGGCTCTTCAGGAGAGGGCTTGGGCTGGTGGTCTCCAGCCCTTCCAGCCAGACCTTGGCTGTGCCATCTCCATCCTCCCAAAGGGAGAGTCTGCTCTCCCCTTCCTCCACCCAAGACTCCCGGGCCACTCGGACAAATCCTGGCTTCAGGACATGGGGCCCGGGGAGCAGCAGTGCAGAGGCTGCTCTCTCCAGAGCCAAGCCCACGTGGTGCCAAATTCCCTCCAGCCACGCGGAATTTTGAGCCTGGCACTGTGGTCAGCCCACACGGTGTTTGTTTTCCCCGAGGTGCCTGTGCAGAGGTCACCGTCCTTCCTGGTGAGAGCAAAAAAACCTCACTTCACTTTGTAAGAAACCAGCAAGGTGCATTCCTGGATTTGGCATGAACAGGCACATGGATCAGCATCGGAAATGGATGAAAAAGCACAGCATTTCTCTTAGAATAATTTATTAAATACAGCATTAAATTTGTATTTCTGAATTCAATCATTAGAAACAAAACTTTATCTCTCATATATATATATATTTATATATATTCAGGGACAATGACAATCACTCTATCAGCATCGGTGCATGTTGTGCCAGCACTGCTCGGAACGGCACCTTCGCTACGCTACCCTTAAAGCAGTTCAATGCTTAAAAAAAGAAATAAAACAAAATAAAAAAGCATTTGCGAAGAAAGAGTGCAAAGCAGCTCTCATACCAGCTGCCTGAGGGGTGTGCAGAGGTGGCTGAGCGAGGAGGCAGCGGCTGGAAATGCTCCCAAAGGTCTGTCAGACACTGCCCGCCCAGCCTGGGGCCGTGTGGGGACCAGCTCTGAGGTGCCAAAGGTCTGGAGGCCACAACTCCAGCCTGGCTGGGCACCTGTGGCTCTGAAGGAGGTGGCTTGTGGTTTCCTCAGCTTGGGCAGCCAGCGCTAAACAAGCTAAACAAGCTGTGTGGGGGGGGTGGAAAACAGCACGAAAGAAAAATTGCAAGAAAACCCAACTTGTTGCCCCGACTGCCGGGAGCCGCGGGGGCCGCGGGCGAGGCGCAGCCGTTCCCACGCGGCTCGTGCTCATTGTCACGTTCTGCTGAGGCTCGGGGGACACCCAGGGCCACCACAGCCCCACACCCTCGTGGGCTGCCTCAGCAGGGACGGCCGCTCCTGGGGACAGCCCGGGCTGAGCCCCACGGAGGGTGGGCCCAGAGGGAAGGGATCCCACGGGCCGGGCCCCTGGGCAGACTCAGAGGTAGCATCGGACAGATTTTGTGATTGATGGTCATGGGACTCTGGCCTGGGAGGAGAGGGCACCCTGCAGGGTGATGGGACACGGGGTGGGGTCCCCCCGCTCGCAGAGTGACCGGTGCTGTTGTCCTGTGTGCCAGGGCCCAGCAGTGAGCGAGGCTGGGCTGCGTCCCACAGGGAGAAAAGCCACCCGTGCTGGGAAAGGGCACCCCAGGCTCTCCCCACAGCTCACCAGGGCTTATCAGCAAGTGCCCCCACGAGCCCCCCTCTGCCCATGGCCACTCACACTGCCAGTCACTCCCCCCACAGCTCGGGTACAGCGAGGGCTTGTGCTTTTGGCTTTTTAAAAGTCCCTGACCTTCCGAACCTGCTTACTCCAAGAAACCTCCCGCTACCCCCTTAGGACCTCTGAGGACAAGGAGGAAGGGCTGTCAAAACCATTTGTGGAGAACACATGGCCCCTGAAAGAGGACAGAAAGTCCACACAGCCCAGCCTTCCCCTACAGCGAAGCCGTGCCAAGTCAGGAGCGCTTCAGATAAGGCATCGCAGGTGCTTTGATAGTAAAGCAGTTAGTGTTGACTACAGTACTGGAACAGGCTGCTGCCCAGGGCGTCCCGGGGGCAAACCCAGCTCTCCAGCACTCGGTGCAGCAGCAGGAGGCAGTTCAGTTTCCCAGACCTCTCCTGCACGCGTGCGGGCTGCTCTGGCTGCCCTTTTTGGTTTTTTACCCCCTCCCTAGAAAGAGACTTAAAAAGCCCAGGCCGGGATGTGGCAGTTCCCCCCCAAAGCAGCCAGAGAGACAAGAAGACACCTTGTGCTGTACCAGACTTTGCCACAGGCGGGTGCCCCGTGGTGCCAGGGCGGGCAGCGCCGGCGGGGCTCGGAGCAGGGGAGGGCTAATTGCCATTGCTGATGCTGGAGTTGGCACTGCTGCAGCTCTGCTCGTAGGATGGAGGTGCCTCTGCGGGGGAAAGGAAGAATGAGAGAGGTTATGGTGGGCGTTTGGGAGGTTCCCTTCACCCCAGTCTGTGTAACCCAGGGCAGAGTGAAGCAAAGCACCAACACACGCTCCCTGCCAGGGCCCCACAGCCTGCCCTGCTGAGGCACGTGGGGTTTGTAGGATTTGAGCCAGCCAGTCCCATCCCTGCCCCAGTGCCTACAGTGGTTGAAATCAGCACCTCACAGTCTCGTTTTGTTCCTCCCCTTTTTTCCCAAGCATCTTCCTGTCCTCCAGCACCTCCAGTGCTCCATGTGCCCCAACCCAGGGCTGAAGTGACACATGGAGTGTCCCGTTACCCCAGTGCCACCAGAGGGGTTGATTTCGGTAGGACTGTGCTAAGAGACACTGCTGGCCCTGCCAGCCCAGCACAGCTCCAGGACTCCAGCACGCTGGGATTTCCCCGAGCTGTTCCACCCCAGACACTTTCTCAGCTCCCACCCCCACAGCTCCAGACCAGCTGCAGGCCCGCTCCAAGTCAGACAGAAGATTTCAGTGACATCATTTTCCTGGCTCTGCTCCCACCAGCCTCACCACAAGCCAAGAAGTTTTTCTGTCAGTGGGAGGCTGAAAGCTCATTTAAGAACGGGGAGATCCTCTCACGAGGAGCCCAGGGCAGGCATGGGCGTGGAAGTGGGAAGGACAGCTGGCTTTTACAGCTGGAAGAGGGGACTCCTCCAGAGGCTAAAGCAGGCAGAGAGATGTCACAATCCCCTCTGACAGCAGCCTCCAGCAGACTGACTGAATCCCCAGATTCCCAGCAGTTCACAGCTAGCACAGACTGGTGGTAGGAGCCGTTTCGCCCCAGTTCCAGATCCCTGCTCACCGTAGGGGTATCCCCACGTGCTGTACTCCGGGGGCAGGATGAGCGAGCTGGCTGTGGGGACAGGCACCACGTTCCCCTCGGCGTAGTAGGGGACAGTGGCTCCCGTGGACAGGCAGAGCGTGGGGTGGTTTGGGGAGCCCGTCTGCTCCGAGTCCGCCCGTATCTCCTGGAAGCTCAGTCCTGGGGCATAGCTAAAGGGCTGCTGCTGGGAATGGCTTTTGGTGGGGATGGAGACATTGTCCATGGGGTGATAGCCACTGGCAGCCTCCTCTTCCTCCGGGGGGGCACTGGGGACCACCACAGACGGGATGTGCTGGATGGAGCGGGAGGGGCTCAGCGGGACCCTGTTCACAGCAATGTTACCAATGTAGATGGGGAGAGTGACAGAAACCTCTGGGGACTTGAGGGAAACCTGGAAGAGAAGGAAAAACAGCGGCATCCTCGTTACACGTGGCAGTGGGAAGGTTCACCTGGCATCAGGACCACCCGCAGCACACAGCTCAGCCTGGGAGGGGGCACAGCCCAGCCCAGGGATACTCCGGATAAACTCACCTGGATGTAGTAGTCGATGTGGATGAGGCTGCAGCCCTGCAGAATGGACTGGGGCAGCGCTGGAACCAGGATCTGCTCCTTCCATTCTGCATGTTTCCAGGCTTTCACCCCTGAGCCTTCCACCTCGGCGATGGTCCTCAGGTCGTAAATCCAGCGCTTGGATTTATAGGCCACTTTCTGCACAGACAGGAGGAAACACAGCTTGCACAGAGGCTGCAGGTGGTCTCCTGCCTCCCAAATGTGAGTCAGGACGCAAACCCACCCAACTGCTCTGTCAAACAGGCACAAACACAAAGCTAACAGGCACGCTCCAGAGCAGGAATACCCAGTGCTGTGTGACACACTGAGCAGGGATAAGCAAGACGAGTTCTACCACCTCTTTCCCCAGGAACGTATAAGGGAACAGAGCTGGAGATTTGGCCTCCTCGGTGCCCCAGTTTCACAGAGGTCTCCATGGGGTGGAGCAGCAGCACCAGGCAGAGAATGGACGCTCACCTGGAGCAGACTGGCCACC
This sequence comes from Gymnorhina tibicen, assembly GCA_013399875.1. Lineage (NCBI taxonomy): Eukaryota > Metazoa > Chordata > Aves > Passeriformes > Artamidae > Gymnorhina > Gymnorhina tibicen. The sequence goes on along the minus strand of VXAZ01001518.1, from coordinate 571,367 downwards.
ACAGCGCCGGTGTCCCGGCCGGACTTGTTCTCTATGTCCGTGCGCAGCTGGATGGCCTGGCCCACGATGTAGCCCTTCAGATCCGACGTGGCCGTCAGGATGATGTTGCCACTTTTCACAAGCTTGTAGTTGAACTTCTTGGTGATGGACATAGTGTTGGGCTGCTGCAGGACAGCACAGACAGAGGTGTTGGCTCAAGGGAGTCAGAGAGCCTCCGGGAAAACACTCAAGAGATTCAAAACAAGCAAGCAGAAATATTTGCATCTAAGAGGATGCAAAGAATCAGGAACATGCCAGCACCGTAAACAACAGGTCTCACTTCTCCAGCCCCACAGTTCTCCTATCCTATTAGTTGCTTTCCCCTCCAAAGCAGGTTCCCCAAACCCCAGTCTCTCCAAGCACCTGAAGCTGTTGGCCAACAACGTGTCTCTCTGCATGCTGAAAATTCAGACAAATCTTTCAAAGCAACACACACAAGAGTCAGAAATCACCTGGAGCAGCTACTGACAGCAAGGCAGGAGAGATGAGGAGCCCTTGTCCTGCTCTTGCATAGTCACAGCATGCAGTCAGAGCTGTCCAGCCACACAGTGACTCCTCGGACAGCAGGACAAGGACAAGAGCTGAAGTGTTGGCATTTCCCAGCCACGCCCCTCCTCGTTCTTACCTCGATGTCAGGGATGTCGTTCAGGTTGAGAGGGCAGAGAACGTAGAAGATCTTATTGCATTTGTAATCCTTGGAGAAGCGAGGTGTGTCTATCACAGCTTTCACCTGATGCAGGACCTTGCCAAAAGGGCCTTCGAATGATGTAGGAGCAGAGGCTGGAGTCGAGAGAGAAAGAAAAGGTGATAAGGCTGAGTCAGGCCAGTTTCTGAACTGGAAGGATATGCAAAAGCCAAGGCTTACAGGGAAGGGCCTTCAGCCACTTTTCTGCATCTTACCTGGCAGCAGGAACTGGAAGGGAAAGCTGTGCTCTCCAGCTGTCAGGACCCCTGCGGGAACAAGAGTGAAGGGTGAGCGGGACAGGTTGAGAGGCTGTTCCTTGGAATGTGTGATCCTCCGGGACAGAGAGGCCGCCACCCAGGGAATCACACACAGCCCGTTCAGCTGCCTGCAGCCACTGGACAGCTCCAGATGCCATGGGCAGAGCTTGAGCCAACAGGAGCACCTGCTGCCACCCACCCCTCCTCGGGACAGGAGAGGTTCTGCATTAAGATATCCTGTAAATAAGGTGCTTTGGGGCAGGGTCCAAGGGATCCCAGTGGTTATCCCAGGCTATCGGCACAGGGCACGGAGCAGGGCTGCTGTGGGTTTATTTTTCCTCCTGTCAGGCAGTCAGGGGGAATGTGAGAGGTCACAGCCACTGTCTGAGGGTGGTAGGGAGTTCTGGTGGGCATCAAGCCACACACCAAACCCCTCACAGAGGCACAGGGCTCAGGAGCTGGAACCAGAGGTCCACCCACCCCTGGTCCCAAGAAGGGGACTGCAATACCTCAGCCCGACTGTTGAGACAACAGGAGATCAGAAAATTTTTTCCACAACATTAAAACCTCAGCACTTGTTTTCTTCAACCATTGCTCTGCAACAGCCTCGAGGGCACAAGGCAGAGCCGAGATCCAGTGCATGGCTGAAACAACAGATTCCAACTCCTCAACTCCATCCAGCACTCCCATTCTGATCCCAGATTCCCTCCAGGGCAGCGTGATGGCTGAACTGGACCCACAATGTGATCCAGTAACACCAGGCAGCTCCTAAAGTTGCCTTCAGTAAGAAAACCACCGAGGTTTATCCACATTTTTTAAACCCACGTACACACAAGAGGTTTTGCTTTTAAAGTGGCAGAGCTGAGAGGAGACCTGGATACCCAGGAAACGGAGCCGTGCTTGTTCTGCTTTGTAGGATCATTGCTGGAGGTACCAAAACCCCAGGTCTGGCTGGTGCTTTTTGTTGTTGCAAGACAGGAGGAGGCAGCTTGCCCGTTAGCAACGCTGGCTCTGCAGAGCTGACAGTAATCGAGTCCTGTCGTCAGGGGATTAAGTGGATTACATGGGAAGGGGGAGGTGGGGAAGAGACGAGTAAATCCCCCCCACTGACACAGCAGCCCAGGCAGGACTTGGTGCATCATCCATGCCGTGAAAAACTGGATCTCTGCCTCTCTGCTCGCTCAGCCACCCCACGGGGACGAGGGACACCCCAGCGAGCGCGTCCCGCCCACAGCGCAGGGACAGCGGGATAAATAATCCAACACGAGCCTCAGCACGGATCCCTGCAAGGGCTCGTCGGGAGAACATCAGAGATCTCTATCTATTTATACACTTTGTCCTCACCGAGAGGAACAAGATTTGCTCATTGCCATCACCTCCCTGCTGATTCCCCTCCCGTCTCCCAAACAAACCTGAATTATGTAGGCTAAAATGCAGCACTCGGAGCTGTCACCAGGTGGAGGCACCAAGCCAGGCTCTGCCCTCGCTGCCAGGCCTGATGCTCCAGAGCTGGGCAGGCTCGGAGGCAGGTGTGGGACAGCCTCTCCTGTTCCCTCCTGGGCAGCCTGGCTGCAGGTGCCTTGGCCGGTTGGTTCCAGGATAAAGCCTGGGTAATGTGGATGACTCGCTGAACCCAGCCCTTGTTTGCCGCCCCGAGGGTTTCTGTCTTTTAATGGGCACCATTCAACATTGATCTTACACCCATTATCCCGACTTTCAGGAAGCAAATGGGTAACTGGAATACATCGACTGTCCTGTGCAGCTTCTGCATTGCAGTACAGGGACTGTCTCCACCCGAAAAGGAGGGGGAGCAAGTCCTGTTCCCACCCTGCAGAAGGGAGGGAGGTGGCAGTTCCAGAGGGTAGTGGTCACCCAGTTTCCACCAAGAGAATTCCCGGCTGTGTGACCTGCAGAGCTCCAAGTGAAGGCGCAGGCAGTGATTCCAAGCCTCCTGCTAGGAGCGTGAAACTTCACAGCCTTTTCCAGGACCCTCAGGATGAGCCCACCAAGTAAAAGCCCCTATTCTACATTACAGGCAGCACCATCCAAACAAGTCATTTCTGTCCAACTCCTGCCCAGCTCAGATGCACCAACAGGAAGCTGGGCTGGAAGTGAACCTGTGAGCGCTTTCACAGTTTCTAACTCACACAGCATCACTGAGCAAGGCCATGAACTCTCCCAGGAACACGCGTGGGCAGCATCACCCGCGGAGGATGTGGTTTGGCTGTCGGAGCCGCCGTGTGACTCACTGGCACTGAGGCAGTTTCTGCACAGGTAGCCCAAGCTCTGAGTAGGTCACCAGATGGGAACGGCCCACAGGTCAGCCCAGACCACCCTGATGGTCCTGAGCCAGCCCAAGTGCCCAGTGACCTGCTGGGTGTGAGCCACTGAACAGCCTGCAAATCCCCAGATCGCAGCAGGGAGATGCAGCATCAGGCAGAGTATCCAGAGCCATTCCACAGCTGCAGCTGCTGGGCAGTTCCAGCATCCCAGCAGCAAGGGGAACACGCAGCCCATGGGAAGCCACTCATTATCCCTGTCCCTCCAGCCCAGAGGGCATGAAGCAACAATCCAGGACATTTAGTGTGCTAATTTCATCTGCAAGTGGACTTTGCAGCACAGACAGCTGGTGGCAGCAGGCAGAGGTGAGCTGGTTTCCAGCCATGGTGGGACCCACGGCCATCCCAATACTTGGGAAGAGCTGCCCTCTCCATGCTCCTCCAGAACAGAGGCTTTGCCAAAGCACCCGCCAGCCTGGCAGGGCACAGCAGGTCAGCAGGAGTTCAGCACTGCTCGAGGGGGGCATTGAGACCCCTCAAACAGGGGCAGGTCACAAACCACTGTGAAAGGACAGGGCTGTGCCAGCCACCGCAGCCACGCTGAGCCGGCACCTCCCCATTCCCAGCAGCCGGAACAAAGGCCACAGTGTCCTCGGCTGCAAAAAAGCTTTTCCTGACGTTTACGTGCAGCTAAAAATACCTTGAGAAAGCCATTAGGCAGCAGAGGCAGCTGGCTTAGCAGGGTTCTGCTGTGGGGCCATACCTGCAGCAGCCTTTCCCCCCAGTAGGAGTCAAGCCAGCAGGGATTGGCCACCCCCGCATGGCCTTGGGAAACTTCCGCCCAAAAAATTCCTGGAGGGAAAGAAGCTGCCGCCCCAGACAGCCTAGAAAAAAACCCAGGCCCAGATAGCAGAAGCAGCAACAACAGACTGACAGTGCAGAAGAACCTCGGAGATTTCCCCGACTCCAGTGGAGATCTGTCCGGTCTCTCCCATCCAGGGCTCAGCTGCTCCCCTCCGTTCCACGCTGGCACTGGGGTTGTTCACTTGTACCACGGGATGTGGAGGAGCCCTGGAACACTTCATTTACAGAAAAGAAACGCCTTGATCCAGAGGGCTGATGCCAAATCTTGTGGATCCCCCGGTGACGCTGGGTCGCCATCCAGAGAAACCTTGCCAGGCTGAAGGGGTTGGGCCTGTGAGAACCCGGGGAAGTTTGACAAGGTCGAGTGCAAGGTCCTGCAGCTGGGTCAGGGCAATCCCAAGCACAAACAGGCTGGGCAGAGAATGGATGAAGAGAAGCCCTGAGGAGAAGGACTTGGGAATGCTGGTGGATGGGAAGCTGTGTGTGCTGACCCCAGACACCCCCTGTGCCCTGGGCAGAGCCCCAGCATGGGCAGCAGGGGATGGGGGGATTCAGCCCCACTCAGGTGAGACCCCACCTGCAGAGCTGCCTCCAGCCCTGGGGCCCAGCACAGGACGGACCTGGAGCTGCTGGAGAGAGTCCAGAGGAGGCCATGAAGATGCTCCAGGGCTGGAGCCTCTCTGCTCTGGAACCAGGCTGGGACAGCTGGAGGTGTTCATGTGGAGAAGAGAAGGTTCCAGGGAGACCTCAGAGCCCCTTCCAGGGCCTAAAGGGGCTCCAGGAGAGCTGGAGAGGGACTGGGGACAAGGACACAGAGGGACAGGACAAGGGGGAATNGGGATGAGATGGGATTTAAGGTCCTTTCCCACCCAAAGGTTTCCCTGCACGCACTGCAAACCAGCACTGCTGCACCACTGCGTGGGAAAACTGACACCATCACACCACACACGTGGGGGTGAAATGACCACAGGTCTGTATTTACACTGTTAAACAAATGGTCCAAGCCGAGTTTGCTCCACCACAGCTGCTGGAAGTGTCTGGGCTCTGGTCCGAGCAGCGCCGCCTCCCCAGCTGGTGCTGCCAGGCCCCTGCCCAGGAGGAGCTGGCAGCCAGAGAAATCACCAGCCCTTCAACGCCATCATCCCTCCAGAGCAAGGGGAAGCTCCCTGCCCACACCCTGCCCTGCCTGCAGCTGGCCAAGGGCTGGGAAAGGTCCTCCAGCAGCCTCTGCCCGGCACAAGAGCAGGGCTGGGGCTCAGGAGGAACCAACCCCACAGGAACGAGGACACAGCCCTGCCTGCCGTGTCCCGCCCACCTTCCCGGGGCTGTCTGGCAGCTTTCTGTGCAAACAGCCCGGTCTGACAGCCCCGGCGGGGCCAGATCTGCCTGGGCTGCACGTTCCAGCCAGTGCCACTGCAGGGACACCTGCCAAACCCTCCTCCCAGGCTGGCTGCCTCAGCCCTGGCATCTCCGTCTGGAAGTCCCAGGCGGTCACAGCCCTCTCTCCACAAGGGTCACGGCCGCCACGACAAAGCCAGCACCTCCGGGATGGCAGAAGGGAGCTGGGAGGTGCCTTGGTCACTCCTGCACACACACAGCAGACGCAGATGAGCCTTTATGGCTCTCCCACGAAGGCTCACCCTGCGGTGTGCGGGGACAGCCAGCCCAGATGCGTGACACGCAGCAGGCTGCAGGCCAGGAACCACGGCGCGTGGCACAGCACACAGCTCTGCCTCACCAGGCTTCACCCACGGCTACGCAGGGCAGAAGAGGTGGATATTCTGTGTGTCACTCCCTGCATCCCCCAAAGAGGAGGAGGAGATCAGCTCCGTAGCCACCACTAGGAGTCTGGAAGGTGTCCCTGCACCCCAGGCACAGGAGACAGGGAGTGGCTGAAACAGGGCTCCTGCCCCAACCCCTGTCCCTCCCCACCAGCCCCTGCCAGGCTCTGCTCCCTCCTGCTGCACACACGGATGCTAGAACGGGAACAGGCTGCACCTTTGGAGTACACAGATTTTTTGGTTCTTCTAGCAGAGGAACAGCAGGCCAGACCATATGGCAATTTCTCCCTGGCTACTTAACAAGTGATGCATTAAACTGTGCTGGCCAATTCAAGGAGTACAGAGAGGTACCTGGTGCCTGCTGGTCCCTGTGCCATCACTTGTAGCAATATGTTCTTTCTTCCTGCTGCCTAGAATCGGCCCTGGAAGGGAAGGCGAGCTCCTCCAAAGGTGCTGAGTTAGACTGATTCTGGTGTTGCTGATGCACAGCTTGAGTACTCTCCTCTCAAGGCTCTCCAGGCAGAGAGCAGGGAAGCAGCAGGTTTGTGTTTTCCACTTTGGGGTGGAGAAATGAGCAGCCCTAGCTCTGCACTGTGCCACAGCACCCCAAGTCCCCAGCTGCGGGCAGAGATGTCACTGTCACTGCAGCCCCAGCACCCCGCTCACCCCTGTCCTCCCCCCTCTCCTCATCCACTGTTGCAGCCAGAAAACTGAATATCAGATGTAAGGAAGAGGCCAGAGCTCTTTAGCTCTCAGGAGGCTCTATCAGAGCTGTCAGAAGGGAAACATTAAGTCTGTGCCAGGGCACTTGAGGTGACGCTGAGCCATTGCAGCTTTAGCACGGGACTCAACTCAGCCTCTGGTGAATGAAGTTAATACAGGGGATTACAGACTGCAGCAAAGGAGGGGAAATGCACACATTTGCTCGTGCCATCAGCAGGTGCCGCAGGTGCCACAGACGGAGCAGCCAAGAGCCAGAAGAGCAACCTGCCAGCGAGCACAGCCAAAGCTGCCGGGAAAGCCTCGGTGTTCAGCTCACACGAGAGCTCTCCCGCTGTGTGTGGCAGCGATGGAGCACAGCCCCAGCAGGCTCCACGCTCCCTTTCGAGGCAGCAACTCGCTCACTCCAGCTCTGCAAACACTCAGCACACAGCAGGAACAGCCTCCAGCACTCCAGCACGGGTAATGCTGCTGAGACAAACCTTTCTGTAACACAGGAGGTGCAGCAGAGCGCCCAGCACTGAGGCGAGGGCTCCACTGCTCATAAACCTCTGTGTCAGCAGTTTCCAGAGACATTCTCAATGAATTAGCAGGATCTGGCAGTATGGCAATGCTGCAAAAAACCCCAGAGGATTAACTGGTCTACTGAGGCAAGAAATTGGGAAGTGCTGAGGAGGCGGCTGTGGCCCAAGGCAACTGCAGATCCTTCAGTGTGGTTTTCCTGCGCTGAGCCTGCAGCTACTGCTCCTGAACCCAGAGCACAGTGTGGCCAGGAGCTGGCACCAGCACATCCTTAGTGGCTCACCACTGCCCATGGGCACCCTCCTGCTCTCACCTGGGCGGGGGCTGTCCAGGAGCATCACCTGCTGCTCTGAGACCTCCTGCTCGCACAGAACAAGCTGCACAAGTCTCACAATCCTGCTTAGTCGGGTCACCAAGATTTTTAAATTCAGCTGGGAGCCAGGATTGTTACCCTGTGCCAACTGCTGGCCACGAAGGTGTTGTGCCAGGCCGGCAGAGAACCACCCCAGGGAAGAGGTGATGCACAGCTGCCCCTTTTTAGCTCTTTGTGCAAGAAATCTGCCAGCAGAGGAAGCGTGTGGAGCTGCCAGGAAATCCCTGCAGCGCCTTCAAGCTAGCTAACAAGCTGCCAAAAGAAAGGTCAGCTGGAAATTACAGCCAGCTCCCTGCACGAGTTCAACCCAGGTACAAGGAGGGAACGAAAAAAACCAAAAGTCTACCTTTGCATGCACAACCCTTCCACAGGGCGAGAGCAGCTGGAGATGCAGGGAAAGGACAGCCCCGTGAGGGCTCAGGCACGGGACGGACCTGCTCCTCTCCGGCTGAACAAGGGCAGAGCCCCAGCAGGGAGGGGGAGAGGAGCAGGAGGCCCCGCAGAGCTGAATCACTCCATTATATCGGATCAAGAGAGGCATCTCTGTGTCCGAGAGCAGCGGGTACAAGCGGTGCCATTCTGTGCTCGCTGCCACTTGATCCCCTGCACTGCTGGCACCTACAGAAACCCAGCAGCCCCCACCCCTCCTGCATTTCTTTGCGAAAAGAAAAACCAACACCGGCGAGCAATCAAAGTCCAAGTGGGAAAAGTAAACACCCTCTTAGCCTCCCCTCCAGGAGGCAAACAGTGAGCCCCCCTGAGAGCCCTCGGCGGGCTGAGTGACCTCGGCAGCACAGCAGCCTCTCCAGCGAACAGAGCAGCGAGAGGCTCCGGAGCAGCTGGCACACTCCGCACTTCCCAGCAGCTTTTATGTAAAGAGCCCGAGTTCATTAAACCGTTGGCCTGTGTGTGATTGCCAAGGCTACAGCACAGTCCCCTGCTCCTCACGGCTGCCTGCTGCCTCCAGCTCCTGCCCAGCCCCACGAGAGACTTCCCCAGAGCACAGAGGATGCCCTGCTCGAGTGGGGACAAGCCCCGAGGGGAGCAAGGTCCTCTGCAGCAACACTCGTCAGCAACCTGCAGATGCTCCAGTGGCACAGCTGAGTCCTCCACACCCTGTTCCAAGGCGGGGAGAGGAAGGAAAGTGCCTTAAATGAGTGCCAAAGTGGGCATCTGGGTTATCTAAGGGCCTGCCTCCTTTTTTATGCAATGTACAGCCTCAAGAAAAAACCCAAAGCAGGGTGTCATACAAGCAGTGGCTGATGCCACCGAGGACGAGCTGCCCCCTCACTTATTTCAGTGCAGAGGTGCGCGGGAGGAGAAATGTGGAGTCACTCTTGGAGGCTTAAAGAGCAATCTGAGCCTCGACAGTTTTGCAAACCTCCTCTCCCCTTCCCCCCCACGTGTCCTCAAAGAGCACAGATCGGTGTTTTTTAAAGTTACTGCTCAGGATGTGGGAAGGGAGAGAGCGAGGCAGGCTGTTTGTCAGGCTGAGCCCGCCTCCCTGCACCGCCTCCACAGGTGCTGAGGAGAAGGTGGCACCACTGCGGTGGCACCACTGGAGCTGGGCCACTCACCAGGGACGGGCCAGACAGAGCCCCATTCGCTGTGTGGCCGTGGGGACACCCGGGATTCCTCCTCAAACCAAGCCAGTGCCATCAGGCTGGATGAGCTGGGGATGGTGTCAGAGGGCAGCCTGACATCACCCTCTGCTCCAGGGCACAGCCTGGCTGCCAGTTTCCCCCCAGCAGGGACATGCTGCTCCTCCTTACCTTCCTTTTGTTAACACACTTGTTCAAGAAGAAGAGGTAACAGCATTGCTGTGGTGGGGGGAAGGCAGGCACGGAAGAGCCCTCTGAGGCAGAAGCAAATTCCTCCCCTTCCTCGGTTCGTTCTCAGGCAGTGACATCCCCTGTGTGGATGAGACCTCCGGGGGCACGGCAGGAAGGCAGCCCCTCCACCTGACACCAGAGCCCCCCACAGCCCTGCCCTCCTTTCTGCCGTTTGCTTTGTGGTGGGAGGAGGTGAGGTGGGCACTGCCAACCTGGAAGAACAGGCACGGATTCACCCTGGGGGGTTTTGCATGGCTTTTATGCACCTGCAGGACCATACCAGGTGCCACCACAGTGACCTGTGCTCGTGGTGCTCTGTCACAAGTGGCTGCTGGTGCTGGCCAGGGAAGGAGTTGTGTGCTGGCAGTGTGGGCCTCATGCTCCTTTAGGAGTCCCTGCTTGGAAATGCTTTCAGCTCACTTAACTCTCCCTCGCCCTGGGCTCCTGCCATCACCCTCAGCGACCTCACCACCCCGTGCCCCAAGAGCCAGGAGTCCAGCCTGCCTCAGTTTCCCCTCCCTGCCGGGTCAGCCCTGCAGGGAGACACCCAGGGAACACCCACACGGGACACTCCGTCTGTCTGGAGCTGCTTCATGCTCTCTTCAGGAAAGGCCAGGACAGCTGAGAGCTATTCCTGGAAAGCCTAAAAACGCCACGGCTGAGTCAGCGCCGAGGCTGTGCCTGCACAAGGCCATGGCAGGGCTCCCCCAGCACAGCCCTGCCGCCGCCTCACTGTGCCGGGACACTGCGCTGCCAGCGGCCCCTCGGAGGAGGCAGGCAGACAGACAGACAGACAGGCAGAGGCAGGGACATGGAGACGCAGCCCAGCTCCCTCTGCTCCGCCAGCCCAGACACGCATCAATGTCACAGCGAGGGCTGTGACAGCACGCAGCTCTCTCCATCCCCTGCCGCAGGCTGGAGCAGTGCCAGCCCCCAGGGCTTTTGTTCCACATCCCTGCAAGCCAGCGCAGCAAACGCAAGGGTCAGCTTCAAAGCCATCTCTGCTGGTGGACTCGGGTCCAACAGCAGCGTCAACGCTGTCCTTTCCACCTACATCCCACTGCTCCCCTCTCCATCCCCCCAGGGGCCCAGCTGTCCTGCCCGAATGCAGACATGGGACAAACCTGCAGGTCCGGGACAATAATTCCTGAGCATGAAGGGCAAATCCCCCCTTGGCTGCAATCCCCCACACAGGGACTGCCTGCCCTCTCTCTGTTTCCCCACAGCTGGGAATTGAGAGCTCCCAGCAGTTGCGTCCACACAAGTTTTTGGACACAAAAAGCTGAAGAGCAGAGGTCGGGGACTGTGAGTACCCAGCACACTGCCCCAGAGCAACTGCTGGTACCTGGGGCTGGACTTTCATAACCTCACTGCAGCTCTGCAAGGCAGGACAGGAACAACACCACAACACGGCTCAGTTTCCGATCACACGACTCTATAGGGACAGATTTTCCCTTCATTTCACTACATCTCAGGTAAGTCACGCACTGCTGTTTCTTGCCTCACCTGCCTGCAGCTGTGGCAGCTCTGGCAGACATCAGCTGGCCCGTCCAGTCCCGCTCACAGGCACGTGGCTCTGTGGCCAGCTCCAGCGCAGAGCCAGCAGCCCAGCCCTGCTGCCAGCCCCAGGCACCCGCTCCAGGCTGGCAGAGCCTGTGATACCAGTGGGTGACAGGTAGCAGCACTGCACTGGGAGGTACACAGGAGTCTGGGTCCCAGAAAAGCAAGAGCCAAAAGACCAGGGTTTTCCACAAACACTTTTAGAATTGGGAGTACCAAATTTTGGCCACCTTTGAATATCAGGCCTTCAAGGGGCACACTTCAGCACACGGCTTTTCCCTCCATCCTTCCCAGCTCACTCTAGTCCTAATCATCAAGGAGATGGCTCCCAAGGGCAACCTCACAAGAACCGGCTGCCAAAGCAGCTATCGAAGTCTTCCAGAGGCTGCAAACCCAACGAACAGCATGCCCACCTCTTCCCACTCCATCCTCCCGCCTGGCTTTTGCCACTGCTCAGCTTGACCAACACAGATCTGACCACAAGATCACAGCTCTCCCTTGAATCATTAAATATTAGAAACAAAAGTTGGAAGAGCATTTTTCAGTGTACTTGCAGGTTTAAACCTCTCCACAAGTCTGCACTCCCTCGCAGCCTACAGCTCCCAACTCATCCAAGCCCAGTGGTCTGCAGCACCCTGTGGAGCCTCTGGGATTGTGCCCCTGACACTCACAGCTGGGCTCTCTGTGCTCAGCTCATCCAGAATCGGGCAGGAATGTTTCCCATTGCCCTCCAAGGCAGTTTATCTCTGACTGCAGCCCCCAGGCCGTGAGCCAAGAGCCAGCCAGCCAACTGTCTCCCTTGGCAGGGACCTGAGAGCAAGCAGCACTCTCACCAGTTGCTGTGAGGATGAGCTCAGTCTCCCCTCGATGCTAAAAGCTCTGCTTGGAAAGCTGCTGAGCTAGTAGAAACTGCCATTTCAGTTCTACCCATTTCCTGTTATTAGATAAAACAGTATCAGAGGGCTGAGCTCCTGCTACCCTGGGCTTCTGCCACATTCCCGTTACAGCCACTGCCTTCAGCAGGTGAGTACTGGCACATCTTAATTCCAACAGGAGCCAGGGCCCAGCATGAATTATTTGTGGTAAGGCTGACCTATTTAACAGCAGAAAGACAGCATTCATTCAGGCCCAGGTCCCCCCGAGGCTGCTGGTGTCACTTTACCCACAGGACAATACAACCCCATGGCTATCTCTGTCCATCTCACTGGGAGCAGGGGTACCTGTCCTAGGCTGGTCCTGCCGTGCTCCCAGGGCTTCTGGAGCACAAGTGACACCTCCACATCCCTTTCAGAGCAAACTCCTGGCTGCTACTGAGCAGCTTTGATCAGTGTTTTGTGACCACCATGAACACAGGCAGGAAGCGGAGCAGGGTGAACCCACAGGGCCTTGAGACAGGCAGCAGTCCCTGTGACAGCTCTGCTTCAGGGCCCCAGGATGCCAGCAGGGTTTGCAGGGTGGCTGCCAAGTCCTGCTCAGGATCCTTCCCTGCACAGCTCCCGCTAAGAGCTAAGCTCTTGTAGTCTCTAATCCTGGCTCCCATCCTCTGTGCACAGGTCAAGGCAGCCTGGGAGGGGTATTTCACATCGAGGGGATGCTGAAGTCTTGGTGATACATTTCTGTAAAGCATCTCTGAACCACAGATCTCCACCAGGCCTTTGAGGACCGTACCTTTGTCTGCCAGGGACAGCGTGCTGTTGAAGTACTGCTCCTCCACAGTCCATGCTGTGTCATTGATCTTGTTGGACACCCCACAGGATCCAACGCAGCTCACCTTGATGGCTGTGGAGAGACAGGGCACACACGTCAGCACCGGGAGAAAGCAAAACCTCAGGTTCACACTCGCTTCAGGTCCTGTACTGTGCAGGAGCAGTGCCTCAGAAAAACACACACAGGGTGGGAAAATGGAGCAGAGGAATCAGGTCATGCTTTCATTCCAAAAGCATGTTTTCCAGCACTCCCAGCACAACTGAGCACTCCCTGCTACCCCGGTGCTATTCCCAGATATTATCACCTCTGAAGTACTCAAGCTGCTTTCCTTGCACTGTGGAAGCCCTTACCAGCCGTGACTGCCGCTCCATGACAGGTAAACCTTGCTCTAGTTTTCCCCCAAATGAAGCAGTGTAACCTCCCAAAACCTGCACCAGCCTCGGCACTCTGGCTGAGAGCAGAGTGCCCTGTCCAGACAGGGATGAGCAGCCAAGGACTCTGCTGCCTCCCACCCCACAAGGAGCCAGGCATCCCACGAGTGTCCCACCATCCCTGGGAGGAGAGACATGTCTGGCACAAGCCCATTAACCAGCTGAACAAGGGGTTCAAACAGCCCTGTTTGAAGCAGCAGCAGAGAGCTGGACCCCCCAGCGTAGCTTGGACAAGCTCTCTGCTGCTTGACTTCACAGCCCTGTCACCCTCAGAGGACATTCCCAGCTCCTGGGGTCAGTCTCAGCTTCCGAGGATTGCAACAAAAGCACTTTGCCCATCAACACTTGTCCCGCATCAGGACCTCCAAAATGTCCATGCACACGTTGCTTCCCCACAGCCACTTCCAAGGGAGTGGCTTCCTCCTCTGTTAGGGACACAGAGCTCAGCAAAGCCACACAGCAAGGTCTGGAAGCATCAGAGGTGCCATCTGACCCTCCCAAAAGCAAGGACAGTAATTTGAGCCATGTTTGTGCCTTGCCTGGAGAAAGTCACCCCAGAGCTCAGCCTGCAGCGTGGCTCAGGAGGGCTCCGTGGCTCTCAGAGCAGCTCCCCACAGACACTTTCAGTTGGTCTTGGCCAATACTCAGCAGGTTGAAATTAGGTTCTGATGTCGACACCGGACCACAGAGACAGACAAACATGACAGACTGGCCTTGCTGCACAGCAAGAGATGATCTGCAGAGCTGCCCCCACGCAGGGAGGACGCGGCAGATCTATCTGTGGCACAAACAGAGCCTTCCAGGGCTGTCCCAGCCCGAACATCTCCCACCTGAATCCCATCAGGTTTTGCAAGAGCTTGACCGGAGCCCACAGAACACCCTTACCCCATTTGCCAGGTGAATAGTTCTGCTGGCAGGAAGGTGACAGGATCCACCAGGCAGACTCTTTGCCTGACTGACCCATCTGCTCCCCCGTATTCCAGCTGCATCCACAGGAAGCATCTCCCTGGGAAGCAGGTGGCCAGTTTGCCTTGGCTTAGGGGCTCTCCCCCCTGCCCTCCACAAGTGTTCTCAGCCCTGCTGATATCAACACCTCCACCCACCTACCCAAACGCTGAGGGCTGCACGTTATTGCTGCTTGCAACCACCTCAAACAGCTCTCCAGAGCACCTGCCTGGCCAGTGTGACCTTGTCTTCCACACTGACTCGAGACAGGGTGGAAAGAACCCCACATCCAGCCCTCTCTGCAGGGGGAACACATAGTTCTCACCCCAGTCGCAGCGAGGGGGGTCATGCAGTCAGGTGGAATGAACTCCTCAGGGCTTGAAGTCTGTGATCCCAAGCAGGAAGAACAGCCTCCCCCATCAGAGCTCCTGCCATGCCCTCACAGCTGATCATGACCGTGAGATGAAGGGCCCCTTGCAGTCCAAGTGTTGTTCTACACTCAAGGACAAAGGATAAGCAGCTCCAGATGCCAACTCTCATTAAGCAAACATCAATACAGCAGCGAGGCTGACACATCCCTGGCTTGTTTGTGGCTGAGATGTGCTTCGGCATTTCCGAGGCAGGGGAAGAACAGGATGGGAACTCCCCCCGCACAGCACAGAGCACACCTGAGCAGCCACAGGTGCCCTCCCAAGGTGAACCATCCAGTGAACCCTCCCCACATCCCCAGGTGACACCCCATACTCTCTTTTGCCAGACGGCAGAGCCAAAGCCACGGAGGGGCCTCAGAATCAGGAGCAGGAAAGGTTTTAGCAGGGTGGTGTCCTGTGTATCCACACACCGGTACCACGCTCCCACCTCGGACATACTGCCACATCTCTGGGCTCACAACGAGCCCGTCCCACTCTGAGTCAGCCCACGTAACACAGATGCATCCAGTGAAATCAAGCCCAGACTCACCCGCTCCATTCCCACATTTTCACACAGGAGATGCGAGCGAGAAAAGCCCAACCGAAAACTGGAGAACGTTCACATCCTTGAGGAGCACCAGCCCCTGAGCAGGCTCCCCCTCAGCCTCCCTGCACCACAGGAGTTTATAGATCACCACCATCTGTTCAATGCCCAGATAAGGGCCCGACAGACTCAGATTGCAGCCCGATGCTGCACTGCGGTGCCGAGGCTCTCCTGCTCCAGGGAGGCAGGTGGGTGGGGATGCTCAGGAACACACGCTGTGGCCCAGCTCCCTTCCCACGGCAGACAGGCTCAGCAGGCAAAGGCAGAGGGTTTGCAGCCTGACACTCAGAGCCAGCCCGGGACTGGTGGGCCCTGCTGCCATGGTTCAGCACTAGGGCCGAAGTCAGACCGTGTCTAGAAGTATCCCTGCAGTCTGCTAAGGAGTTTTCCAGCACAGGAGCTGCCAGCTCCAAGGCGTCCCAATTAACCACTGACATCCCAAACTGGCGTGGTCACGGCCAGCCTGTGCCTAGAGAGGAGGGACAGTCCCTGGAGGGATTGCTCCGGGGCTCCGAGGGGTTCCGGTCCTTCAGCCCCACCAAGCCCTCTCCAGCCACATTCCCTGACCATCACACACCCTGGGGCTGCCACTCCAGCCCCAAGGGACAGAAAGCAGCATTTCCTGCTGAAAAGTTTGAAGGAATTTCACGCTGCCCTCCCCTCTGTGCTCCCCAAAGTTCCCAGTGTCCCAGTGTGACAGGCACACCAACTCACCACATGTAGGACAAGCCTCGGAGCAGTGCAGGGGGCAGAGATTTGTTACGGAGCATCTTCTCCATCCTGCTCCGGACACATGAGCTCCTCCCACCTCACTGGGCAAGAAATGGGGTGGACAATAGCTCTGAGCTATTGCCCCACAGCTGACAGTGTGGCTGGACACACGGATTGCATATCCCTGGCTCCTGGAGGAGCCCAGCAGATCCCCAGGCCCCCACAGGGTGGGTGACGCTGGGGGCAGCAGGTCCAGGACCCCCAGAGAGCACCCCCCAGTTTCACCCCCAGAGCAGAAAAGCCTGGCAGCTAGAGGGCCAGGTTATTTGGGAGGTTTCTGAGGTGCCTGGTTCAACAGATCAAACCATTTATCTCACTCCTAACCAGGTTTTGGAGCAGTGAACCATGAAATCAGCCTCTCCATGAGCATCCCATGGGCAGAGGGAGATACTGAGGACTTGCCTGGCTCTCTCTTGTCCAGGCTCCTGCCCACAAGCAGGAGGAGGGACAGGGATGTGTGACAGGCACAGCTCGGTTCTGGGGGCAGCTGGAACCTAAAAATGGCATTGTCAGGACAGACCTGGCAAAACCAGCACCACCAGAGCTGCTGCAACAGAGCCACCTGAGCACAGAGCTCGTCAGCCTGCCTGTCAGGAAGCAAAATGCACAGTCTGAGCCTTTCCAAGGAAATCTTGGGACTGCCAGGCTGCAGACGGAGGAAATAAGA
The DNA here is from genome assembly GCA_013399875.1 of Gymnorhina tibicen. Classification (NCBI taxonomy): domain Eukaryota; kingdom Metazoa; phylum Chordata; class Aves; order Passeriformes; family Artamidae; genus Gymnorhina; species Gymnorhina tibicen. The sequence goes on along the minus strand of VXAZ01001518.1, from coordinate 554,920 downwards.
AGGGTTTCTGCATCAGAATAGGCCAGTTCCAGTTATTAGAAACCCATTAAAAACGCCTCTGGAATCCAGTGCTACCAGTGGCCCCAGTCACCTCCCTCCTGCTCCCTGTTTACCCAGGCTGATTTGAATAAATACAGGAAAAAAACAAAGTCCAAAAACTGTAAGGGGAGTGGAAGAGGGAGGCAGAGAGCAGCAAGCAGAGAAGAAATCAATGATGAAGCCATGCAGAAGGCAAGAGCCCTTCACCCCCCCAGTCCCTCAGGGATTCAGGGAAGCGGGCAGCTCCGCATCCAGCCACACACATCTTTAGCAACGCGCTGCAGCACGCGCCAAGTGCTGGAAATAAAAGGAGACAGCTCAGCCATATCCATCTCTGCACAAAGTAAAAATAGAGATGCCAGGAGCTGGGCACGTCTGCCTTCTTCCAAGGTGATTTAAGGAGAGCAGCCGTGGACTTCAAACTGCTTTTTCTCCTGACCCAGTGAGCCGCCCTCCTCGAGGGAGCTGGCGTGGCATCTTGGGCATGAGGAAAGCACAGGACGCACATCCCCTCCTCCGCCAGGGGCAGGTTGTGTGTGCACATCCCTGCTTCAAAATCCAGCCACGTGCTGAACAAGCAGAGGCTCAGTGGCCACCCTGCACTCAGCTCCAGTCCCAAGCGAACGCCTCTGACTTCAAGTCCCACCTATGTCACACACAACAGGTATGGGCAGAGGGGGAGGGAAGGAGATGCTGCATCTTGGTCAGTTTGGGTTTTCTAGGCTGCGCAGGGGAAGCAGCAAAACCAGTTCACAGAATCACAGAATACCCTGAGTTGGAAGGGTCCCACAGGGACCATCCAGTCCAACCCCTGGCCCTGCCCAGACACCCCAACAACCCCACCCTGGGCATCCCTGGCAGCGCTGCCCAAACGCTCCTGGAGCTCTGGCAGCCTCGGGGCCGTGCCCATTCCCTGGGGCGCCTGGGCAGTGCCCAGCACCCTCTGGGGGAAGAACCTTTCCCTGATCTCCAGCCTGAGCCTGCCCTGACACAACCTGACACAGTTGGAGGTGGTGGCTGTTGCAGTTGGCAGCAGCTGAAGCGGGCCAAACAGACCATCCCAGCATTCCCTGTCCTCTGCAAGGACGGACGAGGAGCTGGCAACCGAGCTCTGAAGTGGCATTTACAAACAGCCCTGGGATTTTGCCAGCTGAAGCTTACCCGAGTCACCACGTGGCCTCAGCCGTGTCTGCTGGACCCAGAGGCTCCAGCCGTCCCTGCTGCAGGGAAGGAGGGGCCCAGCCCTGGGATGAGACGGATGGCAGAGCCACTGTGTGCCTGCAGTGACCCCACACAGCACAAGGGACCAGGGCACGCTTTAGCGCTGGAACCAGAGGGCACCCGGGACTGAGACGCCCTTTGGAAGACTCATGCACGCCTGGATGCAGCTAACAAGGGAGCGGGGGAAGAGAAAGTGCTGTGGGAGTTGTGGGAGTCAAGTGAGTCTGCATCAGAGAAGTCTTCATTTCACGGAAACCAGCCTTGGGAAGCCAGAGCCCCCTTCCCTCATCCCCCTCCGTCAGAGCCGTGGCAGACAGCGATCACCGCACTTTAACCGATTCCCTCAAGCTGCCATCAGAGACCCAGGGACTCAGAGCATCCATGAGCTGGGAATGAGCCATTTTCCATGCCAGGGGCCAGAGGCAGCCCTGGGAGAAGGGAGTGAAGGATCCCCCTGAGCCCCAACCCCTCCCCAAAGCATGGTAGTAGGGACCTGTCCTTGACAGAAGGATGGGCAGGAGGTCACCTCAACACACAGCACCGCAGCTCCACCTTGGAGTGACACCTCTGGGTTCGGCAAAGATCACAAGTTTGGGTACACCCTGAGATCCTCCAGCCCTGGATCTGTATGGAGATGAGGGGTTTGAGGTTGCCCACACTGCCAGCAAAGCAGGAGCAGATAGTGCTGGGAAAATGGAAAACCTGGGAGAGAGCCAGACCCACAGGCAGAGCAGGTTACTCTCAGTTTGTAGAGACTGGGTAATTCCTAGAAAAGTTCCATGAAAAGTGGACACCGAGGGAGCTGAGACAGCAAAGAGGGGCAGGATGAGATTTTTCTACTGATGGCCTTTACACAGAAACACACCCAAACAGCTTCAGACAGAAAGGGCTGAGCAGGAAGGCTGGAAACTCACGAGATACACAACTCCCTCGTGCATGAACATATTGAGACACTACTAATTAAACCAACAGCTCCTAATTAAATCTCAGCTGTCCCCATCCTTCTGGGTCCATCCTGTCAGTTCTTGAGACACAAATGGTCTTGAGCATTTCACAAGCCAGTGAGGCAAGAGCAGAGCTTACAACAAGTGCTGGAGGCAGCGGCGGGTTTGGCACAAGGTTAAGGATTGTCTGCGGAGGTTTTTATCTTCTTCCTTCACAGGAGCCCAGCACAGGGGCAGGAAAGGGATCTGGCCTCTAACGTGGAAGGAGAGGAGTTGTCTAGAAGAGTCACCTATGCTTTTTTATCTCAACTCAAATCGAAGCCTGTAGCCGGGCCCGGGAGGTGACTTGTCTGGAGCTGACACACGGGGAGCAGCACCTCCCACAGCACCAGCAGCCTGCAGCTCACAGAGGACTTGGCTGCTGCTCCCGGTGACCCAGGGGGACACCCCACCTCCCACAGCCTGCCAGCCATCACACAGCTCACACCCAGCTCAGCTCTCTGCTCAGAGGCTCAGACAGGCTCCCAGTGAAATCCTGGGTGGTTGCTGTGTCTGACCCCTCTCTGTCCCCATGCTGGTGGCGATGCTCCTGCCACGCACGAGCCCAGCTGCAGCCCCTCTGCAGCAGCACAAACTTTAGCATCGTTTAGCTCCCAGGAGCAAGAGCAAGCTCTGCTGCTCAGCCATTCCTTCCCCAGGCTGGCACTTGCCCTTTGCACCCTGCAAGGGTTTAGGCCAGCCAAACCCCTCACAGCAATGCAAGGGACGGTCCCTCCCTTCCCGACTTTCCAGTGAGCTCATTTCCAGCCCTGCAAATCCAAGCTCAGCAAACGCCATCCCAAGAGCCAGCAGTGCCTGTTGCCCTGGCTGTGGCAACAGGGTTGTACGTGTCCACTACCAGGCTGAGGCAGGAGGACCCTCCTGGATGTCCCACACAACCAGACCCACCAAAAGCAGCCCCACACTGTAGGAAGGCCAGAGCAGCTCCTCGAGACAGCCTAGAAAAACTCCACCTGTAGCAACCCCAGGGGAGTGACAGCTCTGCCACAGGGGCAAAGTGACCCACAGCCATTATTTCAGCTATGCACGAGTTATTTTAGCCACAGTCCAGCCCAGCACGAGGAGGGGCAGCAAGTATGGACACACAAGGATGTCCTCATTCCAGCAATGCAGAAGTCTCCAAAGGGAGGCTGGGCAGGTGTGTGCCTGCAGAAAAGCAGGAGAACAAAACTTGTCTGAGTCCTTTCCCAGGCAGGTCAATCCTTCCCCCTCTTGCAAGCACTTTCTTCCATTGGGCTGAGAGCAACAGGGAAACCTACATTTTCCAGCTCCTCCCCTAAACCAAGGGTCAGTGTACATCCTGAGAGAAGAAAGCAACTCCTGGGCTCCTGTTTAGAACAAACTCCTGCTCAAACCGAAGGCTTTTCTCCCTTGTGGAGCCGGGTGTTTATTTATAGCACCACAGTGTTTTATCAGCACGCCGGCTGCCCTCGGAGGAAGGGGGTCATCTCGAACATCTGGAACTAAATCCTCAGCTGAGTACACTTAACAAGCCTGGCTCTGCACATGTCGGGCTGCAGGGGGAAAGCTCGCCAGTGAACAAGGCCACACGGGCTGCGGGAGGGGGATGAGCACGTGCCAGAAAGCCTGGACCTTGGATCCGCCAGAGGCAGCTCCTTAGCAACAGGCGTGAACCACCTCAGCACCTGCACACACCCCTGGCCGAGGGGCTTCACCCCATCCAGCCCCTCACCCCGATCCCATCGTGCTACTGCTGCTACAGCCACCTCACCGCTCCCCAAACACGCTCCAGAAGGGGATGCTGGGGCGAGCCTTTCTCCAAAACTGCCTCTTGCAAAACCAGGACAAGTTTGGGATTTTTTTTTAAGCCTCAGACTGATGTAGGCCCCAGTGCTGAGCGACACAGCCTGGGAAGAGGTGGGGAGGAGTGGGCTTGCTCTGCTCAAGAGCCCACAAGGGCAGAGGTGGTTGTACCACAACAGCCAGGCAGAGCAGAGCCTGTGGACGCGTCCTGGCAGTGCCTCAGACCAGTTTTGGGAGCCCAAACTCTCGCCCCATCCTAAACAGGTGGCACAGTCCAGCAGAGCAGTTCCACGCAGTCCCTGCTGCCACACACGGGACAGAGGTCAGCGATGCCACTCCTTGGGTCCTCCTGCAAGGAGAGCAACTGTGCCCCACCCCAGCACGCTGAGGGACCATCCTCTTCCTCCCAGGCCATGCTGGCAGACACAGGCACCCCTGAGTGCTGGGAACAGCCAGATCGAACAGCAGAGAGAAACTAATTGGCAGAGAGAGGCAGATCTCACAGCTCCCCAGGAACATCTCCATGCCAGCCACCCACCTGAGCCACGCTGCCAGCACTCACAGCCTCCTCCTCTCCCAGCATCCATCCCTCCAAGTATTGGAGGGGAGAAGCAGAGAGGTTGCAGAGGAGCAGAAGGATGGAGAAAAGATGGAGGCAGCATTTCATGTGGAGCTTCAACTGCTCCGGGGTGTGAAGCCAACTTTCAGTCTCAAAAAATTCCTTTCCTTTCTGCTACTCTGCACAGAAATTCAGAAGGGGAAACTGTGACCTGTCTGCAGACTGCAGTGCCTGCCCTCCTCCTAGAACTGCATTTGAGGCTCACTTCTGTTCACCCCATCCATGAGGCAGCCTCTGTTGCTCTCAGGTGGGATGGACTGAGATGGGACCAAGCTCCAGGCAGGGCCTGCAGCTGCCAGCCTGGCACAGGAACATCTCATATTTAGGATCTCCGCAGGGTCCAGAAAAGTTTTACTCATGATCCCCTGCACAAGACAGACTCATTTTAATAAATTTAATGTAGATTTAATTCACTCCATCCTTCTCAGGGGACCTGGGTAACAAGCTGGATTTTGTGAGCCCTGAATTTAAGTAAGCTATGCTTTTCAAAGCAAAACAAGGCTGTACATACACAAGCAGTCAGGGCATCTTAATCTTCAGCACCTGGCCCCTAGAGCAGCCCTGTGGGAAGGGAATGCAAGTCCCAGATGCCCAACACGCAGCCAGACAAGTGGAACACAATCAGCAGCTCACCCTGGCTCGCAGGAATGCTGATGGATGCCAGGACCTGCCAGCACTCAACACTTCAGCCAGCCAGGGACCACAGCCACCCTTCCTCAGGCTGAGCAGTGCTAAAACAGAAGTGAGGAATCTCTTTTTTTATAGCTAGCCCACAGTGAAATAGGTTTCCACCCAGCACTTAACACTCCTTTAGGCCAGAGGAGTTAAGATATTCTGGTACAATTGACTTGGCTGTCTAAAAATGGAAGAACCGAGCAAGAAGCTCCACCACAACCTACCACAGAGCACTGCAGGTCCCAGGGGGGATGTGCTGGATGCTGGTGTAAGAAAACACCCCTTTAAACTCATTAACAAACTCAATTATTCTTTCCCAGCAAGTGCAAAGCCTGGCACCTTCTCCCACCTCGCTGGCAGAACAAGCTGCCATTCCCGTGGAAAAGGAGCAGCCAGGGAGGCTGAGCTCTCTGATGTCCTGGGAACGCACCTCTGTGTGCGACCACCACCAGCCCTGCTCCGCTCTTCCCACACCCCGGAGCAGGTTTGACGAGCTCTTTCCCCAGCCAGCCCCTCTGCCCCCGCCGCAGGAGCATCACCCTCCACGCTGGGTGCGAAAGGCACTGCAGAAGATAAACAGCCGACTGATCAGGTTTCCCTACTCACCACAAAGAGGTTGATTCACCAGAGCCTACTCCCTTTTCAGACTCTTTCTAAATAAAGGCTTCAAAGACTTCTGGAAATTCATGCTTAACAGGCTTACTGTAATACCAGAGCACCAGGGCTCCTGTGGGCCAGACTCTGCTGTGGGACTGAGTCACGCTCATTTTCTTCTGAGACTCTCAGATAGCCTTTTCTAAGAGGTAAGGCTGCAAGTCCTGTTGGCTACTGCTCATTTTGGCAGATCCTCACTGCCACCCTCGACACAGCCAGACACAGCTCTCCTGGCCTCAGCAACAGACAGACCTGCAGATGTATAGTTCAGGAGAGCGGACACTTCTCCATCCCCTCCTGGGGCTCAAGGGATGCTCCTGAGCACGAATTCCCCACAACCACTCTCCAGAGGAGGAGCACGTGCAAAGCCAGCCCAGCACCCGGTGGGACAGGAGGTCTGTCACAGGCTGGACACCCCCGGGGCTGCAAGGACTCAGCACAGACAATATTGTCACAACCCGGTGTCCTGAGCGAGCCTCTGCCTCCACGGCAGGAGAAGGACTAAAGCAGCACACTCAGGACTGCTCAGCCATCCTGGGAACAGGAGTTTTGGTGTGAGGGGTTGGAGCCCACTTACAGGGAGAGGAGGCAGGAGCATGGAGTCAGGCAACCACGTGGAACCGCACCGGGGTCCGTCCTCCTGCTGCTCCAGGCACTGAACTCACAACTCAGCACTCAGAACTGCTGAGACACCTCCAAATGATTTAGTGCTGCTGCAGCTCCCGAGCATGAGCCCAGAGCCAGCTCCCCTCCTCCTAGAAGGGGAGGTTTCAAGGGCTTTCTCCTGAAGAGCCTTATTTACAAGCAGTAAAGCAAGCCTGCATTTAGTGCCTCCTCATCCTGGCCAGGTACCAGCGCAGGCAGGTTCTCTTTGGGGAGGCAGGAAGGCACAGGATGGCATGGGAGATCCCAGCTTCACCTGCTCCCTGCTAGAGATCCCAGCATGGGATGGGAGATCCCAGCCTCACCTGCTCCCTGCTAGAGATCCCAGCATGGGATGGGAGATCCCAGCCTCACCTGCTCCCTGCTAGAGATCCCAGCATGGGATGGGAGATCCCAGCCTCACCTGCTCCCTGCTGAAGAATCCCCACGTCACGCTGAGCTCTCGTGCGCTGCTTTCGCACGTCTCAGTTGTCAAGAAATCTCCCAGCCCCAGCATCTTCAAAGAAAACAGCCAGAATCCACTTCACTAAGCATAAGAGCTGCTCCTATGATTTTCTTTGATGCCATTCAACGCAAGCAGCTGGATTCTCTATTTATAGCAAGATCATCATTTTGGAAAGATGACTTATGTTCCTGTTATTACCAGAGCACCAGATACATAACAAATCCTCGCTGTGCTGGGAGTGCTGCAAGTTGGTGAGACAGTCCTCATGGTCAGGCTGGGCTCCTCAGAGATCCCAGCAGACAGAAAAGGAACATCTGGGACCTGAGCTGAACCTCTGGCCCTGACATTCAGACCCCTGCTTGATACTCCCCATCAAGAAGGCTCCAATTCCTACCCATACACTGAGCTTTCCTCCCCAGAGCTGTTGCCTTCCAAGCCAGTTTCATCCCACTCTTATTGCAGGGAATATCTGGGATTCAGGAGGGTGTGTTTGGGAGGGATGAACACTGAACCGCTGCAGCATTGTTACCTCTGGTCTGAGCTGCCTGAGCCAGAACAGACTGTCAGAGAGCACAGCACAGTCGTCAGCAAGAACAAAGGAGTGGAAGTCATAAGCATTAGTGCTCCAGAAATGATTCATGCTTCTTGGAAACAGCTTTTGCTACGGATATCTGACAAACTCCAGTTTTTAATGAAGATTAAGGCGCTCAGAGATCAGGGTGTTTTTAAACTAGGTCTCCAAAAAATTCCAGGTTGGCACCAGCTTGCCACCCTCATCTTGTCGAGGGGGGGTCAAAAGCAGCTCCATATTTACCTTAGGACACCCCATATCCTCTCCACTGCCATCATCCAGCATCTCAAGATCCCAATACACCTGTGGGAATTTACTCAAGCCATGCAATTCAAACCCATGGCACTGGCCACCCCTCTGCACAGAGCAATACCCAGCCACAGGTACCCACAAATTTAGCCAGGGCAAAACACCTCACTCTCACCTGACTTGTGCACCCCATTGCCTACTTTTAATTTCCCATCAGAGGGAGTTGGGAAGGTGGATTTGCTGTTTAAAAGCCATCACAAGCAGACAGAAGCCTGAACACCTTTGGGGTATGGACCCATTTCACCTCTTCTTTCAGATCCTGAACACAACCCAGGGACTTTGAGCACACACAGGCACAACTGTGCACAAGGCAAAAATTCCACTGACTGGCAACAGTCTGGTCCTTTGCTCATTTTCTCCTCTCCTAAGCACTTTGCATTTCTCCACGAGAGATTTGAAGAGTGACAGACTTTCAGAGCAGTACAAAGAGGCAATTAACTTCCACAGCAATTCCTGTTGCCAGACTCCAGAGGTCACACCAGTAGCCTAAAGCCTGTACGTTGGACATCCCGGTGTCCTGGGTTACAGTGTATTCTATCACCGTGAGCTGTTGAAACCAGGTACAGCAATATTCCTTGCCTCCTCCCTCCGGACCATCTCCTGTTAATGGCCCATCAGTGCCGTGCCCCATGACTCACCATCCCATGGGGAGATGCTCCGACCAGGGGGAAGGAGCCAAACGTTCCCACCGGGATGTAATCCGGGGTTTGGAACAGCACAAGGAACCTTTTCCACTGGATTCCCAGAGGAAGACCAAACCCTTCTACACCACCACTGGACCTTCAGAGGAAGACCAGACCCTCCTACAGAATCACTGCTTCAACAGAACCATCACTCCAGGACTGCAGCCACCATTTAATCGGACTGCTACCAACCCCCTGACTGTCAGGGGGTCAGGTTTGTGCTCTGACTCTGTCAGTGGGTTG
>VXAZ01001518.1:529459-540391 GCA_013399875.1 Gymnorhina tibicen | reverse complement strand
AATGTACCCATCGCGCCGGGTGGGCCCGGCGGGCTGCGGGCACGGCACGGCACGGCAGGGCACGGCAGGCCGCGGGCTCACCTCGGTACTGCAGCGAGCCCGAGAGCCGCACGGTGACGGTGCCGGCCAGCGGCTCGCCGGGGCTGTAGACGACGCGGCTGTCGCCCAGGCGGATCTCGAAGAGCTGCACCTTCCCCATGGCCGCGCCGGCCCGGCCGCTCCGCTGCTGNCGAGGAGGGGGCTGCTGGTGGGTCCCTGAGTGCCGGGGGAAGGCGGCGATTGCGCGGCCCGGCTGAGGGAAAGGAGCAGGTTGTGGGGCTGTGCTGTGAGGGAAGGGGCAGCTCGTGGACCCCTGACTGCTGAGGGAAGGAACTGTTTGTAGGGCTGAGCTGCGAGGGAAGGGGCAGCTCCAGGGGCTGAGCTGTGCTGGGAAGGAAGGGGCCTGTTGTGGGGTCAGGCTATGAGGGAAGGAGCAGGTGACGGATCCCTGACTGCTGTAAGGGAAGGAGCCAGTTGTGGGGTCAGGCTGTGAGGGAAATCGCCGGCTGCCCAGCATGGGGCCATCTTGCCTCCTGGTGATCCCTGCTCCCTCTAATCTCACGTCCTCCCTGTAATTCTCCAGGCCCAGCTGTCACCTCTCCCTGCTCCTGTTCTTATAACCCCAGTCGCTTTAAGTGTCCAGTAAGAGGCAAATACAAGGGGCCCGACAGCCACCTGGGACTGGGGCTGAGGAGTCCTTGACGGCCTCATGCTCCCTGTGGATCAGTGGGTGAAGGTCAGGGTGTCCCAGGAAGCCAGGGACCACCAGCACACTTCATACGCTTGCCATGGACACACCCCTGAGCTCTGCCTGATTGAATAGAAACCAGCTGTAAAACCCACACCAAAGGCGGCACCTGGAAAAGGCACCTCCCGGCTGCTGGCGAGCAGGCTGTGTACACAGGCAGAATGAATAAGTGTAAAAGGAGCTGTTTTTATCTGCAGAGCACACCCAGCCCGGACCTGGCTGGACAGACAGACGTCCTCCCGCAGCCCCGCAGTGACACCAGCCCGGGTATGCAGGGCTGTGGGACCCTCCGTGCTGCCTTACGGTGGCTCTTGCGACCTGAAACCCCTCACAAGGCACCAAAGGAGTTCGCGTGCTCTGGGCACGCAGGGCTCCTGCTGGGAAACCTTTCCAGGCCCTCCCTCCCCTGGTGTTTAAGAGCTACCTCTTGTTTCCAGGCTGCGTATAGTCACAGGCTACAGACACTCAACAGTCTTGTGCCAAGGCTTTCTGCAGCTCATCTCCTCCCGCAGGGCGTACCCTGGGATCTGTCCGCACACCGCTCTCCTTGTGCTGCCCTTAGCTTTTGTTTTCCCAGGCGAGGCACGCCAGTTTGCTCCAGCCTTTTTATTCTGTAAGACGAGCCTGCAGCCTTTTTCATCAGTCTCTGCAGCCCCTGTTTAGCTCTGCCAGCATAACCAAACAAATTAGGAGAAGGTGGGGGGGAGTGAAAACACCCTGAGCTACAGCAGATTTTACTGAACCCTCTTCTCCCATGGAAAGTGGCCAAAGGCTCATGGCTTGGAGCACAATTGGGGCCACCCCATCTCTGGGACAGCACTGGCACCCTTGCCCCAGAGGGACACCACACATGTGACAGCTCAGGGTGGAAAAACCCCTCGCCAAACCCGAGCCCCTTGTGCTGTGCCACAGCTTCTCCTGCCGCGGAGATTTATGCACCTGGTTTGCAGAGAGGTTAATTTTAAGCACGGCAAAGTTGCTCGCCCAAGGTCACGACATGAATAAAAAGGATTCCCGCACCAGGAGCTGAACAAAAGCACCCAGGCACAGCTACAGTACTGCAAGGATTTGTGCTAAGGTACACATGGTCCCTTGTCGTGTCATGGCCAGCAGTGATGCCACAGCATTGATCCATCCCCTGGATCACGGCTACACTGTATATAGCAGTCTGTAAAACATAACTAGAGGGATATAATTGGACCACGGAGGAGAGAAGGCTTTGGGGAGACCCCATTACAGCCTTCCAGTACCTTAAGGAGGCTTAAAACGTGGAAGGAGAGGGACTTTTTATATGGGCAGATAGTCATAGGACAAGTGGTTTTAAACTGACAGAGAGCAGGGTTAGACTGGATGTTAGGAAGAAAATCTTTACTTAGAGGGTGGGGAGGCCCTGGCACAGGGTGCCCAGAGAAGCTGGGGCTGCCCCTGGATCCCTGGCAGTGCTCAAGGCCAGGCTGGACGGGGTTTGGAGCAGCCTGGGACAGTGGGAGGTGACCCTGCCCATGGCAGGGGGGTGGGGCAAGATGATCTTTAAGTTCCCAAACCAGTCTGTGATTCTATAATTCAGTGTATTCGATGCCTGCAGTGCCAGGGCACCCATCATTCCCCCCAGAGGTGCCGGATTCAGGAGGATTTTACTCATTGCAGTCAAAATGTGTATTTACATTCCAGCCTCCCTGCTCACCTGCCCGTGCCCCAGAGTCATTCCTCTTATCTACTTGTGTGAGGAGTCACTGGAGTTAAAACTCAGAACAGTTTAATAAAAAAGTAAGCTAAGGATGTTTGGTAAACTGCCACGATTTGCTTTCTGGTATTTTTGACTATTGTTTTGCTTTAACAAAAAGTTGTTTTGAGGAGTTTTGTTGTTGTGGTGGGAACTCTCACTTCCTCTGCATTCTGTCTGCTCTCCCTTCCTCCTTTCCCCCTTATTAAAAGGGAAATTTAAACAGAGAGAAGAAAAACAAATGTCAATAAAAGCTTTAGAATAAAATTTTCCTTTCAGATGTCACCACATTCCCCTAACTTCAAGGAACACGAAATTTTCTGACAAAGAACATAGTAGTTATTAGAAGGAAAAAAAATTATCATTAAACCCCCCTCAGCAGCACCTGAGCCGTGCTTTGCCAACAGCACAGACGAGCTCCAGCCACAGGTGCTGGCAGAGAAGCTGCGACTGGAGCCACACGTGGGCAAAATGTGCCCATGGAGGGCTCAGCTGCGGCTGCAGGTGCGGGACGCACAAGACTCCACCATTAAGCCACAGGCATTGCTCGCGACTCGAATTTGTTCCCCTCTTGTCTTTCCAGGAGTTTCCAGCTGCGCCCGGTGACACGGAGGAGGCACAGCCCCCACCTGACCGTGCCTCAGTTTCCCCTGCGCTGGGGCTGAGCTGAGCGAGGGGAGCCGGCGCCGCTCAGGGAGAGGCACGGCGGAAATGCCCGGGCGTAGCTGGGCCGTGAGTGATGCCGGGTTAATGATGCGAGCGCGGCTGGGTGAGGCAGCGGCACGTTCCCCCCGGGGCGGTTTGTGTCTCTCATTTCCACCTGCCCGACGCTCCGGGGCTCGTGGCTGCAGGGGAGAGGGGCGAGCCTGGCCGCTGCTGCCCGGCACCGTGGGGACACCCAGAGCCTCTCCTGTTACAAGATGAGTCTTTCTCTCCGCCCTCGAATTCTCTCGCTTTTGCTTTGCCAACCTCTCCCCCCCCCCCCTTTGTGGGGTTGGTGAGGGCGTGACTTTAGTGAGCCCACCACACCCCGTAAGGGCAGGCACCGGAGCGGCTGTGAGGGAGCGGGAAGCAAAGCAGCAGAGCTTTGTGGAAGTTGGCCTTTAGTTTTCTTAAGTTTCCCTTGAACTAAAATACACGGATGTGAACTGCCGTGGAGGGCTCCCCGTGCTACTTAAACCACTGACAGCCGTTCTGTACTCCTGTGTAAGCAAAATCCATTACCCTGATATGTTTATATTACACTTAGGTTTATTACCTTCCTAAATCATTTCCCTGCTTCCCTCAGTGCCTCACCACTTCTCAGCTGATTTGCTGGCCGGTTAACTACGTCATCTGATACCCACAGAACAACAATTACTCATTTGTTTCGGGCTGACACCTCCCAGCAGTTCAGGCAGACGTGGTTCGGCCGCACCTCCCTGCGCACCCTCTCTCTCCTCGCAGGAGGCCGCAGCCGAAGTCCCCGGTCCCCCTTCTGTGGGTTCATCTGCGAGGCAGCTCCCAGGCTGTCGGTGATTGAATCCCCGCCGGGTGCGTGCAAAGCCAGCTTTTATTGTACAAGGCACATCTTTATAGTTACAAAACAAGGGTTCAGCAGCTACAAACTTCGGCTTCTAGGGTTACATCTCCAACGGCCGCAGATTACAATCTCCTCGCCTCATCTCCTGTTAACCATCCTGCTCTTGTCTCCCTTCTTGCCCTTTGTCTCGCCTATTGCCAGACAGGCCCGCCCATCTCTCCTAAGACCCCACGCCAACCGAAGCCGTTCTCAGTGGCGACACTGAATCCCCATACCAGGCAGCTTCCCCAAGGGTGGAGTTGGAATTGGATGTCCCACCGCTGGTGTACAAATCTCTGGGATCAACATGTGATAGAATTATAGACTGGTTTGGGTTGGGAGGGACCTTAAAGACCATCTCATTCCTCCCCCTGCCATGGACAGGGACACTTTCCACTATTCCCAGGTTGCTCCAAGCCCCTCCAACCTGGCCTTGGACACTTCCAGGGATCCAGGGGCAGCCACAGCTTCTCTGGGCAACTCTGGCACAATATCCCGGAGCTCTGCAGCAGCTCCCCACTGTTCGTGGAACTCCACCTGCCTAATGTGCCCCTTGGTCTCACCAAGCCTCCCAGACACAAGGGCCACCAGCCCCACCACAGCCCAACCCCTGGGAGGGTGAGAGGAGAGCAGGAAGCGATCAGAAACAACCCACAGCGCAGAGCCAGGAGGCACCACTGCTCAGGAGCTCTGCAAGGAGGCCAGGCAGCTGCTTTGGGCTCCATCCCACGGATTCTACACCACCCTGCACCCCGAGACAGTGCCCCAGGCCTCACTCAAGGAGTAAGAAAGAGACTGAAATGTAAGGGGCTCTGACAGCATAACAAATAACATTGGCTTACCCTCACACCGTGTGCCTGATTATGGAATAACTTGGCTGAGACACCACCAGAAGGACTGCCCTTCACCAGGTGAGAGAAACCCTGCCTTGCCCCCGGGCAGTTTGCTTCCACTGCTCGTCCCCTTTGTGCCAGCGTGCACACCTGCTCTTCAGGCCAACTTTGGCAGCTTCAGCCCCTGCTTCTTGTTCTGCTGTTCTCTGATGTTAAAGGGTCCTTTGGTGCCACATCCTTTCTCCCTTGTGACAGCGTAAACACATCAGAATAAAGACACCTCTCAATGTCTGTGGTAAACGGAGCGATTTGAGCTCTTCAAGCCTCTCCCTGCAAAGCATTTTCTCCAGCCCCCGTGTTATTGTGCTGGCTTGTGTCTGTGCAAGCCCACGGACTGGCATTTTTGTGTCGACTGAAACGCGCGTGCAGGAGCAGCCTCCCACGTACAGGCACGTGCACATGAGAGCTCGCTTATGCCCCTGCACACAGGGACACACACAGGCCCTTTAGCTCACATCACTGGGGGCCAGATGAGCACCCCTGGGTAACATACAGGGTGCTCCCCACCTGGTCTTCTCCCCCATCCACTGACCCTCATCCCTGGGATTCTAAAAGCAGCTCCTCCTAATCTTCTCCTCCAAACTACGGAGGAAGATGACGGCAGAGAGAGCAAGTCCCCAGCTGAGGCTCTGCGGTCCCGTGGCCCAGCTGGCACCCATCCCCTTCACGTGGGTGCTGTGACTTTGATCAGTTAATGCCCAGCCAGCACCTGGCAAGCCTCACTAGAAAATCCTTAGAGAGAGACAAGGCATTAATTACTATTATTATAATTCTAATTGCACTGCCTGGATTTATGCTCTCCTTCGCTGGAAGAGTTCCCGTTGCTCAGCGTGGGCCTGCGGAGAAGGATTGGGTGGTGGGATGCTTGTCCTCCCTTCCCCATGGGGTTCAGCATGTGCAGGGACAGCAGTTTGTCTGCACAGCTTACGGGCTGTGGGAATAGGAGGATTCACTCACCCAACCTCAGTGATCCCAGTGGGACCTTGCCTGAGAAAATATTGAAACCACAGGCTGGACTCTCATACTCCAGCACCACTCAGGATTCTGCATTTCTCCCTCACTGCAAAATGACATTTCATAGACTCATGGACTACCCTGAGTTGGAAGGGACCCACAAGGACTGTCGAAGTCCAACTCCTGGCCCTGCACAGGACCACACCAAGAATCACACCAGGTTTATCGGGGCCAGGGAAAGGCAGCAGTTGCTGTTCCACACGTAGGAGCAGGCTGAGGTCAAGGGTCATGGGGATTCCTCTAGGGAAACGCTGTGCTGTGGGAGCAGGCCAGCCCCATCCCGGGTGTCTGCCATCCCAAGAGATGTCCTGGGCAGGCAGAGGGTCCAGCAGCACGAGATCACTAACTCTGCCTGACACCACCTGAGGCGCAAGACATTTGGATCCTGTATTTGTCCTGGCTCTCATGCCTTCCTCCCCTTCAGTGCCCAGTTCTTCTGCTTCCCTTTTCTCCTGTAGCAATATCTCAGCATGGCTGCCCAGGACAGTGACCCACCATGCACCCAGCCAACAGCTCTCCCCACACTCCTGATGTTTGATCCCATCCCTCCCAGTGGGCAGATCACTTCTCCACCACAGACTCACCACCAGGGAAGTGGCGTCTCATTAGCCACTCCCAGGCAAGGTCCACAATCACACCTCCTGCAGCACTTTCACCTAAATCCACTGAATTCCTCCCAGAAATGGCCGAGGAACACTCCCACATTGTTGGCTGTGGGGGGACAGCTTGCGACAGAGAGCCAGTGATGACAATGGTGACATGAGACCACCACAGCTGCCAACCACAGGATTGGGTCTCTGTGTGGCTCAGCAGCTCCCTGCTAGGATTAATTCACTCAAGCAGCCCAGATGTCCCAATTCTAGATGATAAAAAGCTGTGGCATTCCCCCTGACCTACATGCCAGGGACAAAAGTCACCAAGAAATCCCCCAGAAATCCCTCAACCCTCCACACAACCCAGGAGGAGGTGTCTGGGGACAGGAGATTGTGCACCGAGGGTCACATCAGTGACACAGCTGGAGAACCCTGGGGTGCAGGCACCCCACAAACACCCCTCCTCCTCTCCCACACCTGGCTGCCTGTGACAGCTCACAGAGAATCCCACTCCCTCTCTCAGCTCACGTTCTCACCCCACTACTGAGAAAAACACTTCATTTTCCTGCTTGTCACCAGTCACTCCATGTGTCCAGAGCAAAATATAGCAATCCCCAGCACGGAGAAACGTGTCCCAGCAGCTGCTCCTGCAGGAATGCAGAGAGCAGCCCTTTGGCACATCCTGGAGCAGGATGTCTGAGCCAAACTGTGGCTTGGTGGTGCAGGAGCAGATGCACCCAGAGGAGCAAGGCTCAGGGTGACACTGACCCCCCTTCACCTGCCTCAGTGGAGTGAACAACCCAACCAACACCTGGTGACACAGCCAAGGCTCCCCTTCCAAACAAAACCACCTCTCCGTGGTGTAAGGCCACGTGCAGAGCCCTTCCCATCACCCGGGGCCTGGGTAAGGGACAGGATGGCACCCCAGCAGTGCTGACACGATGACCAGAAAACCACCCCGAGCCAGGCGTGCAGGGGAAGGAGTTAATCCCTCAGCCCAAGCTGCTGCTGAGGCAGTGCTCTGGCTCTGCCCGAGGGCACTGTCAGCCTCGGCACATTTTCCTTTGCCAAGTAACGCTTTCCAAAGGAGTTTGCTGGCTGGCTGCATCAGAGGGGGATGCTGGGGGAGCACAGCTTTCCCCCGCCACCGCACCTTGCTGCTCCTACCCCTGCTCATCGTGGATTGTCCGTCACCAGGTATTTTTCCCTTTCCCGAGTTATTTGGGTTTCCATGAGCTAACAGGCCAGACTCACAGGTCAGCGCCCTGAGGCCAGCCAGAGCCATCACGCGGCAGGTGAGTCACACCTGCCAAACCTGCCCTGGCCAGAGCAGGAGGCAGCACTGGAACCTCCTCCGCTGCCAGGGCAGGAGCGATGCCTTCCCCATCCACACCCTGGCACGGTGCTGCTCTCAAGAGGCGAGTCCCTGCCCATGCCAGAACCACATGCTGGACACCACCCCCAGCCTGTGCCACTGCCAGCTGAGCTGGTGGCAGGTAAAGCAGCTGAAGGGAGGTCTACGATGTGTTCTCACCCAGTGACCAGGCAGCAATGACAGCCACTTGCTTTGTGGCCCTTTTATTGGCCTGGTCATGGCCATTAACGCCTGCTGGTGCTCTGACACCCCATGCAGCTCCCATGCAGCTCCCAGCCTGAGCTGGTGGGCGTTTGTGGTGGCTTTCCTGGCCCTGTTCCCCCATCAGCAGGACTGAGGGCTCAGGAGGGGTGCTGGGGCGGGCAGAGGGAGCTGCTGCAGTTCATTAAGGAGTCCTTTGAGGAGGCTGCTCTAGGAACACCTGGGGCATTCTGCTGCATTCTTTGCAGAACTTTCTCAAGCCAACCATCCAAGTGCTGCTGTGTCCTCACGGGGACTCTGCCCATCCCAGCGTGACTGAGACAAGCGGGGACTGTGGTGGGGACAGGGGGCAGATCTGCTCTGCAGTGTCACAGCCTCTGCTGCCTTCTCTCCCAGGCATGGTGGTTCCTCCAATACCCAAGTGCAAGCCCCAGCTTAACCCAAACTGCTCACCCTGAGGCCATTTGTGCCCTACAAACACCCCCAGACAGTGAGGGCACTGCAGTGCTCAGGATTGCTCAGCTTTGCACCGTCTAGATTTTTTTTTTTTTGGTTTTTTGCAGCAGCAGCAGCAGCTGAGCCCTGCCATGGTAACGGGCTTTCCTGGAAAGTCTGATTGCTGCATCTTCCCAGCAGCGAGGGAGCAGCAGGTCTCGGGCAGCCTGACCCCTTCCCCAGAGACCCTGGGACCGAGCCCCAGCTCGGATGTGGAGAGGGGGTTTAGCAGCAGCAATACAAGAAAAGCCATTGTGCACTGCCGGGTCACTGCTGCATCTCAGCAAGACACTGCTGTCACCCGGGGTGTCCCCGAGGACTCCCCAGAGAGCCCACCTGGAGCTCAGGTCGGGCTCACGGGGCTCTTTCATCCCACATTTTTGGGGACCAAACCAAGCTGAGAGCAGCTGGCTGCAAACCCAGACCGGCCTGGTGACCACCCACCTGCCAGCCTGGGGGCCAGGCTCGGGCCGGGAGAGCCACACGGGGCTAGCGGGGTCTGGGGACAAGGACCCCCCAGCCAAACCTCTCCCTGACTCTCTCCCCACGGTGCCTGTCCCCCTCCACTCACGTTCCAGCAGCAACAAATTGCTGGTAATGAGCCGTGTCTCTCTGCGAGCTGAGAGCCTTCGAGATCAAAGATGCTCTCACACAAAACCAAAATATGATCAGTGGCCTTTAAAGGCCAGACTAAGCTTCTGAGGGAAAAAAATTCAATTTTCTGTAGATCTAATTTGAAACCATTTCAATGCTCATTAAGATAGAGGGACCCAAGCAGATTGTGCGGGCTGGAAGACAGGGAGAGAAAAAAAAAGGAGTTATTATTGACATTTTAGTTTAGGTCTTTATTCTATCCAGAGCTCCCCACTTGTGGGCAGCAGCTTTGAGTAATGCTATTGTTAGCACCGGAATTGTAATTCCAATGTCCTTTTTATAACTGGCTTGGAAAAAAAAATAAATCCTGAAGGCTTTGACTAAATTCAAAGTAATGGAATTTAGAGTGGTAAAAAGAGACTTGAAAAGGGAGAAACGTGCAAGCCCCTGCGCTGTTGCTCCCTGTCATGGGGTGGCCACGATGTTCACCCACCGTGGGCGGCCTCTCTGCAGCACCTTCCTGGGGTGCTTGGTGAAGGAAGGGACCCCAGGGGATGCCTGGATGGGGATATGAGGATGTGTCACCCACTGGAGCCGCATCCTGGAGTCTCTCATCCACGTGCCGGGTCTCAGCCCTGGGAACAGCTCTTCCTGAGGGGTAACGTGGCCCTCAGCAGCACCCAGCTCCGTGCCTCCAGCCCAGGGCTGCGATGGGGGCTGGATACAGCCCCACGGGATTTTCATGTGCCACTCTCTGTGAGTGCTTGTGTGGAAATAAAAGATTTGTATCTCCCACGAGGGTGAGTCCTGGGGGCTGGTGGGCACAGTCCGGGCCTAAACCAAAGAAGTTTGATGTTTTGGGCTTTTCTCCCTAAAAGTATTGCTGACAGTTCTGGTTGATGCAGGCAAAGGTTCTGTTTGGATCTCCTCCCCAACAACTAACTTGAATTTTGCTTTACAGCAGCATGAAATGATTTTGGAGTGTGTTAAGCAGATTTATTTTCCTTCACCTCCTAGTATTTAATTGTACTTCTGTGAGGCTGCAAGAAAGCCAGTCAAATCTGGGACCAGATTTTCTGTTAGTTATGGTCACTTCTCTTGTGTTGTGTTAGGCAGCTGTTGGATTTCTGGCTATCAAACATCTTTATTAGAGTGTAAAAAATGCATGAGGCAGGAATCCGTGTTTTACACAGCGCCTTCTGCAGCCACCTGAAACGAGGGTGGAGCCACGCGGGGGTCGGTCTCTTCTCCCAGATAACAAGGATGAGAGGAAACAGCCTCAAGCTGCGCCAGGGGAGGTTTAGGTTCAGGATATCAGGGAAGATTTCCTCACCAAAAGGGTTGTGCAGCCCTGCCCAGGGCAGCGGTGGACCCACCATCCCCGGGGGGATTTAAAAGCCGTGTGGATGTGGGGACGTGGGGACCCGGGGACATGGGTTAGTGGTGGCCTTGGCAGTGCTGCGGGAACGGTGGGACTCGATGATCCCAGAGGATTTTGCCAGCCCAAATCGGGCGCTGCTCCCTGCGATCCCTGTCCGCGCCTGCAGAGGGCACCAGCCCCCCAAATGTCCCTGTCACCCGGGAGGTGCCACCACCGGGACACCCGGGATGTTCCTCGGGGAGAGCCCTGGATGACACTGACCCATCCACCTCGGGATGCTCCTTTGGGAGAGCCCTGGGTGACACTGACCCATCC
>VXAZ01001518.1:389136-526810 GCA_013399875.1 Gymnorhina tibicen | reverse complement strand
TGGTCTTTTAGGTCCCTCCCAACCCAAACCCTTCTGTGATTCCATAAATAAATTCATGACCTCCACCTTGTGAAGAGACTCCAACCCAAGGAGCTGCACGGTGACCCTGTGGATCACCAAGGCAGCAGGGGGGATGTCCCCAGGGTCCCCTCCTGCACCCAGAGGTGTCCCCAGAGGGGAGGGCTGTGCTGGCTGTGCCGGCCAGGCTGGCTGTGCTGACTCAGCAGCACACACCCTGTGTAAACGCCCGCCAGCTGCTGCCCCAGCCGCTGTTTGCTCAGCCCGCACTGCTCTGTTTGCCTTTGGGATCACGATGGAAGGAGATGGCCTTTGGGACAGAAAATGAGGCAAGGCAGCTCCAGGCACCTGCCTCAAGGATCCTCCAGCATCTCCGCTCCTCCCAGGCTGCTCAGTAGCTGCAACCCACCAGCAACACCCAAGTTAAAACCTCCACGGAGCTCTAGGAGCTACAGAAAGATGCACTTGCCACGGCATAACCCAGCTGCCACGCAGCCAGGAAGATTATTTATTATCATTTCCTTGCAACAGAGATATGGAAAAAAAAAAGCACCCGCCCTCCCCAGGTGCAAACAGCAGCAGCTGCAGCAGCCACGTTGGGATCTATGTACATCACAGTGTAAAGTCCATTGGGGAAAAAAATTCAATCCAAGTTTTAAAAAAACCCCAAAAAACTCACTACCTAAAACCAGGAACCAGAAAAAACAAAGTGGCTGAGAAAATAGGTTGGGCCCCTCCCTCTTGCTATAAAATACGTATTTCTAAGGCGACGTTTCACAAGACCAGAAGCGAGGCTCCTAAGGAGTCTGAGCTTGCAGCCGAAGACACCGTACAGGCACAAACCCCACGTGAGCAGCTACTGTAGGCACGAGAACCTCCACCCACCCCGCGGCCTCAGTGGTCAGCGTAGTCCTTGGTCTCCACCCCGGTCTCGTTGAGCACCGTCGTCCTCATGATGGCCTCGGTGACCGCGTAGGGGTCGCAGTTGGCCGCCGGCCGCCGGTCCTCGAAGTAGCCGTAGCCGTCCTGGCCCACCTGGCGCGGGATGCGGATGCTGGCGCCCCGGTTGGCCACGCCGGCGGAGAACTCGAAGATGTTGGAGGTCTCGTGGTGGCCGGTGAGGCGCCGGGAGTTGTCCCTGCCGCCCCGCGGGTCGTACACGCAGATGTGGTAATCGTGCCGCTTGCTCAGCTTCTCGATGGCAGCTTCGATGTGTCTGTGCGAGAGGAGAGGGGGTTCAGTAGGTCCATTTGGGGGGGTGTCACCCCCTCCTCCCATGCAGGGACAAGGACAGCCCAGGGGACACCCTCATATGATCAGCTGCTCTTGAAATAGTGAGCTGGGACAGCCCCAACCCTGCCTGCTGCAGCCACACAGGTAGGGAGACACTTCCACACGGCCCAGGACACCCCCGACCTCCCAGGTACATCCCAGGGAGGCCCCCCCCAGGACTCATTTGAGTCCTGAGACTCCCCTTGAGACACCCCAGGACTCACTTGAGACCCCCCTCTCTCCGCATCTCCTCGGTGCTGTAGTTGGTGTGACACCCGGCACCGTTCCAGTTGCCGGTCATCGGTTTGGGGTCCAGCGTGGCCACAACCCCAAAGTCCTCGCAGACGCGGTGGAGGATGAAGCGAGCCATCCAGAGGTGATCCCCCATCTCAATGCCTTCACACGGGCCCACCTGGAATTCCCACTGGAAGGGGCAAGAAGATAACAGGTCAGGATGGGCAGGTTGGTGCCATCCCTGCCACTTCCCAGCTGTGGCTGGGCTGTGGCTGAATGTTACCCTTGGGAATCAGCAACAAGGATGGGGAGCGTCGAGTCAAGCAACGGGACAGCTTTGGCACGCAAAAGAATGGGAATAAACTGCTCATGGCTATGTAGAGCAAATCAGAGGGACTTTAAATCAAAACAGAGGTAAATAAGCACCACGTCTGGCTGAGGCTGGTGCAGGACCCCCAGCCCACACTGCAAACAGGGCAGAGGATTAACGAGGAGCCTGTTAGTCCTTCCCAGGGCTGCTCCCTGCCCGGCTGGAGCCAGGGTTGCACCACCCACGGTGACTAAGCACAGGGTGACGTCTTTGCGGCCACTGGCATGGAAGAGACCGAGCCCAGGATGCGGAAGGCAGCCAAGAGGGACCCTGAAGTTGAGGCAAACAGCGGGGTCGGTAAAAGTCCTGTCTCGGCTCCACTGCAGATAAGCCCCCGCTTATCACGGCCACATCAGCAGCAGGAGAGTCAGCGACCCGCAGTCGGTCAGTCTGGCCACCTGCCTAATGCAATCAGGGACTCCTTCCTGCTCACTCCTAGATAAACCCAAATCCTCCCAACTGCTCCCCATGGCCATGCCCCACCCGAGTTTCCCAGTTCCCCAGGCAGCAGAACAGGGCTCAGACCCCGTCACTCCACGTGGTGTTCCCGCAGCCTGTCCCAGCTCCTGCTGTCCCCCTCACCCCCGCTCCCACGGGGAGCTCCCAGCTCTGCTCCGGCTGCAGAGCTCAGGCTGAGCTGTGCAAGGAGCTCGGGGCGAGTTAGGAGAAAATCAAATGCACATTTCTGTTCCAGCAGTGCCACTGCTCCCACCCAGGCAAAACCGATGTGAGGAGTCACTGGATTCGGGATTCCAGAGGAGCTGGGGGTTGCTGGGTTATTCCAGCCCCACGAGAACTCGGATCCATCACTGGGAATGGACTGCCTGGGGCCATCCTCACGTACCTGGGAGGGCATCACCTCTGCATTGGTGCCACAGATCTTCACCCCCGCGTAGAGACAAGCCTTGTAGTGGGACTCCACGATGTCACGCCCGTACACCTTATCTGCTCCAACCCCGCAGTAATAGGGGCCTGGAAAGAACAAGGAGTCACCATGCAAGGAAAGCTTTGGGGAGCAACAGCAGCACTGTACCATAATCCCACACTCCCAGGTACCTGCTGCCATGGGCAGAGGATTTTTGGGAATTAAAATGTTTCTCTCCACAGGACATCAAGCCACCGAGCCCAGCTCCAGGACCAGCAGCGTGAGCAGCTCATCTGTGCAACCTCAGCCTTATCTGGGCAGTTAAATAAGACTTTTAACACATCAGTTGGGAGGTGGCCTCGAGATGAGGAAAGTCTGGTCTGCCCCGAGGCACCTCCCTGACCCTCTGAGCACATCAAGTGTCCGAGATTGTCCTGACAACAGCTGGCATTGTTCACGAGATTGTCCTGACAACAGCTGGCATTGTTCACGGCTAGAAAATCCAATTCGATGGGGTTTGATATCTTCCTCATTCAAGCAGGTCAGGCAAAGATCTTCTCCCCGCCTGGGGGAAGAGAGATGTTGCAAGCAGCCGGTCCACACAAGAATCAGGTTGGGAAACCCCTGGCTGTCTCCCAGGAGGCAGCTGAGGAGCTGGCTCGCTGCTGCAGGAGGGCACAACGCGCCGTGCCAAGTCCTTTCCCCAACAGCCACGGGGAGGAGGTTTTTCCAGCCCAGTTCTCCAGCCCTTGCCAAACAAGTCGTGCAGCTGAGCTGTTTGTGCAAGCAGGGTCCGGCGGGAGCGGCGCGGCCGCCCGGCTCACGTGAGCCACGGGGCACCAGGTGCTCTGGGCAAACAGCCCCTGCCCGGGGTCAGCCCTGACGGCAAAGCTGCACCGAGCTTCGGGACAGGGGAACTGCCACCATCCAGCACCCCACAAGCAGCGGGGTGGGAGCTGAGGGGAGATTTTGGGCCGGGGCAGGGAGGGAGCTCTTACCCTGCGGGCCGGGGAAGCCGTTGTCGGGCCAGCCGTAGGGGTGGCCGTTGATGCCCAGCAGCGTGTACTCCTGCTCCATCCCGAACCAGGGGTGGCTGTCCTTCACCAGGTCCATGACTTTCTTGCACGTGTGTCTCAGGTTGGTCTCTGGGAGCAGAGAGGTCGGGATTAGAGCCGTGCTGTGAGCCAGCACCCGCCCCGCTCTGCTGCAGCCCGCTCCGAGACCGAGGCTCCACCACTGCCAAGCGCTTCCCACAGAAGCCTTGAGGAAGTCATGAGTGAATCCCCCCCTTCCTGCTCACCAAATTCCTCCTCGCAGTTACTCCGTCACCAGAGCATCAGGCCACAGGCCAAGAGGGTTTAATTACCCTGTTCCCCAAACCACTGCTGGTGGTCCATGAACATCCTCCTCCTCTTACTCACTGACAGACCAGGAGCCTTACCCCAGCCCCATCCTACAGGCATTCTGCAGACCTGGGAACAGGGACCATATACCTTCCATCACTCCTTCACCTCCATCCTCTTTGTACCGGCCTCATCTTAATTATTCCTTATCTTTCTCCAGCTCCATGGTTTTGGTTAGCATTCAGTTTGGCTGGCCCTGCCTTGGCCTTTCGAGGTGCTCAAGGCAACTGGGGCTTTGCCAGGAAAACACAGATATCAGAGAAGAGTCCAGACATGGGACAGCATGCCAGGCAAGGGGAGTGAGAGCTTGGATCAAGACAGCAGGGAGAAGGCTGAAAAACTGCTGTGACAGGGACAGGCAGGCTCCAGGCTGCACATTCTGCCTTAACTTGCAATAAAAGCCCCAGAGCAGCTGGGGAGAGTAGGGCTGGAGGGAAGCAGTGACAGATGGGGAGCAAGGGAAAGACAATTTCTTCCCCTGAGCCCACACAGCCCTTAAGGTCCACGGAAACCCACCACGGGGAGGGCTGGAGGGTGCACCCCTCTTGCCAGCTGGGCTGAGCTCTCTGCCCCGGGAGCTCCAGGATCAGGGGCTCTCTTTACGAACTCCTCCAGCGGAGGAGCTGCCGGGCAGGAATCTCAGCCGAGACACTTCCCCCCACCCGTGGCTGCAAGGCAGGACGCGGCTGGAGGAGGAATCAGCCCCGTCTTTCACCATCCCTGCCCGCAGCCCCCGCTCTCCCGGCAGACGTGCATCACCCGCAGACGCCCTTTCCCTCCCCCTCACACCCAGCGGGGCACAGCCGTGCTCGAGCGGCAAATAACCGGTTGTTTGCGGGCAAAGAACCCCTCCGGGAGCCCCTCAGCGCGTCCCTGCAAACAGGCTCCTTTTCCCGTGTCTGGGGCTTTATCAGAGGGACAACACGGACTGCAGACTCGGTGATAAGACCGAGAGCCGGCGCGTTCTGGAGCTGTTTGCAAAAGGTCACTGTGAGCGAGCACACGCCGTCTCAGCATCTTCTCCTTCCTTTTCTGCAGCCTCCCACCAGCGGGGACAGCAACCACAACCCCGGCACGCTAAAAACCCCCGCACTTCCAGCTCCTGCTCCCCCCGGGGCCGGGCGAGCCCGGGCTCAAGAGCCGGGCGACGCCTTTGGCGAGTGCCGTGAGCGAGCTCCGCGTCTCGCTGCTCTTCTCCTCGCCCTGTGCCACTAAAACAGGTTCCTGCCAACAACCACCGCCACCAGCGCTTGGATTTCGGAGCCTCGGGCCAAGTGCTCGGCGCTCGGCTGCGCCCCAGGACCAGCGGGCCGAAGCGAGCGGCTCCTGGGGGAGGTGACACCCTAAATATTAAGGGGGTGACTCTCGGGAGCTGGGGATGCTCACCTGCGGGTTTCCTGTTGTACTTCAGCACTTCGCAGAGCACCAGCTTGTTGGGGTCCAGGCAAAAAGGGTCCCTGAACATGCAGACCGGCACCAGGAACATGTCACTGTTGGAGCCCTCTGCCTGTGCCGTGCTGGAGCCATCGAAATTCCACTCGGGAACATCTGCGAGGCAGGAGGGGGACGGAGGAGGGAGTGAGGTTGGGAAAAGGTCCACATACGGATTGTGCCAAGCGCTGGTGGCTCGGATCCAGGATGGAGCACCCAAAGGGCTCTGAGTTCCATGGGACGTCGGCTAAAAAGGTTTTCTTGCACACCCCCGCAGCCCACCGGTGCTCCCTGAGCCTCAGTGTGTTCCCCCCCACCCCAGCACCATCAGGCACGGGCAGGATGAGTCCCGGCCACTCCACCTCCCTCTGCCAAGCCCCATCCAGATGCCGACACGTCTCCATGCCTGTTTGCCCGGCGGAAAGGGGCGAGGAGCTCATCCTGCCCTTCCCACCCAGCACTAATAGCAGAGATTAGCGGATTAAGCAAACCGCAGGGACGCGGGTCGGATATTTACCCTGCTGCTCGGTGCAACCCCACCGGACAGCTGCAACAGGTATCACTGGTGCCACGCAACCAGGGAGAGCCCGTCCCACCTCCCACCGCCCGAAGCACCCCAGAACTTTTCCCAGGCGATGCCCAGGAAGGGATGCTTGACCCGGAGGGACAAGCAGCCGCGTTACCTTCGATGCTCTTGGGTTCCTTATCGAGGGTCCTGCTCTTGCAGCGCACGCCCTCGCCGCTGCCGTCGATCCAGACGTAGGTGACCTGAACCCTCCCGTCCTGGGGCAGCCTCATGTACTGCTCCCGCACCAGCTTGTTCAGCCTGGAGCTGTGCGACACCGACATGGCGACGGCCCTGCGAGGGCGCGCAGGTGAGTGCCACATCACCCCCCGGCCCATCTCCCCGCAAACCAGCCTCCCAGCCCCCAGCAGGCCACCCCAAACCCGCACGCCCAACCAAGCGGCCTGTCCCCGGCGGGACTCGAACCCGCGGCCCCCGCGCTCACCGGCCCCGGCGCTGCCCGCGCCCGCTCCGCCCGCGCTTTAAATGCGCCCGCGGTCGGGGGCGGCGCGGAGGCGGCTCCGCCCCGGGGCGGCAGCGCCGGGCCCCGGCCCCCACCCCCCCGGACACCCATTGAGGACGTTTAGGATCGTTTTCTTTTCTTATTAAAATATTACTTAGTAAAAGCGACCGCTATCGCATGGCTAAAGCGTCACTTTATTTGAAAAGTAGTGAGTTAGTAGTGAGCTAAATAACTTACTGTTTATTAAAAAATAACAAGTATTACTCGTTGAAAATGTTATTCACCACCTTCCATCCCTCTTGGCCTCTTGTTTTTGAAGGGTTGCCCTCTTACACGTGTGCAGGTGCTTTTCCCCCAGCCCTGCTAAGCTGCTGTGGGGTGAGGAGCAGGGGAGGCTGTTGGGTTGTGCTCCCCCCAGCACCCCAAAAGCCTGGCTGGGACCATGCCCTGGGGATGTGGGATGGAGGGGATCTGGGTGCCTGCGTGGTCCTGGGGACATCAGTGGCAACCAAAGCCCAGGGGGCAGGGGCAGGCAGATGCCCGGCAGCCCTAGCACTGCCTCTCTCCCCCCATCCTGCCCCGGACACCCCAGGAATGACCCCTTCCCACCCGGTTTCAGCCCCCCGGTGTGTTTGCCCCCAAGGCTTTCCTTCGAAGGGAGGAAAAGCTGAGGGCTGCAGGGAGAGCTACTGGAAAAACACTGAAATCTCCTACTTCAGCCCTTCCCATCCATAATCCGCCGAGTTAAAGTACAATTTTTAAGCACCAGAGCGTAGTAAAGTCTCTGTAAACCTCCAAACCATCCACGCTCAGCACAGGCTCTGCTGTGATTTACAGTCAGCTAAAAATCCCCAGCCAACAGGTGTGAATTTGAGTCGATTATTTCAATATAGCAGCAATTTCCAGCTATTGAGCCGAACGCAGATCCAATTAGGAGAATTAAACGCCTCGCTGCCTTCCCAGTTTTCCATAGATCCTGCGTGAGAGGCTCCCACGTGTCGGAGCAGACAGACCCCAACCGTGCCAGTGCACAACCAGCACGGCACGGCTCGTGCCGGCGCCTCCGGGGGTTATCTCAAACACTCCCGGATCTTTTCCTGGGAGGAGGGTAAGATTCCAAACAACCCCCCCAGCGAACCCGGCGGAGGAGCGCACCTCGACTCTCCAGCCTCGGGTTTCAAGCAGTTTTCCGATGTTACAAAAGGAGAAAAGGCTTTAAGGCATGACTGGGCTCTGAAGCAGTTGGGGTTTTGCTAATTCCCCCGGTTCTTAAGGCAGACTCATGCTTGTGGCTGCCTGACTCACCCCCAGGAATGTTTTTCTGCAAAACAATAAAACATCTGCACCAGGGCAGCTAAAAAAACTACTTCATGGTTGATTGCCTCCCCCAGGACATCTCCTCCCCGGGCACTGACCCAAGACATCAGCTCTGTTTTTCTTCTGAAGGTGTTTTGGTCCCGCAGGCAGATAAGGAACCGGGAAGGAATCCGGAATCCGAAAGCACTTGGGATTGCACAAGAACCAGGAAATGAGATTGGCAGCGAGAGAAGCAAAACTTAATTAGCAATTTTGGTGACCGGGCGGTGACATCAGTGGGCTGCGGGCAGGCCAGACGTCACCCACCCCACAGCTCGTGGGTGCTGCCCTGAGCAGAGCGCCTGGGAAGGAGGCTGGCACCCCGGGATGTGCCCAAGGTCCCCGGAGCAGCGGCGGCAGAGCCACACGAGTCTCCCCCGTGTCCTTGTTGCTGCCCCGGTGACATTCAGGGCCTCCTGCGACTGAAGCTGGGGTGCAGCTCGAGAGCAGCCACCTCCCTCTGCGGGGTATTTTAGGGACACATCCACGAATGCGGTTGCAAAGCTCAGCATTTCCTCATTCTTGTTTGGAAACCGTCCCGGAGCAGGAGGAAATGCGCCCCTGGGTGTGCAGCCGTTTCCTGGAGGCGTTGCAACACCGGGCAGGCGCCGTGTCGGGGAGGCACCAGCGGCTCTGCCTTGGCTCCCTGCTCCCACCTCCATCTCCATTATCTCCATCTCCATCTCCATCTCCATCCCGCCTGGGGAGCCGGAGCCCGCGGGACCTGCCTCGGGGCTGGAGAAGCAGGGGCTGATGCTGAGCGGGAAGCGCGGAGATGGATCTGGGTCCCTTGGGAAGCGCCGCGAGCCGCAGCCGAGGAGAGAGGAGCTGCCTCCCCAGAGCCCGAAGCGCTGCATCCTTCACAGGCAGCAGGAGCAGCACCGCTGTGTTCGCGGTGATCCGAGGGTTCAGCCAAGACCCTGCACCCTCCTGGCTCAGCTGGGTATGGGAGAGCCTCATTTTATTCCCAGTGAGAGCTCTGGCTTCCCTCCTGGATGTGCCCACCTGTGCAGAAACACCCCGGAGCTTGAGCGGGCTGAAACCCAGGGAGAAATGAAACAAAATCCAGGCTGTGTTAATGCTCACCAGAAACCTGGGTTGGGAAGCAGAGCTCCTGTGTGAACAGCTGGAATCACTGAGCACCAAACCACCCCAAAGGGGAAGACAGAACAAACACCAACACTCCCTCACCTGGCCAGAGCCCACCTGCCCCAGGAGGGCAGACACGGTGGGTTTGTGGTGTTTGGGGACAGTGGGGACAACAGCAGCCTGCGGGTGCGCAGGCGTGGAATCACAGAATTCCTAAGGGTGGAAAAGACCACGGAGTCCGGCTGGCACCCCAGCACAGCCAGTGCCACGTCCCCAAGCGCCACGGCCCCACCCCTGCCCAAACACCACCCCTGAGGCAGCTCGCCAAATACACGAAATTATCTCGTACCAAAAAGATTTTAGTGAGCAGGAAAAAAGCGTTCCTGCCGCATAAGGCTGCGCACCTGCTTAGTCAGTTTTTCCTGGGACCGAGCCTTACCTCACCACAGCCTAATTCCAGCCATTTCTATAGCAACAGCTCTGTTACACCAACAACAGCGAGCACGATTCA
Organism: Gymnorhina tibicen; assembly: GCA_013399875.1. Classification (NCBI taxonomy): domain Eukaryota; kingdom Metazoa; phylum Chordata; class Aves; order Passeriformes; family Artamidae; genus Gymnorhina; species Gymnorhina tibicen. The sequence goes on along the minus strand of VXAZ01001518.1, from coordinate 517,233 downwards.
CACCTGCATCCTCGAGGCTCTGCAATAACATCTCACCCCGAACAAGCCCACGCTCCCTGCAATCAGCGGGCTCCCCTCCACGCCAGGTACAGTAAATATTAACCACCACGAGGCTCCCGACTCGGGGAATCAGTGACTGGCCCAAGGTCGGGCGGGCGGCAGAGCCAAGGGCAGGAAAGGGAGCAGGGGTGTCCTTGGAGAAGTGAAAGGTCACAGGTTAAATCTCTGGAGGGCTTTGTGAAGCCCGTCCAGAGCCGCAGCTCGGAGGGGTCTCTCCACACGGAGCTGATTCTGCTTTGCTGCTACAGCCCGGACCAACCATCACCTCTGGGATGTCATCCCAGGGCCCACAGGGATGCGGCAGGGCTGCTCCCCTTCCCTGTGCCATTTTGGGGGGGTGATGGATCAGTCTGCAGGCAGCAATGCCTGCAGAGCCCTCCTGGGGAGACCTGGCCAAGCCCGAAATACTCCCAGTTCTTATCTCTCTGACTTTGAGGCTTTATCAGCCCCAGCGTTTTCCAGCCTTGCCAAAATACACCAAAGACCTTTTCTGCTTGGATTGGAGCAATAACTCCTTAGGAAATTTTTTCAGATTGAAAATCTTCAGCAACACATTTTTTACTACAAAGGGGTTAAACACGGACTAATTTACCTCCTGGGGTGACTTTTTACACCTCCCCGCTGGTGCTGCAGCAGGGCAGGGGCTGGGCCTTGGCTGTCAGATTCCTCCCCACGCTTGCCCAAGAGGGATCATCCCCGGGCACAAAGCAGGGATATCGGGGTGAAGAGTTTGGGTTTTACTCCAAATCCTCCTCCAGGATTCAGGGCGCTGTGCGGAACTGAGGGAGTTTCTCCCTGGTTGCTAAAAGCCCAAAGCATCTCCCCGATGCCCCGTGGGAGAGCATTCCCTGTCCCCGGGTTCGCTGCGAACAGCCCGGGCTGGTTTTTGTCCCGCCAAACAGTTCGGTGGGGAGATTAGAGGGAAGGCAAAGAGCAGGATCGGCAGGAGGAGCCCGGCACAAACACCATAAAGGGATTAGAGGGGCTGGGGGCAGAGCAGGTGGGAATTTTCCTGCGCGCACTGCGCTGGAAGAGACGGCTTTTTCCAGCCGGGGAAACCAGGGGGATGCCGTGGGGGAAGGGGGGTGGCCCAGCACGGCTGTGGGAAAGGGCTGGGAATGTGCTGGGGTGTGGCAGGAGGTGGCCAAGGTGGGTCAGAGCCATGCTGAGGGGTCCAGCAGAGACCACCCCGTGCCCAGGGGGCTGTGCTGGCATTCCCCTGGCCCCAGCACTCACCCACTTCTACGCTTTTCCTGCAGAACAGCTGAACTGACAGTTTTCCTTTGCAGTCAAAACACATTTAGGCAACAGCAAATCTCCTTAGATTTGCACCCAAACCGCTTTGCCTCCATTCAAGTAGTGCTGTCACACCTTTTTCTGTGCACACACATATAGATACGCATATATATGGCATATAAATACGTATATGTATGCACACACACATCATTCTTTGTGTCACACTTGAATACGCCTGGGGAACCCACAGTCCCAAGCCAAGCAGCTCTTCAGTGGCCACCAAAGCACCCAGCACCAACCCTGCAAAGCTGAGACCCTCCCACTCAGACAGGATCCCCTGCAGGGATTAGGAGCCCTGATCCCCTCCAGGGATTCCCCTGCAGCCTCACAGGGCTGGGGCAGCTGCCAGTGCAAGCCAGGCTCCCTTGCAGCACAGAGCTGCAGGAAGCTCTCATAAATAAATTATTTTCGCAGAATCACAGAGTCAATGAGGTTGGAAAAGACCCCGAGTCTCCTTGTCTCCAGGCTAAGCAACATTTTGGGGGTTATTTGCAGCTTCAGGGATGTGTGGACCTTCGTTAGGGCGAGGCTGCTCCCCACAGGCAGCAGAAGGGGCTCAGAGCAGAGCTGCCCTGAGCATCCCCGCTCCTGCAGCCCACAGACAGAAAAAACCCCAGCTATAAACCCCAAACAGCTCCCCCCGCCAGGCTTTGGTCTGAATTCCCTTTGTAATCCTGTGACAGTGACTTGGGGCTGTAGGAAAAGGAACTGGGGGAGAAGGAGGGGGTGCGTGACACACGCCCAGCCTCAGGAAACCAAACTGAGAGGGGACGGCCTCCTGCTGAACAGCCACAGGTTGCTGGTGGCTGGGGCAGGAAAAGCAGCACGGGCAGGAGCAGGAACACAAAACCCAGTGGAGAGGGGGACAGCTGGGCTGAATTTCACCCGAACCTTCCCTGGGGTCACTCACAGCCAGGAAGGAAGAGCTGCCTGTGGGACACAAACCAGGGCTGCCCCAGCTCAGGCGGTGGGGCCAGGGCAGCCCAGGGCTTCTTGGGCAACAAAAAGGATCAGATCCCTGTGATCTCTGCAGAGAAGGACCCAGCAGGCTCTGACTCACAGGGGGAACTTCTTTCTCATCCCTTCAGAGAGAGAAACCGTGAGCTGGAGCTCCCCACTCTGGAACCAGGAGCCCTGGCCCACGGGCTCTCCCCAGCTCCTCACTTTGGGAAAGGACAAGTGACAGAACGAGGGGAAAGCTGCACCAGGGGAGACTGGGATTGGATATTAAGAAAAAAATTTTCATTGGAAAGGTGGTGAAGCACTGGCACAGGCTGCCAGGGAGCTGATGGAGTCACCCATCCCTGGAAGTGTTGGAGGGAATGTGGGAATGTGGCACTCGAGGACGTGGTTTAGTGGTGAACAGTGGTGGTGCTGTTGATCTTAAAGGTCTTTTCCAGCCTTAATGGTTCTATAATTCTGCGACTGCTGCCCTGTGCCGTCCCTCCCCAGAATCCCGGGGTGAAAACCCGGGGAATTTTAACCGACGGCGTTTATCTCAGCAAAACTAAACATCCAAAACCTCAACGTGCGCCCGAACTCCCACAGCAGCAGAGTGCTCAGAGCAGAGCCTAAGCCAGCAGAGAGCCACCGAAAGGATTAACTCCCTTTTCATGTAAATAGAACCATCAGCACCAGCAGCCTCCTCGCCCGGCTGCTTTCCCGGCCCGTGTCCTGTTTGGCAGCCCCGTTTTGCAGCCCTACACAAAAGCGAAGCCTTTTCACTTCCCTCCCTGCCCACACCGAGCCCTGGCTGCTGCCAGCAGGGCCCTCAAACCGGCGTCACTTCGCTTGCCAGAGTCACGGGGGGTTTTTCCCGAGAAAAGTGGAGGAGGCTCCTCGCCGGGGGTTTTTGTCTTCTCAGCGCTTACCCAAACCCAGTGCTGCTTTCCTCAGCAAGGCCATCTCCTTGCAATCACATGATTTCGGGGGCTGGGGCTTTTAAAGGGTTTAAAAGAATGAATTCAGCGCTTTCGAGGCAATTTTAGAGCTTGCAGGATTTGGCCTTTGATGCACAGAACAAGGCTGCCTTGAAGAGGTGCCACGTCTGAGGCCTCCAGTGCAGCTGGGTGGGTATTTCGGGGGCAAAAGGTTTGTTTTCCAGGGAAAACCAGCTCACTGCCAGCTTGTTGCAGGCCTCTTCACAAAGGAAAGATAAATTCTGGCAGGGTCATGCAGGGCAAAGCAGCCAGAGGTGCTTCAGCCCTTGGTCCAGTGGGTTTGAGCCTCAGAGGCTGTAACTCCATCCAGGTCCTACAAAGGTAGAACCAGAAGCTCCCCTCGGTGGGGCTTTAATGGGAATTTAAACCAAACCCAGAGCCCTAGAAACCCTTTGTTCTGGGGGGAAACACTCTCTAAGCATTTCATTTCGGCCTTGTTTCACCCCTTGTGCGAGTAGATTGTGGTCCAAAAGGAATTCCTTTTGCTTCCCGGCAGGGCGTCCCCATCCACGCCGGTTCCCCTCCCCTCCCCGGCTGAGACCTGGCTGATGCAGGTTTGCTTTCCTGCCACAGCGACAGCCGCTCCCGAGCTCCGTCCCGCCCGGGTGCTCGTCCCGAGCTCCCAGCACGATCCCGTCTGGGCGGCACCGAGACCCAAACGCGGCTTCTGGCAGCGCCCAAATCTTGGGGAGCCCTCCCAGCCCGGAGCCACCAGGCTGGGGTGAGCTGGAAATGCAGCCCCACACCCTCACCTGCTCCTCGTCCGCTGCCCAGCGTGACCAGGGCACTCCTGACCCCGGGGATTCGCCCTTCCTCAGCAGCCAAACCCAAACCACCCAACCGCTGGCACGGGGCCGAGGAGCCCTGAGGGGCACGGCCGTGCACAGCAACCCCCTCTGCACCCCCAAATCCGAGCCTCCAGCCTGGCCAGTGGGGCTGCAGCCCCCCGGCACGGCTGGACACAGCCCAGCACACCCAGAGCCGGTCCCTGGGAACCTCTGTGCGCGGCTGGAGCGGGGGCACAGTCAGCCCCAGCCACCCCCAGCCCCTGCCCCTCCCTGCAGCCCCATCCCCTTGCGCTGTTTTACCCCCTAGGATGGAGCAAAGCGTCTCTCCAGTACCTCTCTCCTCGGCTGCCCGAAATTTGGCAGCGAAACCCCCTGTGCGAGGACCAGCTCTGTCTCTGCTCCCCCTCTCACCCGCATCTCCACGGCCCCCGCGCTGCTTCCCACACAACCGGGGCACGGCTCTCACGCCCTGAATCAACTCCCTCTGCCACCCTCCGGCCTCTGCAGGCTGCAAAGGCACTAATTACCCCTTGGTAATGAACACAAAGAGCTCCAGGAGGTCCCTGATGGGCTCGGTGTCATTACAGGTGTCATTTCCCCCGTGCCCAAGGTGCTGCTGAAGGCAGGGGCCCTGCTGCCCTCTTGGCTCAAGGCTCAGGTGGCCACAGAGCAAGGCAGAGAAAAGTCAAATTTATTGTTCTGTGGGACCAGGAGCTTGTAAAAAACTCCTCGGGATTTTTTTAGCTGGGCTGGGCTTGGAAAGGCTGGTACCCGCCCTGGGGCAGGGAGGTACTGGGGCCAAACGAACACTGGCATCTTCTAGGGGTAAACTGAGGTGCAAAGCAGCCACCGATGGCTCTGTTCCCAGCAGAAATGGATTTGGGATGTTTTTTGCTCATTTTAGACCCCAGTGGGGGCCATGAGCCAGCTCAGCGTGGGGCTGGGCACGGGGCAGTGGGGCAGATTTCAGTGAAAAAGGGGTTTTTAACCAAAACTCCTGCCTGGGACATCCAAAGGCACCTTTTCACACAAATCCCTCTTGTAAATATTTATCCTGCTCCGGCCTCCATCAGTGAACCCTGGAGGTGCTGGCAGGCTCGAGTGGCCTCTTGCCAGGACAGGAGCTTTTAAAACTGCTTTTCTTTGTGCTCAGAGCAGGAAAAGCCACCAAGGTCCTGGCTGGCGGGCCCCAGGGGACGTGGCCTTTCAGTTTCCAGCCTCCGCTCTCTGCAGGTCACCCTCGATGATTGACTGACCTGCAGATTTTCCCACGTCCGTTTTCCAGCTGGTTTGGGTGCAAAAAACAAACTTGAACATGCAGCTCATCCCCTCCAGCACGGCAAAGCTGGTTTGGAGCCCTCGCTCTTGGGGTCTGAGCTGCTGGGGCTGGAGGAGCAGAGTGGGGGAGTGGTTGGGTGGTGATGGGTGGCAGCCAGCGACAAATTCTGTATCCCAGGGGTCAGTCCTGGGAATTCTGGCTGCAGTCCTGATTAACATCTTCCTTAGTGACCTGGATGATGAGGCAGAACGTCCTCTTGACAGTTCTTGCTGTTGACACCAAACGGGGAGGGATGGGCAAAGTGCCAGCGGGTCGTGGTGCCACCCGGAGGGACCTGGACAGGCTGGGGATGGGGAGGCAGGAATCCTATAAAGTTCAATGAGGAGAAGTACAAAGTTCTGCTTCAGAGAGGGACAGGCACCAGTACGTGCTGGGAAAGGCAGGAAAGGACCTGGGGGTCCTGGTGGCCGCTGACCTGAACTGAGGTGGTGGCACCCTGAGCTGCCAGGTGTTGCCCGAGGGCTGAGGGTGGTGATGTTCCCTCCTTGGGGATCCTCTAAAGCCACCTGGACGTGGCAGCCCTCTCTGGGTGACCCTGCTCGAGGAGGAGTTTGGCCTGGGTGGCCTCACGAGGTCCCTTCCACCTGCACAGCTCTGTGGGGGAGGAATAAAGCTCAGCCAGAGCTCAGGGATGAGTTTTGGCGGGGCACGTTCATCCCCGCTGCCGTGAGGCTCTGCCAGCTCAGCAACAGGAAGCACCTTTGCAAGTCACCACCCAAAAATGTGGGTAAATGGCCCCTGTTCCTGCTGGGCAGGGGGCTCTGGCTGCCCACACACCGGGTTGGCACTGCTGGCATCCCACAGCAACGCTGGGACAGATCCTCAGCCCTGCACCCAGGGCTTTCCCCAGCCCTGCGTCAGCAGCCTCGGGTCCTTCCTCCCACAGGTGTCACTGGGCTCTGACACCTCGAGAAACCTCCCAGCCGCTCATTATCAGTATTAATATGCAAATAGCTGATGTTTCCTGGGCCGGGAGAGTTGTGGGGAAAGCGGGGAATGTGCAGAAGGAGGCGTTCGCACCCGTACGTTTCTGCTGGACACCGAGCTGGGGCTGTAGGGGCTGTTCCCGATTCCCTCCCAGCAGTGAGCACCCGGATTAACCCAGGAGTGGTGTGGCCATGCTCCTTACAAGCACACCAATCCATCCCAGAAAGGCATAAGGAAATCACCTTAAAACACGACAGGCTTAAAACCATTTTCCTCGAAGTGAGTAGGGACCATATTCCCAAAAGTTGAATCAAACCTGTCTGGGATGGAAGGATTTTACTGGAGTTACTAAATGCTGAGTAACTGCTCAAACTGAGGAGAGACCACGGGGTTTGGGGGGTGCTTAGGGTAGGTTTTGGGGTTTAGATGTCGCCTGAGCTACCACTGCTCGCAGGGCTGTAGGAAGGACTTAATTCCCAGTTATTTGCCGTGCCCGGGAGCAGCTCCGGCTCTCACAGCCGCCTGTCCCGAGGGCATCGCTCCGGAGCAGCTCGTTAAGAATAAAAAGGTGGATGTTGACCCGCGGAAGTGCCGGGTACCAGAACCATTAGAGTTGTGCTCCCTGGTGGAATGAAGAGGGATTATCCTGATTCGGTTCCTCCCCACCCCTTGCTCAGCTGTTGAAATGCGGGGCTTCGTCTGTTCGCTGGCACTTTGCAAACGTGGGGACAGGGACAGAAACTCCTTCCCCAGCTCTAAGCAAACATCCCCTTGTTTATGCATCAAACCACTAACCCAGAGGTATTTCCTCCTCTAAGAGCCCAAACCCGAGGTGTTTGCTGCTACCCACGAGCCTTAGGCAGGCTCTGGGCCCCGGCAGCGGGATGAATCCAACAGGAGTGTTCTGACAGCAGGAACAGCACCTTCCCTCTGAGCCTGCCAGGTGCACGAGAGACACAAATTCAATTAAGCTTCACAGCAACCCCGGTGAGGCAGGCAGGTGGGGGGATTAATCAAGGAATTAATTAGTACAGAGAAGCCAGGTTAGAAAACAAGTCTGTCAGTCACCTCTGCCCTGCCCTTGACAGCGGGTTCTGGGACGAGCAGCTGATTTGTAGGGTGACATTAGAGCAGACCCCAAACCCAGAGTGGAGTACTGGGAAGAAAAACCTTGGTGGAAATCCCAGCTATTGCCCAGCTCCTCTTGGGAAATGGGGAATTGCTTCCTCCCATCCTCCCACAGCAGCACTCACTGCAGAATTTTCCAGAGAGCCAGAGAAAATCCAGGTCTCTGTGCCCGGCTTTGCTGGTGCAAAAAGCAAATCCCAGTTACTCTGTTAACTGCAGGTGTTCCACTGAAAGAGGCAAGATGGAAAGGGGAAGGACAATTCAGACAGATTTGAGGGATGGAGAAGTGAAACGTGGATCCTGTGTGCTGCTCACGGGTGGAGTTTACAGCAAATCCTAAAAATAAACCCTGACTTCCAAGCTGTTGCCTTACCTGGAGGAGCATTGCCTCTCCCTGTCTCCTGCTCTAGTCCTCATTTCATTCAACCAAGAATTTTGAGGGGTAAGAGTTACACCCCGGAATTACTACAAAATTTGAAATGGGCTTTAACTTAACAAGGCAAAGCAGAGGAAAAAAAAAAAAGTTAATTTTAGTTTAACTTGAAGGGGAGTCACACAAACCATTGCTTGGAGAGCAGCAGCAGAAATGCCCCCGGATCCCTGGAAGCATCCAAGGCCAGGCTGGATGGGGCTTGGAGCACCCTGGGATAGTGGAAGGTGTCCCTGCCCATGGCAGGGGTGGAATGGGATGAGCTTTAAGGTCCCTCCAAACCCAGACCCGTCTGGGATTCTGGGATTTTATAATCAGAGCTGATCAGGATGTGAAGGGGAGGAACCAGGACCCACATCCAGCCCTGCAGCTCTGAGCAGGGCAGAGATCTCCTCACCCTTGGTGGATAAAACCCCTTCACCTGCCGCAGCCCTTGCAAACCCCGGCAGCACTGGGGTGACCCCCGTGGGGAGCTCTGCCTTTAGAGATCATTCCTGTCAAAGCAGAATAGGAACAAAGCACCCCCCGGAGCCCCAGGGGACACTTACCCCGTCCTCCCAGAGCAGCAGCTCCTGCAGACTCCCCGGGCAAGCGCTGCAGGGCAGCAGGAGGCTCTGGGCTGTGCAGGGGCACGGAGATTTCAGCCGTGAAGCTCCAGCAGCTCAGACCGCTGCAGGCAGCAAAAGCAGCAGGTGGTTTACCAGAACAGCTGGGTTTTGACTCAAAATCCCCCAAAAGCGGGAGCCTCTGGGCTTGGAGACGCCGGTGAGGGGAGCACGGTCAGGGCTGGAGGTGAAGGGGTGCGGGGAGCGGGGTCCGGGCACGGCAGGAAGCGCCGAGGGGTGCAGAGCTCGGCAGGGCGGGGGTGACATCACTTCCCAAACCTCCGGGGTGTGACATCACTTCCCAAAATGCTGAAGCACCAGCGGGCGAGTGACCCCAGCAGCAGGGCCAGGTGAGCTGGGCAGCCGGGCAGGGCTGCCGGGCGCTGCGGGCACCCATAAATGTGAGCCCAAGGGCAGGATTTGACACCAACAGGGTTTGCAGCTCCCTGGCTTGACCCCAGCACTGAGGTCCCAGGGCGTGGGCGCAGTTTGGCCCAGCACAAGCTGCAGGCTGGTGGGACCATAAGCTCCGGGTGGGGAGATGTGTCCCCAGGCCACACCAAACGCCCCAAACAAGCACCGGGCGCTAGGTCGGGAAATGGGAATTCCTGAAAATGTCTTCCCAGGCAAAAGGAAGCCCCAGGAGGTGATTCTGAGATGATTTCCAGTTTGTGGACTCCAGCAGTGTCCTGATCCGAGCCCGGCCTGCAAAACTGCCTCCACCTTCATCTGCACCCACCCTCTGCTCTGTAAGGCAGGACATGTCCCCAGCTGAGGGTAAAAGCCCAGAGAGTGAAATCCCGATGCTCCGGCCTGATGAACTCTTTTGGGACCTGATGGAATCAGTCCCTGCAGGGACATTAATCCATGGATGGTCCAAACTCGACGCTTCAAAGCCTCCCTGAGCTCTCCTGTGAGCAGCTCCGGGGTGACCCGGGCTTTCACTGACTCACTGTGACAGGGCTCCAAACTGAAATTTGGGCCAGAAAGGAAGTTTCTGACAAAAGTGTGGTTTAGGGTGCAGCCCACGGAGTCTATTTCGAGCAGAGCCACCAGCCCCCACAGCCTCCTGCCCCAGCTGAAGCCACACGAGGTGGCTTCTCCCCGTTCCCCTCAGGGGAAGCTGCACGTTGTGACCTGGAGCATCCATAAAATGCTGGTTCACGTCTTTTTTTGGGGTATTTTGGGGCATGTGTGTCTTCTTTTGGACCAAACAGCACAGCTCAGTGCAGTGGCTGTGCTGGTTTGGGGCCAGAGGCACCGCTGGTTCCAGCACACAGCGGGGGATCCTCAGGAATTCCCATCCAGGGAATTCCTGGTGCGTTGTGACATCACGGCACGGCCCCGCCTCGCTGAGGGTCACCCTCTCCTGCACGGGGGAGATGTGTGCCCGAGGGTGCTGAGGGCTGCAGAGTCAGACCCAAACCCCCCGGGGGGCTGAAGGTACGGCCGGGTGCCCGCTGGCCACCCTTGGCTGTGGCCTCCTCGCCCCGGACCGTCGGTCAGCCCAGATGCCGAGGGGAGGGTGGGTCCCCACAGGGTCTGGACCCAGCTTTGGGTTTCCCCCAGGTCTCTGGGGGTCCACACCACTGCAGATTTGTGCATCCCGAGCTCTCCACCATCACCAGCTCCCACCCCGGGGTACGTTCCTTGGGCAGGAGTTTCTCCAACAGAGCTGCAGAGCGACCTGAATGTTAAAAAACCCACCCGAAACCTACAACCACCATCCGAAATCAGGCTCTGGTTGGCAGCCCCGGATCCCTCTGCATAAAGGGTGAGAACATGAACATTTGTGCTAGGAAATCAGCTTTTATCCATGCTGGATCCCCACCAGCTTCCCGCCAACACCTTTGCTGGGTCCCAGGCTGGGAAAGCCAAAACCAGCAGAGAGACACGAGGGCTGGATGAGAACAGAGTCAGTCTGAGCTCTGTGTGTGTAAAAGAGTTTATTGGGGGTAAACAAGATTATATTTACAGGGGTAAATCCAGCACGTGATCATCAGGGCAGGGCCCTTCACCCTTCCTTAAAATGCTCTCTGTCCCTGCTCAGTCTGAGGCTGGGAGCCCAGCACGGTCCCTGGGGCCAGTCCCACCCTTTTTCAAACCCTTTTTCCGCAGCCAGAGCTCCCAAACTCCCACAGGCCTCGGCAGAAGAGCGGGGAGAACATCCCCCAAACACGCACTCGGCTCCAGGGACGCGAATTCCCCCAGCACACAGAAACCCTTCCTGAATGTTTTCCCTCCCGACGCCTTCTCCACGCGCTGCTGTCCCTCGTGCCGGCATGGATCGGGACAGGGGACAGAGCTGAGGCACAGTTTCACAGGGTTTATGCTCTGGAATGATCTGAAACTGCTCACAGCTACCTGTGCCTCCCTTTTCGAAACCCTCTCAACACAAGCCGTGAACTTCAAGGCGGAAACTTCATCTCCCCTCGGTGAAAAGTAGAGATTTACGTCCAAGCTGCTGCTCCAGCCTGCCTGGGAGAGAGGAGTGGGATCTTCCAGCCCCGGGTGACTGAACAAACACAGCGTCGGCCGCCAGCGAGGATTTGCAAACAAATGAGCAGCAGGCAAATGTGCAAATGTATCTGGTGGCTACTTCTGGAGAATGAATGCGTAATCTATCCCGACTCCCCTTCCTATCTGCTCCTGGGTAATGCATCTGTGGGCCTGAGTCAGGCTCGCAAGCGGTTGGCAGCGAGGAAAGCAGGCTGTGCTTGAGCCAAACGTTGTGTTCAGCGAACAAGGAGCAGTTCTGCCACGGGCGGCTGCTGCCAGAGCCCGGCGTCGGAATCCCTCCCGTGCTCCACCATCCCCACCCTGCCCACGGCAGCTCTGGGGGCCGCAGGGTGCAACAACCGACCTCTGCCTCCAGAATGTGACTCTGTGCCTGAACAGCAGAGTCTGAAAGAGCACTGTTGTGTTCCTTCCCCACCTAGCTGCTCGTTAGAAAGTGTCTCTTACATTTATTTGCCTCGGCTGCTGGGAAGGCTCCAAAAATGCTAATTACGAGGCCATTGCAGTAAATTGCGTTTGGTGACATAACTCTGAGTCACTGGTTCAGGGCATTTCTTCCTCCTCTTCCCTGCAGTAACTCATTTTAACAAAGGTGAGGAAAAGCTGGAAAAAAAATGCCAGGCTCTTAGTGCATGAGACTTAGCGGGGAGCCAGCATTCCCAAAGTGCAGTGACCTCTGGGTGTCCCAGGGGAGGCAGCTTCTCCTGGCAGTGGTGACAAACCGGACACTGAAGGTTCTCCAGCCACTTTGGGAAATGCTGCTGGCTGGCCACGCAGCCCTGGAGCGGGAGGAGAGGAGCCTGAAACCACTGGGAGTCTTCCCAGGGCTGCCCATGCAGGAGCAAATCCCGTTTTTCCCCCTGGGAAATCTGCTCTCCATCCACCCAGCCCTTGGGGAAGGAGAAAGAAAGGTCATGGGCAGGCGCTGGGCGGCCAAAGCCCTGCCCCACCTTGGGCTCTCCCACTGCTCCACGGTGGCTCCTCACCAGGCAGGGGTGAATTCCCAGGAGGAAGGGGCTCGTTCCCTCTCGGCCGTGGAAAGCTGCGGGATGCAGATCCCTGGAGGATGCTCTGCGGGTGTGAGGTGCTGCAGACCCTGAGGGGTGGCTGCCTCTGGCTCAGCAGTGTCCCCACGCTCCCGGATCCGTGCTCAGGCTTTCCGGATGATCCTGCCCGGTTTCCTCCAGTCCCGGTACCTCTCCCTGCGCACGGAGTGCACCAGGGGCCTGGAGAAGCTGGAGGGGGCTGATCTGGTGGTGCTGCTGGTGAGGAACAAAGCAAGAGGTGGTTACTGGCGTGGGACAGGGCTGGGGCACTTCTGCGCCCAGCGGAGGCTCCTAAGAGGGGATTTTGGTTCACCACCACCAAGGGGTCAAGTGCTGGATCCTCCTGCAGCCCCTGGTGCTCAGCGTGGGCAGAGAATCAGGGCTGAGCCTCCCCTGTGCACCTGACGGGTGATGGGAACCTTCCCTGGAGGTCTTGGGAAGAGCTGCTGAACTCCAGGTGCAGCTGGGAACCCCCCAAACAGAACCCCATAAACCCTACGAACAGTCAGAGCGCCCAGGACCATCCCCTGTGGCCAGGGGGGTCACTGGGACCAACCTCCAGTGTCTTTGAGCAGTTTTCCTTCAAACCACTAAACCCAGCAATGTGCGCTCCCAGCACTTCTTTGGGACTTTTGCCACCCCAGGTTCTCTCAGGGAGTGATCCTGGGGGTGAACCAACATTCCATGAACCGAGCATACCTCGTACAGAGAGGCCCAGGATGGTGTCACAGAGCCCCTTCCAGGGCCTAAAGGGGCTCCAGGAGAACTGGAGAGGGACTGGGGACAAGGCATGGAGGGACAGGACACAGGGAATGGCTTCCCACTGCCAGAGGGCAGGGATGGATGGGATATTGGGAAGGAATTGTTCCCTGGGAGGGTGGGCAGGCCCTGGCACAGGGTGCCCAGAGCAGCTGTGACTGCCCCTGGATCCCTGGAATGTCCAAGGCTGGATGGGGCTCGGAGCAGCCTGGGACAGTGACCCTGTGGGCTCAGGGAAATTGTCTTTAGGGCTGCTCCCTTCCAACCCAGCCCATTCTGGGACTCTGTGCCGGATCCCCGCTGCCCCAGCGCTGGAGGAAGGGCGGGCAGGGAGCGCAGGGGACCCGGGGCTGTGCCGGGAGACGCTGGTGAATGGAGCAGGGCGGGGGAGCCGCCAGCCACGGCGGGAGCGGAGGAGGACGGAGCCGCAGCAAAGCTGTGAATGTGAGAAAAAGCTGCCTCACAACAGAGCCTGTTACTATTGAACTGCCGCAAGAGGAGGAAGGGCCCCGAAATCTGCCTGGGGTCAGGCGACAGCCGGGAGGGAGCACCCTCCTGCCCTGATTCCTGGTTAGCTCGCTGCTTTGTAACTTAATTTCCTGCGTGGTTCTCGTGTTTAATGACCTTTACCAGGCTGGGGAGGTGGCACTCGGGGCCCGTGGCAGGGGATGGAGCTTCACCTGCCCAGCGCTGGCGCAGCTCCGGGCTGTGCTGGGTGGCAGAGTGTCCTCACATCCACCTCACCCAGGGCCCTGCTCCTACCTCAGGGTTCGGCCCTTGCAGGAAGGTTTGGGGTGGCTGCCCTGGCAAAGTCTGCAAATCCTTCCTAAAATCCTGCAGCCCTTGAGTCCCAGACCACACCAGCCCCTCGCTGGCTGGAGGTGGCACAAGCCCTGCCCAGGCTGCAGCAGGACCGGGGAGTCCACACGGGAAAATCCTAATTCCACCGAAAGGATCCCAGTTCCTCCTGTCATTCTGCAGCTCTCCGGGTCCCGGAGCTTCACCTGTTCACGGTGCAAGCTGTGAATTATCCAGGGGATCCACACACTCCTGGCGGCTCTGCTTTCCCGAGCTGGGGGCAGCTGGAGGAGCAGCAGGAGCGGGGCTGGGACAGCGGGGTGGGCAGGGTGGGCTGCACATCCAGCAGGGATGGAGGGGGCTGGGACGTCTCCAGGGTGTGGGGCCCGGCACAGATCGCCCAGCTCGGTCCCACATCCCGAAATGAGGCTGGGTGAGGCGGCAGCTCTTGGGGAATTTTGGTTTTGATGGGGTACCTAATTCTCTTTAAAAAGCCCCAGTCCTGAGACATTATTCTGGCTGCTTGGTGGAAGTTTGGTGGCTTCCAGTAAATCAAATAACTCCATTAGGTTTTCTCTCTGGCATCAGGGCACCCCAGAGCTCAGTGCAAGTCGTGTCCCAGTTCCTCCCTGCACTCTGCCTGGGACACGGCGAGGAAATCTGCCTCTGACCTCGATCAGAACCCAGCCAGCCCCATCCCTTTCAAGCTATTTCTGCGCTGTCTCCACCCATGGCAGCGTTCCCAGTGCTGATCATTTCGCTTGCACAAGGTGCAGCTCGGCCGTGCTGGTCTGGAAATCCAGCCAGGGAATGTGTTCCTGAGCTGTGGATGAAGGGGCTGGGAGCTGCTGGCTGCTGCTTTCCTGCGAGCCACGGGTGCAGCCTCACACCAGCACTTTCTCTTGGGGGTTTTACCACTGGTGACACCTCTGGGGGGGGTTTGTGCAGCTCCAGGCACAGCGGGGCTGGAATTGCAGCTGGGAATGATGCACGTCAGAGGATTAGGGTAAGGACTGAGCTGAGAGCTCTGTGCACTCGAGCTGCAGCAGCCAGACCGGGAGCAAACTGGGTCACAGGAACCTTTTTAGGTCCAAAGCTCTGAGGGGTTGGTGTGACACGGCCTGGGATCTGGCAGGAGGTGGATTTTGGGGTGTGATTCCCTAATCACACAGCTGATGGAAGATAAGGAATGTCTGATGTCCAGATAGTCTTCCTGACAAGAGCATGCCCCCAAACACTGTTACATGTGAACGACACGTAAACAACGTTTGCAGGAACAGATGTGAATTTTAAAGACATGCAGCATTTTCCATTAATTGCCCTTATTTCTCCAGCTCATTTTTGTTGTCGGGCAGAAAACGAGGGATTGGTGTAGTGGGCACAGCCCAGGGAGTGGGAGGAGACGGAGAGATAGTGACATGCACGGTAGTGATTTAACATGAAATACTCTGATTGCAAGCAGTCTCTGGAGGTTTGTGCCTCATTGATGAATATCATGCATGAAGCGTGGCTCCTTGTGCTGCCCACATTTTTCTCTTGCAGGTCTGGCTGTTGGGAACCTGAGTCACAGCAAATATGCTGAGTTACAGCACATTTCCACGGGGGAAAAAATCCCAAAAAACACCCCCCAGCCAAACGCCAGGCGTGTTTATCCGCAAGTGTGTCGAATGCACGGGATGCTCAGACAATGCAGGCTCCGAGGATTAACAGCCCCTAATCCTCCCTCCGTGCGGCAATGCCCGGCAGATGAGACAGACACAGACACATCCACAAGGTGGGGGCACGCACGAACAATCCCCCCCACCACCAAAACACCCCTGAGCCGCGCACCTTTGGGAGCAGGACAGGCAGCAAACTCACCTGGAGGACCAGACGGGACCCGCCTGCTTCTTCGGCTTGGCCATCTGCTTCTGGTACTCCATCCAGCCGCTCACCAGCTCGTGCAGGATCATCACGTAGAGCAGGAAAATGAGAATCCTGGGATCCATTCGCGGCACCTCGGGGTCTGCCTCATTGGGTACAGGTGACATTTGCTCGGGGGCGGCCGGGGGGGAGCCGCTGCTGCGGGCAGGGCTCCGGGAGCGGCGGGGCCGCAGGGATGCGAAGGTTGCTGCCGCCGGAGAGCGGGCTGGGCTCCGTGCGGAGAGAATTAGCGCCGGAGAAATCCCCCGGGGGGGGGGATCGGAGCCCGGCGGCCGTCGCGGGGAGCAGCGCTAAGAGAGCTGCGGGCGCTTCCTCCCGCGGGCTGGGTCACATCCCCGGGGGCTCCGGCCCCGCGCCCCCCGCTCGCTCATGGCTTTGTCCGCAGCCGGGAGCTGCCCGCACCCGGGCACGGGAGCAGCCGCCCCTCTGGGCCGGAGGGGAGAGCTGGCTGCCGTGCCCGAGCACTGTCTGGCTGCGAGGAATAAATTAAACCCCCAGCCGGCCACTGGGGATTCTCTCCGAGCTGGCTCTTCGCAGAGCCTCGGGATTCGGGGCTGCACCGAGCCAGTCTTGTTTAGGAGCGTTCCTGAGTATTTTGCAGCTGAGAAATGTTTTTCTCCTGCTCGGTTTTCTCGCTGTCTTATTTCGTTTTCCTCGCTGTTATCCCTTACCTGAACCTTCAGCTGCTGTTTCCCCAGCGTGAGGCTCTGACGGGCTCCTGATGTGCAGGAAAGCTGTGGCCACAGCATCCAGGCTTCCCAAACCACGGCTCCTCTCCCAGCCCCTCAGCCTCTTTCTGTTGAGAGTGGAGGATCTTGCTCAGCTGAGATCTGGTTGTGCCACCAGATCACAAAATCCCGCACTGGTATGGGTTAAAAGGGACCTTAAAACTCATCTTGTCCCACCCCTGCCATGGCAGGGACACCTCCCACTGTCCCAGGCTGCTCCAAGCCCCATCCAGCCTGGCCTTGGGCACTGCCAGGGATCCAGGGGCAGCCACAGCTTTTCTGGGCACCCTGTGCCAGTACCTGAACACCCTGAGATCCCCTCAGCCTCTCCCATTTTTCCCTCCAGGGACACAACTCAATACTTGTGCCTGGAATTCCCAGCAGGATAAAAGCACAAAGTGTCTTGCTACAACACTTGTGTGAACCAAACAAAAAGATGCCCTCCCAAGAACTGTTTTTAAGACCATCTTACTCAAAATTTGTGTTACTCCAGTGCGACCTTCCTGTAAGTGAAACAATAAGCCCTCAATAACTAATTATGATCATCCAGAACCAAACCTGTGCCCAGTGGAGCTGTGCCAACGGCAGAAAAGGGGGCCCAGAGGAGGGGCAAACCCAGGGACCCCCGGGATCCTCCATCCCACAGCTCCTACACAGACAGGGAGAGCTGGGCTTGGGGTTCCACACGCCGGGCAGTGCAACTGAGGAGTGACAAACGCATCACAACCCTCCCACAACAAACTCACCACGGGGATGCTGCTCCTCACCTAACCCAGCTCACCTCCCCCTCCTGAGGTCAGGGGTTTCTCAGAAACTTCTCCCTTTGGTGTGTAAGTGCAGACAGGAGTGCAGTACCCAGGGCTTCGATAATTTTCTGTTAAGTACCAATTTAATACACATTAGGGGATGTGAATTCCATGACTGCAGAAGAAATAAACCCATCACTGCCCCAGACAAACGTGCACCTCCGAGTGCTGTGTGACTTTCCCTCAGCCAACTCGGGATGAGCCCAGAAGTGCTGAGTAACTCTCTAAATTGGGAGGAGAAGAGCTCGTGGAGGGGAGTGAGCAAGTGAATGAAAGCAGCCAGGACTGGAGGTGTTCTAGCAGCTCTGAAAACGGGAATATTTGAGGTTCTCCACGAAAGGATAGTGGAGCTGTTCCCATGGCAACGGGGGGAGAGTTGCCAGGCTGCGGGTGATGGGTTCTAATGCTCGGTGCGAGTCAGACGTGGTGAGGGGTTGGAGACCAAGGACAACACTGATAATTTATACAAATGCAATTTTTGATGAGCAAACCCAACGTGACTCCTTTGTTCTGGGGGGAGCAGCTTTTCCCGCAGAGAGAGACGTTACCAGGGTAGGAGCAGAGGAATAACTCCTAACAACTCACTCAGGTCTGTAAGAGATGCTCCAACACCTGAACAAAAGTAATAATTAATACCAGATAAGGCAGAAAAGCCAACATCTCGTGATCTGAGAGCACGGCAGCTGATTCCCAAACTGTCACTAGTCACGAGCAGCAAGTCCTTTGACAAATGAGTCAAAAATATTTAGAATTTAGAGGGATTAAAGCCCATTTTGGGAGGGCAGGGCAGGAGCTGGTGGTGCTGCTGAGGGACCCCTGTGGTGGCCATGGGGTACAGGGGGTACAGGACCCCCCTCACAGCAGTGGGGAGCCCTGGGATGTTGGTGTTTCCCCCCTGCCCCTCAGCCTGAAGGTAGATTTAGATGGGATATTGGGAAGGAATTGTTCCCTGGGAGGGTGGGCAGGCCCTGGCACAGGGTGCCCAGAGCAGCTGGGGCTGCCCCTGGATCCCTGGCAGTGCCCAAGGCCAGGTTGGACACGGCTGGGAGCAGCCTGGGACAGTGGGAGGTGTCCCTGCCACGGCAGGGGTGGGACAAGATGAGTTTCAAGGTCCCTTTTAACCCAAACCAATCTGGGATTCTGTGATTCCACAACTTCAGCCCAAGGGCACGGCCTCGGTGTTCTCCCAAAGTTTGGTGGGAGCAGAAGCACCTGTGAGGATCCTTCACGTGTCCAAACACCATCAGTGGAGCCCAGCAGCAGCCTGCAAACTCACTGGGGATTCCTAAGAGTTGGGAGCAATTAACAGCCGGGCTCCTGCCCTGTTTGATAATCATCAGTACCCGAGATAAGCCAATAAAATGTGTATACAAGGGCAGTGATAACACAGGCACCAAACAGAGCTCACCTGCAGGCCAGAGCCTCCAGCTGCTCCTCGGGTTCTCCACGGCTCTGCAAATGGCTTTAGTGAAGAGCCAGCACCCCTCAGAGACAGCCTGGCCCTGCTGCTTTCAGACAGCCCCACCGAGAGGACAGGCAGGCGGAACCTGGGGGAGGCTGGGGGAAAGGAGCAAAGCTCCCCAGCCTGAAGTGAGAGGGAAACAGGACCTGGGGTGGTGTCAGAGAGCCTGGAACTCAGGCGGGCTTGGAAGAGCAGGGAATGAGAAGCCAACTTTGGGGCACAAAGCAGTCTGCCCCAGTTTGGGTGGGACACAAAGCCAGGCAGAGGAGAAACTTGAAGCGGACACAGAAGGGACACGGCCGAGCTCCTGAGCAATGCCCACATCTCCTTCCTAAGCAGCAGCAAGGGCAGGTCTGACATTCCTTTGTAAAACCAGGGTGGAAATGAGGCCAAGCTCCTTTGTCCAAGGCTCAGTCCAGCTGATTGGGCTGGCATTAAAGCCCAGAATAACTGAATGCTCACCAGCCCTTCCCTCCTTGCAAGCCCGACTGCTGCAGCATTCCCGTTGTTTGGGCTGCGTGTTGTTGGAGCAGAGGCCCTGAGGAACAGGACTATGTCCCTCTGCTCCCCAGGGCCTGTTTTCCTCAGTTTGGGTGTCAATCCAAGCCTCTTCACTGCTAAAGAGATTTTAATAAACAGAGGTGGGAGGTGCCAGTTAATATTTATATTCATTGCAGCCCTGAAACACCAAAGTCACCTTCCTTCAGGCTCCTGGGGAGCATCCACCATCCCCTGCTTCCACTTGGAACGTGGCGTGGCTGACTAACAAACGGGAAAACCCACCTTCCTGAGGCCCACCACTGACCCAGAACCCTCACAGCCCCCGAGGTGCATCACAAGAAGGCAGCAATAAATGTTTTGTTACAGTAAATCGGGTCTGACCTAAACCTTGCTGCAATTTTTGGCTCTTTAGAAGGAACTCCTGAGCTTCACTGCAAAGACAACGATCTGCATTTCCCCTCTGGGGCCCAAAGGCTGCAGGATCCCTCCAGCCACCAGGGCAGACGAGTTCTGGGAACACCAAACCTCCCACACACAGCTCGAACTGACAGATCAGGAGAGGCAGCTCTTGCAAGAGGCCACGAGGTCACGGCCCAAAATTCCTGTGGCACCCAGAAGGGCCAGTGACCCCCCCCCCNGGTCCCCCCCCCCCCAGGCAGAGTCAGGCCACAAACACCTGCAAGTGCAAGTCCCTCTGCTGAGCCACAGCCCTGGCCAAGGTGGGTTGGAGGTGCTGGTGTCTCCAGCTCCGCCAGGCAGGGCCCTGTTGGTGGCAGGGCTGTTTCCTGCACCTCCACAGCCACAGCCCACGAATGTTGTCCTGCTGGGCGTAGGTGAGATGGAAAACAGATTCCTCTCCTTGCCCTTTGGCCGCTCTCCAAGGAACCACCTGTAAAAATCCCTCTGCAGTGGTGGGGTTATTCAGCAGAGACAGAGCAGAGACCGGTGCTGGTTTGGAGAGCGTGGGCTGGGAACAAACCTGGCTGTGACCCCCTGGGCCTGAGGTTTTGCTGTTGTTGCTGCCCAGGCTCCGTTTCACGAGTCACCGACACCGCCTTGAAGGATGTGTGAGCTCGGGGGAACAAAGCACTGCAGCCACAGCCTCTGTTCCCTCTCTCAGCACTCCAGGGCTCCCTTCCCGAGCTCGGGAGCCAGATGGGTCTCAGAGCAGAGAGGGCAGTGCCCACAAACTGCCAGAGCAGCTCTCAGCCTTCACAGCACACAGGAAAACGGAGCTTCAGAGTTAAAAAGAGCAAGGGGCACTGCAGAGTCTGTCAGCTCCTTCCACAGGCTCAAACGAGTGGATAATTAACAAAAGAAAGAACAGATGCTATGAGACTCGTTTCTTCTGAGGGTATTTACTTGCTTCTACCTACAGCTGTGCCTGAAAAAGTGGTGATATCAAAAGTGGCATTCTTAATCGCTGGGTTGCTTTGTATCAGATTGGTAATGACTCATCACCAGGGTTTTGTACACATTTCACCACTTCTTTATTCTGTTAACCCTCAGCAGGCAACTCAGCTTTGGCACAGCAAACTGATGCTGGCCTGAGGGAAAAAAATTAATATTAAAACTACAATAACAATTGTCTCCTGAGTCCTGGACTGGTTTTTTATGGAAATGGCACAAGAACCAGCACGGTTCAGTCTGGCTCAAGCTGGATGGCTGCTTACAGGAATTACCACAGAAGTATCTGAGGGTGGGGAGGCCCTGGCACAGGGTGCCCAGAGCAGCTGTGGCTGCCCCTGGATCCCTGGCAGTGCCCAAGGCCAGGCTGGACGGGGCTGGGAGCAGCCTGGGACAGCGGGAGGTGTCCCTGCCATGGCAGGGGTGGCACTGGATGGGCTTTAAGGTCCCTTCCAACCAAACCCTGCTGATTCTCCTCCTCGCTTCCTTGCCACAGAATGGCATTCACAGAAGCTGCTGAAGAGGGAAAGACCCCGATTCTCACTCCTGTCTCCATCACAGGCAATGGGAGGCTGTGGTCTCCCAGGGATGTTTTCCCTTTCCCTGGGCACAGGCCCTGCTGACGAGGAGAGGCAGAGCCCAGGCTCACCCCAGGGCAGCTCTGCCAGCCCAGGTGAGGCACCTTTGCCCCTTGTGCAGTTGTTTTGCAAGGAAAGGAAGCAGGTTTCACTGCCTGCAGTTGTTCAGCGCTGCCCTTCTCCTCAAACTCCCCCGGCAGGTCCGGCAGGCCAAAATCCACCCACACAGATGGTTCAGCTGCTTTTGTGAAGTTCTCCTCCCAGCCGGGCTGACCTCGCTGTCTTCAGCGTGGTCTCCACGCGCTGCTGGGTTCTCCTCAATTTGCTGATGGTCCTTTCTGCACCAGCGAGGGCAAGAACAGGGAAGGGACTTGGGAAAGAGCAGGGAATGCAGAGGATGTCCGTGAACTGGAGCAACCATGGGGCAGCAACCCTGACTGATGTGTCCTCAGCACTGAGTGACCCTGGGTGGAGCTGCCCTCCATCCCTGTTTTACACCCACCTGAAGCTCTGAGAAGCTGATCTCAGTTTTTGATGCTGAGCCCGGCTCTGGTGGAAGGGGAGTGCTGGCAAGGACCCCCAGAGCACGCCTGGAGTTCAGAGCCCTGAGGAAGGAGCTCAGTCCTTGTTAAGAAAACAGCCTGGGGGGGGAAATGAAGGTGAGAAAGCCAAGTGGAGAGAGCAGAGAGGTCACAGCAGGATCTATCAGAGAAGGTCAGAAATGCCTCCTCCTCCTGCAAAGCTGCTCCATCACGACACCTCTCCACGGATCCAGCTGTGGGAACAGTGACTTCTCAGCCACGGAGAGACTTCTCAGTGCTGTACAAAAGGGAGCACAGAGCAGCATCTGTGTGTCACCCACCAGAACCAGAATAAAGCCTGGAGACTCTGGATGGCCCCGTGTGCTCCGTCTTTGCCTCTGGAGAGACTCAGAGCACCCAGGTCCAGGCTGTGGCACAGCCCTGCCCCACACAGCCGTGCTGCTGGGCACCTCCAAGCACACCTCCTGAGAGAACTGAGGCAGCCCCAGCCTGAGGAGAGCTCAAAGAGCACTCAGAGCAGGTAGGAACCCCTTTATATGCACCTACAGGTGAAATCGGGGCTGTTCTCCACCCTCAAAAGGTTGAACTATGCTGAAAAGGGATTTAATAACTAAGAAAAAAATTATCCCAGCTGAAACCAGGACAGGAATTAACAAGATTTTTCATGTCACTTCATTTTCTGGGCTAGATGCAACTCTTCCAAAGCTGAAGACAGACATTCATCCCAAGGAGCTGGGTAAGGGGATCCTTGTTTACAGGGAAAGTCACAAACCAAATCCCCCACCCTGAACCACTCACCAGAATTAACCCAAAGGCGACTGCAAAGCCTGAATCATGCAGCAGCTCAGCCAGAAAAGTCTCTTGGAGACAGATAACTCAGTTTTCTGCTGCGCAGCATCTGCTCCAGCCTTTGTCAGACACCGCTTTCAATGTCCATCTTCCCTCCAGCCACCTGCACCACATCCCACTCGTTGTTCCCAATCATTTCCCAGTGGGTCCAGTGCCCACAGCACCAAGAACAGGGTGTTCTGCCAAGGAGGAGACGCTTTGGAGCACTCAGAAGCGTGAAGATGCCTGACAATGCCTCCAGTTCTCCAGCCCCTACCTCTCGTTACCCTGTAAATCACAGCCTAACTGAGCGTGAGGAACCTCACCGGGCTCTGAGTTCCTCTGATCCCTCAGCAAAGCCCACAGACTGCTCCAGATAACGTGAATTCTTTGTAAAAGTTCTCTCCCCAGCCGGGCACAGCAGGCTTGGAGAGAACACCCGGTTTGTTCGTGTCCCGGGGATCGCTCCCCTGCCGCAAACACAAACTGTCACCCCCGAGTGTAAGCAGGGAGCGGTTCCAGCTCCCCGTGTGCCAGCCCGGGAGGATTTCAGGGCACGCAGGGCTGCACCACCCTCTAGTGCACACCCACAGCAGCGCCCGTGCTCGCAGCGTCCCCGCCGGGCACCGTGCTGAAAGATTGGGAAAAAATTCCCTTATCCAGCCCGGCTGAACCTCCCCCGGGGCTGTGCCGGCACCAGCCCCTGCACCAGTTGAGAGAGAGAACTCCTGAGCGGGAACCCCCGAGCAGAACCGAGGGGTATCCTGGCCCTGGCACAGGGAAAAGCCACTGTCCTGCACTCCAGCACCCTGCACAGCAGCACCTGCACCCCACACCCCTGCATCCCCGGGACCTGGATCCCTGGAATCCCAGCACCCTGCACCCCACACCCCTGCACCCCTGGGACCCGGATCCCTGGAATCCCAGACCCTGCACAGCAGCACCTGCACCCCACACCCCTGCATCCCCGGGACCCAGATCCCTGGAATCCCAGACCCTGCACATCCAGCACCCTGCACCCCTGGGACCCGGATCCCTGGAATCCCAGCACCTGCACCTCCAGCATCCTGCACCCCACACCCCTGCATCCCCGGGGCCCAGATCCCTGGAATCCCAGACCCTGCACATCCAGCACCCTGCACCCCACACCCCTGCATCCCTGGGACCTGGATCCCTGGCATTCCAGACCCTGCACATCCAGCATCCTGCACCCCACACCCCTGCATCCCTGGGACCTGGATCCCTGGCATTCCAGCACCCTGCACATCCAGCATCCTGCACTCCATATCCCTGGAATCCCAGACCCTGCACATCCAGGATCCTGCACCCCATATCCCTGGAATCCCAGACCCTGCACATCCAGCACCCTGCATCCCTGGAACCTGGATCCCTGCCATTCCAGACCCTGCACCCCAGATCCCTGGATCCCTGGGAGCCCAGACCCTGCGCCCCACTGCAGCCAGCTCAGCTCCTGCTGTGCAGAGGGCTGCATGCACAACAGGAATCTCTGTAACTCCTGGCACAGGAGTGAAACCTTCCTCATCTCAAAACATGGAAGCAGGAGGAGATGTTCACTACTAAAACTGTTTTCTGGGAATTGTCTTCTCACGCCCTTGAGTGGCAGCAGGCCAGGAGAGCACGGACTGGCAGCCACCCCCTCTCAGCTGCCCAGCTCTCCCCTCCTCAGCCAAACTTGCCACCAGCACAGGGAATGGCCAGTTCATGTTCTGGGATTCAGTTCCTTCATGGATGTAAAAATCTGGGGAAAACCACCACTGCGTGTGTCAGTTCTGCAGGTACAGGCTGAAACACGAGAGGCCTTTCTACCAAGCAGTAAAAAACCCAAAACATCCTGGATTGCAAATTCCTGCTGCAGGAGAGCACCATGACAGCCTTGGGATAAGGGGAACCTCAAGTGACCAAGAGAATCCCCAAAACAATCCTAAAATAACCTCCAAGCCTGAGCAGAGCACGGGCCTGAGCAGGTTCATGGCCGAGGTTTGGCAGCAGCGTGGGATGTTATTTTGTCTAAGTTACCAGGACAGTTTAAACAGTTTGAAACCAAAATTGTGCAAGAAAGAGCCAATTGTTAGACCCAGGTTCTGTTTCCAACAAATCCAGTGTCAGAACTGCAGAGAGGCCCCCAAAGGCAGCCCTGACCCCGGGAGCTGCAGTGGAGACAAGGGGCACTAAGGAAGTGTGGGCTGCAGGACACCTGTGCCAGACACAAACCCACCCCACCTTTCCTGTTCTCCCTCAGGGGAGCACAAGCTCCTGCACCAAAGGAGAAATAAAGCACCAAGGTGATGAAGGGAGGGGAGTCACTGCCCTCACACAGCATTTCTGAGCTCAGGAGGAAGAAAACCACACAGAGAGGGAGGGAGCAGCACTGGGGAGGGAGTTCCAACTCTACTTAACTACCAAGTTTGTTTGGCTTTTTTGGACACAGCTTCAGGAAACAGAGAAGTCTCCTGAGCGTGACTTGGCACTCCGAGTGCTCGAGTCCCAGGAAACAAGGGCTGATGGGGGGAAAAAAGGGAGGAGGTTCAGGCTGGGTGTCAGGACAAGGTTCTTCCCCCAGGGGGTGGTCGGGCACTGAACAGGCCCCTGCACGCTCCAGCTGAGGCAGCAGCAAAAGCAGAACTGGAACAGAAACAGTGGCACAAGTGAGCCATGAAGAACTGGCCTTGCAGCCTGGAGAAGCTTTGGGGTGACCCAGCTGCAGCCTTCCAGTGCCTGAAGGGAGCCTGCAAGGAAAATGGAGAGACTCTACAAGGGCCTGGAGTGCCAGGACAAGGGGGAATGGCTTCCCACTGCCAGAGGGCAGGGCTGGATGGGATACTGGGAAGGAATTGTTCCCTGGGAGGGTGGGCAGGCCCTGGCACAGGGTGCCCAGAGCAGCTGTGGCTGCCCCTGGATCCCTGGCAGTGCCCAAGGCCAGGCTGGCCGGGGCTTGGAGCAGCCTGGGACAGTGGGAGGTGTCCCTGCCATGGCAGGGGTGGCACTGGATGATCTGAAAGGTCCCTTTCAACCCAGGTCATTTCTACGATTCCATTTGTTCAAAAACTGAATCTCACTCCACCTACACTCAACCCCCACTGCCACTGAGGGACATCAGTCTTGGTCTTTGTAACTGGCTCCAGGACCCACTTCAAGCTACTCCTCTGGAGAAAAGGGGAGAGACTGGTTCAGTTTCTGGCTCTCTTTGTGAGAGCCCATCTGAGAGGAGGCTGCTGCCTGGGCTGGTAGCAGCAGTGGACACCTCTGACTGGTGCAGCTCATCTTACCCTGTGCCACAGGAGCTGGAACCTCAAACAGGAACTGGTTTCAGTGGAGCTCATCTCCTCTGACTCTTCCTTCTCTTGAGCTTCTCTAAAGACACTGAGGGACAGCTCAAGGCCAAAGAAAGCCACACTCAGCCTCAGGAGCCCACACCACCTGCTCAACCACACCGGGGCTCCACACTCACTGAGCAGAGTTTAAAAACACAGGATGCCAAGCTTAAAAATATGCATTTTCTTTTTAAAAAAAAAAGTACAGTCAGATTTTAAGTGGATCGACAAGAAGACACTCAGCTATCTTTAAGAAAAGTAAACCTTGCAATGCACTGCATACAGTTTTCTAACCAGCCAGAGCCAGTGAGTTGGGTGAACTGCAGCGTTTCCAGAAGCAGCTTCAGTGGCTTTGTTTTTGTTTCCACCACGTGGGCAGAGACACTCAGAAGGCAGCACAGGCTCAGTTCCTCTCCTCTCAGCCCTGCCCTGCAGCCACGGCTCAGCGTGAGGCTGGAGTGGGCACGGTGGGCAGGGGCAGCTCCATGGAGGGAGTCTCAGTCACTTCAGCTGGGCTGGGCTTGCGGAGCTCCAGTTTCTCACTGAGCTGGTTGTAAAGCTCCTTCACAGCTTCCCCACTCTGCAGAACAAGAATCAGGGAGGGGAAAGAGCAGAGTCACACTCCAGCCCAGCCAGAACACCAAGTGTGCCTTCACCCTGCGTGTTTAACACAAACCAGCACAGGAGGAGGGAGCTACAAGGGAATTAGGCCCCAGCTTGGCACACTTGGAAAGCAGAGCTCGTGTTCCATCAAACAACGTCTGCAAGGGCAGCTGCTTTCATCTGCAATCAGCTTTCCCTTTCTCCTGCTTCCCTTCCTACCTGCTTGGTGGGTTCCAACGCCTTCTGGAGAGACTCCAGTTTGGCTGGGGCCACTTTGTGGTGCAGATGCAGCAGCAGCCTGAGCACGTGTCTGTGCACATTCTCCTTCCTGCAAGAGCCATTTCAAGCAGAGTAACCAAGACAAACAAACACCACCTTGAGAACAAGGAAGCCACAGCAACAGCACCAGAATAATTCACCCCACCACAGACTTTGCTATAAATTCCCAAAACCCCTGAGAACTGTAGCTTCTGTAAGGGACTAACTTAGTGTAAGCACTAACACTGCCTTAGACCTTCAAGGATTCAAGGAACTGTTCAACAGGCGTGGATTACCTGCACAACCATGAGAAGGGAGGAGGAGATTTTAAGCAAAGAGTGTGTGGAGGAAGCAGCAGCAGTAGCAGCACATGCTGCTATGCCCCAGCAGCAATTTAAGCCACTTTTGGAGAAGCTTTCTGAAGTTTGGATTGGTCTGCAGGCCACCAGCTAAACCACAGTGACTGACCAGAGGTAACAGCAGATTTTTGTGTGCAGCTGATAACTGCAAAGAGCTGAAGTTAACTCTGCATATCCAGAGCTACTGCAAAGCCTGAAGGATATTCTCCTTTGCAACTCCAGCTTAGGGATAATGAATTACAGTTTAGATAATAATTCACAGTCAAGACATAACCATTTGGCTGATAAAAGCTTCATGCCAAAACATAAACCTTTCCTTAAAGGAAAACAGCATCAGGCTGATATTTCCACTGCCTGTGAAGAATTTGGTGAACTATTAAACCGTTGCTCAAAGCAGTAAAACCTCTGTCAGGCATTCTGTAAACTCCCTGTCTCCAGTGAGAAAAATCTGCTTTACCTGGAGCAGGCAGTAAGGAAGAAGCCATCAAAGAGACTGGTGCAGAACTCCTCGAGTGCAAACTCATCACTGAGCAGGGTGAGGTTACCAGTGAGCAGATGCAGGAAAATGTCACTGAAGGCCAAGTCACTGAATGTCTCAACTAGAAAACATGGAAAGGAAAGAGACAGAGACTGACAAGGATGTGCCAAAACCTGTCCACCCAGCTCCTGTTCCTGCTGAAAACCCCACAGTGAGGTTTCGCAATAGAATGGTTTGGGCTGGAAGGGACTTAAAGCTCATCCAGTCCCACCCCCTGCCATGGGCAGGGACACCTTCCACTATCCCAGGCTGCTCCAAGCCCTGTCCAGCCTGGCCTTGAGCACTGCCAGGGATCCAGGGGCAGCCACAGCTGCTCTGGGGACCCTGTGCCAGGGCCTGCCCACCCTCCCAGGGAACAATTCCTTCCCAATATCTAATCTAAGCCTACTTTCTTTCAGTCATTTTTTTCTCATTTCCTTTGAAAACAGGCAGCCCAGGCAGGTGGCTTTGATCTTTCAGACATAAAAGATTAGGAGCAGATTGCTCCAGAGCTCTCCTGCAACTCATCCCGGAGGAGTCAGTGAACAAGATAACACTGGTGAAAAAATTAAGGCTGTGTTCAGTCCTATTTTGTTACCAGTTTTTTCACCACACACATCCAAGTCCCAGCAACTTCTGGCCACCTGCAATCAACTCTGGGCAGCAGCAGAATTAGGGCACCTGCTCTATTATCTTTCAGATTCATTCCAAACAGTTCTCAACTAATCTCATTGTTAATGGAGCCCCTGATGTAAGGAACCACTGTCCCTAAACGCTCAGACCAGCAGAAAATTGCAGCCAAGCCCAAACACTCCTGCAAGGACTCACAGCTAAGTCACCACAAGAGCCAAAGGCAGAACATTATGTCCCTGGCTCTGACATCCCTTTCACTCCAGGTTTAGTGGCCTCCTGGGTGCCCAATACAAGGCAAACAGCCAAAGAACAGAAGATGAGACAAAACCTTACCTAGTGCTGGCAGGAGCCTGAGGAAAGCATTCTTGTTCCTCTGTTTGGTGATGTGAAGGATGTAATACAGCCCAATCTCACAGGCTATTCTGTTCTCCTGCAGGAACCTTCATGGCACAAGCAAAGTTTATTCATCAACAAAGCTAAAGCATTTTTTTTTTTAAATTTAACTTTTTAAGAGGTTTAAAGTACATTTAGGACAGTTATCAAGCAGGTACAGCAGTGGCTAACCTCAAACCCACTGAAGAGCAGCTACTCAGGGAGTGAGCAGATGGATCATCCCTATGTTCCCTGCCATGCTCCAGAAAAATGGAACATTCAGCAAACAGCTGGATTCAGCTGTCAACATTTAGAATGCATTCATGATAAAACTGCTGTTCAAAATGGGGTCTAGAAGAAGCCCAAATACTCAAAAATTATACAAAGCCCAATGCTGTTTTAGTCTCCCAGAAGTCAAATACCAACACTGCAATAGAGGAGAGCACAACTGCCAGGACACAGCACCCCAGATTCTGGCACACAGACAAGAACTGTGCTGGAAATCAGTGGAAGATCTGAACACAACAGAGCACACAGAGGTTTTAATTATCCTTCTGACATCCCTGGAGTGAAGGTTATCAACAGAGAAAGAGTGGAGGTGCCAAAAATGTTAACTTTATGATTTCCAATAGTGCTCTTCAGAACCCAGCATGGGTCCAGTGTGCTGCACCCAAATATCACCCAAAACTCAGCATTCACTGCCTGGGAAGCTGAACAGAAACACCAAATACTCTCATACTAAATGAGAGAATGGTCATTATAGGAAATATTACTTCACACAGAAGAATTTTATTTGGGGAAGAACAATGGAAACTTGTTGCATTAAAGGGAAAGTTCAGACTTGAGGAACTAGCACTGAATCTTATCCCAGGAAGCCTTGCCTTTAGCACAGGCAGCTCCTCCCTGTCAGGTCTGGCTGGCTCCCTGCTGCTTTGGTGCCAGGTACCTACTTGGTGAAAGCCTCAGGAATGGTGCTGGGGTAGGGGATTGGTCCCTTCTCCTCCGAGGGCAGCTTCTGATCCACAGTGAAGGTGTGGTCATCCACCACAAAGGACATCAGCAGGGGCAGGAACCTGGTGATCAGCTCGGCTTCCTTGGAGGGAGGGAAGGACAGAGGGAAGAGAACAAAGCCATCACCAATCACCTCGTGCCACCTAATGGTGCTGAAGTGTTGTAACAAAAGCGAGGCAGCGTGAGGAGCCTCACCCCACGCTGAGGAAAACCAGCTCACAGACATCCAGTTCCAGTCACAGCTCTTGAATAATTCACTTCCACACGTTCCATGGTAATTAGGAAAAGTCTGCTTCATCTCACTACAGAAATACTCGTGCTCAAACACTTTTTTTGGACAATTATGTAGCATTTCTTCTGAGAGGCCCTTCCCAGCACTGCTGCAGGCATGGGATGTGTTCAGGGTGACATCAAACTCCTGATATCAACAATTAGAGACTCCCAGGCTTATTTGTGGTAACACAACCACAGATAAATCAGATTCTAAAGACAGATTCAGAGACTCCCTTTGGAAAGAAACTGAGCATTTTTCCTAAGAGGTTCCTGAGAGAGTACAAACCACAGCACTACTCTCAGAATTACTGGTCACTCTCACTGCTACAGTCCCAGTGTTAATGCACATCCTCCCTGAGGTGAATTTAAATGTGCCAGCAGCCAGGAATAGATTTATTTTTGAGACTTCAAATGTCCCCCTAGGTAAACATTTACTGCTTTATAGTTCAGAACAGAAACAGCAAATTCCTCCTGAGGAAGAGCCCTGCTGTGCAACACCACAGCCCTCCTGCCCTGAGCTGAACTACACCAGGGATTCCTGTAACGCTGGGAAAGGATTTCCAAAGCGTGGACAGATTACAGCCAAATGTGGCACTACACAAAACTGCTGCAGCACAGAGTTGGAAGGGAAAAGACATTTTTCTTGTCAATGAAAAGCTTCTAAACTGCTACCAGAGCTTGAGACCAGTCCTGGAAATCCTGCTTTCCTCACGCAAGACGTGTTCTATGAACCCATCAGTTGTGTACAAGACTCGAGGAAAAATGAGAGAGCAATGAGCAATGAACAGCCAGTGCAGCTTTTAACAGAGTTACAGGCTGATTTCAGAGCAGTAAGGACCAGGCACTCATGGAAATAAGAAGCAGGTAAAGGAAGCTCACAGCATGTCCACTGCTCTGTGACAACTGTTTTTTCCCAAGACAGCTCTGATGAGACATTTGGAGAACAAATGTTAAATCAGGAATGCAATGAAATACACAAGTCTAAGTTTGATTAATTGTGTTAGATTCTAAACATCAAAAGGGCTCACCATTTTTGGTTCCTTGAAGACTTGGCTGTCAATCATGTCCCAGGCCCCCTGTCCCAAAGACAGCATCCTAAGGAGCAGCAGCAGATCCGGGCTTTCCTCGAATTTTAAGGGGAGAAGAAAAACAGCTATTTTGATCTTCCACATGAGACATTTATTTGGAAGTAGTGGTTTACATTCGAAGCTGTTCTGGATTGGCAGCTTTATCCAGGGTTGCTAAAGGCATTCAGTTCTTCAAGTTAATTGAAAACTGATCCTCAAATGGGCATCAAATAACTGGCACACCTGAGGCTTTGTGGGGGGTTGTAAATTTATAATGCACCAGGAAGTCTGCAGCCATCTGATCACATCTTTTGAAAATGTGTCCAGCCCAATTAGTGCACTAAAATATAACGTGTGACAGGACAAACCAAGTCATCTCAGCAGAAGAAAGGAGGAGAAAGGGTGTGTAAGAATGACAAGGGGTTATTTTGTTTATACTGCGTCCTGAAACCCAAACGATTTTCAGCCTGAAACTGTCCCAAGGAAGTTATTCCATGCAACAATAATATTTAACAACTCGGGGATAAACCCAGCAAGTGGCTCCCATTGTTCAGACACCTGTCAGGGTGCCCTTCTTTAACACTGCAGCACCTCCTGCAGACTCCACTTGCAGGTACTGTGTTTTATCTCGGCCACCAGACCAGAACAGTGCAAACAAACCCACGGTATTCACCATGGCAGGAGAAAGGTGCTGCTGTCAGACAAACTGATGGAAGGACAAAGGAGGCACAGATTCTACCCATTATTCTGTATTTGCACAGCTGCCAGGGCAGAATGAGCCATGCAAAGAATTCATGGTCAGCGTGGAGAGTTCCAAAATGCCCACGTCCAAACAGCTCCTGCAGAGCTCTGCAAATGGACAGGAATCATGTTTCCCTCGTTCCAACGGATTATTTGGGAACTTGATGAGACTTGGACAGTGCCAGTCCTTCCCTGATGGCTGTCAGTCAGCCAAGACCACAGCTCAGGTCGGGCACACAAGCTGCAATGCTTACCCTGGGTAAGGTGTCCTGCCCAACCAGGTCTTGCAGGTGCCTTATGGTGCTCAGGGCTAAGGTGTTGATGGCAAAGGGATCACACAGGATCATTGACAAGTCCCTGGGAAGAAGTAAAAATCAACACTTGTCATACATAACCAACAACCCCACTGCACAGGTCCAAACCCAGCTGGGTGCACCTGATGAACCTTCTCCTGCCTTGCAAAGAAGTAACATTCATGGGGGTTTTGACTTGGAAGAGCACAAAAAGCAATTGTTGAAAGTCTTGTGCACTGAGATCAAGCACAAGGTCTCCCACAGCCAGCTGAAGCTCTGCTGGGAGACAGCCCACAGGCACTGGAGCTCTGGTGGCCCCAGCTCTTTGAGCTGGCAGGTTTTGACCATCTCCAGAGTGCTGAGGACAGAAAGGTCTCAGAGGCCTTTGAAAAACAAGAGGTAAAAGTGAATCCTCAAATGGTTTAAAATACCAATGGACATAATCTGAAATTACCAGCTAAATAAAATACTGTGAGGGCACCTTCCAGAAAAGCAAGTGTGCCAGATCACAACAGGGGTGTCATTTGAAGCTAATGAAGTACTTTAACTGACAAACATCACCAGCCCATTTTCTCTGTGTTTAAAGCCAGACAAGAAATTCAAAGTAAGTTATTCTGACTCCCTAAAAAAGCCTCTTGAATTTTGTTATGAGGCCACAGGGGAGACTCAAGAGTGACAAGTGAAGCACTGCAAGCTCTGCCACCAGAACGTGCTTGGCCGTGCCCCAGAGCAGTGAGGAACGTTTGGGATGCAACTGCACAGAGGGGCTGCTGCAGGTTTGCTGGCTTTAAGGAAAAATTAACACCCACAGCACCTGTCAGACATTGTGAGTGCCAGGAACCCATGTTTCCCAATAAACAGCCCAAGTGCTTACCCCAACACCTGTTCTTGTCCTTTCTTCACTCCATCCAGGAACCCCTGCAGCTCCCGAGCTCTCTTGTTGTCCACGAACTTCTCCCGAATGCAGGCGTCGAGGCACCAGGTGAACTGTCACCAAGGGGAGGGAGCTTTATGAACCCCTTAAACCAGCAATCAAACACACGATGGCACAGAAAACAGCCTCAGAACGACCTCCAAATATTACTGGAATTAAGATGGTTCGTTAATGCACTTAGGCATGGTACCACACTGGTCACAACCACGGAGCTCAGGAATGCCAGCATCCCAAAAGGAGGTCAGGAATGCCCAGGGAAGTTAACCTGGGGCCACTTTCTCCCCTCCCAGAAAAGGCATTCCCTGGCTATTAAGGAGCAGGCATTTATTAAATCCACCACTGCCCAGCACACCTGTGGATTTACACAAGTTGGAGACTGACAAAGAAGCAGCATCACTTAGAAATAAAAACTTGGTTTATTCTGACCATTGCAATAGCACTCCCACTCTCTAAATAAGGGAATATTGACAGTGGAGGTGCTTCTGCTTTAGAGCTGTATTACTGAACTATTTTTTAAGCAGAACACACGTAAAACTTAACAACTACTTCGGAGAAAAGCCTTGTTCCGGGTCAGAGTGATGCTACCATGAGCAAGGGGCCAGGGACAAGATCCTGCTGTGACATTAACACACCTGTCACCTCCCAATATTTGAATAGTTTCATGTTTTCTTGTAATTCAATATCCAAAGTATTTACTGTTACACAGTTTACTGACAGATGGAGCATATCCACAACTGGGAGGGAAGCCTGGAGTAAGAACCTGGGGCTAGCTGATGGCTTTTATTATTTCTGCAGCATCTACACAGATTAGATGTCAGAGTAGACATTGCTTTTAACACTGCCAAAGTACCCTAAGTTTGAATGATTCGTGGGTTATGAAATGAAAGCAAACTGCTGCTTAACCAAGATGAAATTTTCACCTGAAGGTCCAAGGAATATAAGATGATATTTAGGTTCAAAGTCTGAACTCTCTTTACAGAAAGGACTCATCTTGTCTGGGCTTTTTCCAGAAAATTCTCCATAAATACCCCCATCTGTCCCACGTGATTGGTACCTTGTGACAGGGGTCAACAGTGCAGATCTCACTGATCTCCAGGTCGTGCAGGGACATGAGGAGCTCCGCCCTCAGCGTGCAGTAGTGGACGTTCCTGGTGCGAAGGAACAGCGTCCTCAGGAACTGCAGCACCATGTCATAGAGCTTCACGTTCTTCCCAATCATCTGGGTCAGCTTCTGCACCACCTGGGCTCGGGGCCGAAGAGATGTGGGCTCAGTACCGAGAGCTGCTCTCGTTCCACACGCACGCAGAATGTAAATGAATTACGTTACGTGATTTACCAAGATTGAAGCATCTGCAGGGACGTGGGGGCCTGGAAAGGAACTGTTTACTCCAAGATTTCCATTTGTTCCAGAGACACTCACCAAATCTTCAATAGCCATAACACGTTTTTATCTCAAGTTTCTTTCTTTCACCCTTCTGATTCTTCCCCCCATTCCCTCAGGGCAAGTGACCAAGCTCATCCCAGAGGTGAGCTGAGTGCCCAGCTGGGGTTGGAGCACAACTCTGCAGTGCAACCCTGGAGTAAACTGCACCAGGGCATTTACACCAAATGATTTTGAAAGCAAAACAAGCCTAAAACAACCCCTCATGTAACAGATGTGCTGCCCTCTCTGAAATTACAGCTTTACACTGCCTTATAGTTAACTTAAATCAAAGAGCAACTTTTCTGGATGCCAATTAACTACAACTTTCCACGTCCTTTTCCATTTTTACAAAAAAAAAAAAAAAATAGGCAACTTCAGTTGAGCTATGTCCGCTACGAAAAGGTCCCAAGAAAAGAAATTTAACACATTAACATATTCAAACTGATGTGATACAGCTGAAGTGTATTAAAGCCAGACTGAACAACAGAGAAAAAAATATGGCCTGGCTTGCTTTTTTTTTTTTTAAGTGCATAAACAGCTTAGAACATCCATCAATTATTACATAACTATTAAAATAATTCCTGCTGCTTTCATCAAGATGTGTAGAAGAAAATGGCCTGGTGTTCCTTGCATTTGTCCAGCTAAACAACTCCAGCAGCAAAGGTGGGCAGGGGAAAACAGCCCTTGTTATGTGGTGGTTGACTGAAAGCTGGCAAATTCCCCTCACCAGCACGCTGGGAGGGTTCCCTTGCCCTTACCTCTCCCTGACGTCTCGTTTTGGGAGATGGACTGAAGAAATTTTGCAAGAAGGAAATATCATTGCTGAAGAGAATGTTCTCCTTCTCCAGGATGTACTGCTTCAGCAGGGGGGACACCTCATCCCCAAAGAGAGCCTGGTTGTCCTGCCAGATCTGTCTCTTCACCTCCACAGCGCAGGCCTTGTACAGGTCCTTATCAGCCATCACCAGCTTCAGCTTCTTCTCAGGGACCTGCAATCCACACATTCAGCTGTCAGCAAACCTGACTTTTTAGGAAGCTGCACGGATTGAAGAAAATAAGGAAACAGTCTCATCTGATTATGAAAACACAAAATGCTTTTTAAATTAGTCCACTGAGTTACTAGCAGATACAAGAATGTACTGGATCTTCAGGCAGTCCCTGACACTGGATAACACACTTGCAGAAGGAGCAGAGCCCAGCTGCCAGAGCCACACCAGAGATGTCACACCAGAGATGTCACACCAGAGATGTCACACCAGAGATGTCACACCAGAGACACACCGTGTCACACCAGGCCAACCAGTGCAGTGCTCCCACCTTGGGCAAGTGCTTCATGACACACATGACCACGGGCTGTATCGAGGGCATCTTGACCAAGGAAAAGCTCTTCTCTAGGAGGTCTTCCAGCTTCTTGTACCTGAAAACACGGAAAAGCACAAAACTAAGTACCATGGAGCAGTAAAGGAACAAAGTGGCTCACCTCAAAGCCACTGGAATTCAGTCCCTGAGGAACACAGCTCGCCTTTACATCCACCCATCCACTGTATTTTCACAACATAACTCCCTACAGCTCGCTCCAAGGAACCAAGAAGACTGCCGACAAACCTCTCCTCGACCTTCCCCTCCAACGCGATGGCAGAGACCCTCTCCAGCAGCTTCTCCCGCAGCTCATCGAACACGGACTGGTGGAACTCGAGCCGGGGGGTGCCGTGCAGGTCCAGGAAGGGCAGGGCATACTGCAGCGAGGGCAGCAGCACCCCGTTCTCCGTCTGCAACACAAACCGCAGCGCGGACTGACAGCGGCACGCCGGCTAACAAATAAAGCGAGGAAAAACCCCAGACAACGCCGGCGACCGTCCCGTGCTCCCTGTCCCCGCGCAGCCCGGCCCCACACGGCACCTCCGCGGCGCCCAACGCACCTGGAACTGCTCGATGGCCTTCAGCGGCTCCGTGCAGTTCGTGAGGGTCTCCTTGAGGTCCTCGCCGTTGGCCACTCCCAGCTCCTGCAGCCCCGCGTACATCTCGGCCTGGCCGGGTGCGCGGGGCCGCTCCCGGCTCAGCTCCCGCTCCTGATCCCGATCCCGATCCCGATCCCGATCCCGATCCCGGCCCCGGCCCCGCTCCCGGCCCCGGCCCCGATCCCGCCTCAGCTCCCGCCCCGGTCCGCGCGGTCCGCCCCCACCGCCCCCGCAGCCCGCGGGCCCCGCGCCGCAGCACGAAGGTTCCGCCGCACGAAGGTTCCGCGGCGGCAGCCGTGGGTGTCCCCGGGCTCCCCGCGGGCTCCGAGCGGGCCGGGGAGCTCGGTGCGGCTCGGCTGAGCGCCGGGCAGGGCGGACAGGGCTCAAAGAGCCTTTGGACAGTGCTCTAAGGCTCCCGGAACCGCAGAATGACGGGATGGTTCGGGTTGGAAGGCACCAGGGCGGGTCATCTGCTCCCACCTCCCTCTCCAAGCACGCTCATCCCAGAGCGCAGGGCGCAGGATTGTCCTGATGGTTCTGGAATATCTCCAGCCAGGGAGACTCTCTGGGCTGCCTGCTTAGTGCTTGGTCACCCACACAAGAAAGAAATTCTTGCCCATGTTCAGGTGGAACTTCCCGGGTATCAGTTTCTGCCCCTTGTCCCGCTGCAGAGCCCGGTGAGGTCCCGTCTCGGCTGTCTCTGCTCAGGGCTGAACAGGCCCAGCTCCCTCAGCCTTTCCTCGCAAGAGAGATGTTCCACAGCCTTGACTAACTTGCTAGCTCTCCACAGGACCTGCTCCAGGAGCCCCCACACGGTGGGACTGTTTGGGGGTGTCCTGTGCAGGCTCGAGAGTTGGACTTGATGTATCCTTGTGGGTCACTTCCAACTCGGAAGATTCCGTGATTCCGTGTTTCTATGCAGCAAAAGTCAGGGTTCCTGGGAGCGTCTGAGGCTTCCCTCCTGGCTGATCGCGGGCAGACAGCAATGCAAAGAGGAAACGCCACCAAAAATAGAGAAGTGACCTTTCCCCATTCCTGGTTTGATCTTCAGATCCATGGCCAGTCTGTGGACACGAGCAATCGGCCAACTGCCTCAGTGCGAGCAGCCACAGAGTCTTCTTCAGAGTTTCCATTTTCAGGCATGAGGCTTTGCGGCACTGTCAGGAGAACGCAGCGTGTGTTCCATAAAGTCTGAGCCTTGGTTATTTCCCACGGGGAGGCTGTCGGGAAGGGGGGTTCAGGCCCCCCAGAAGGCTGACACACAGAGCAGCCCCTGCTGTCCCCTGCCCACAGCAAGCACCAAACCAGCCAGAGTCATGTTTTTTGTGTCCCAGGTGCCACCTGAAAGTGGCCGAGGAGACAGGTGCAGTTGGAAGAAGCAGACAGGGTGTCTGTCCTCTGCCCCAACCCAACAGAGCCGAGGGGAAGCACCCCGGGTCCACCCTGGAGCCCTCAGAGATAAAGTAAACCCCGTGAAAAGCAGTTTCCCCACTTCTAATTTGGCAGCTCACACTGCCAGACGTGGAATACCAAAGGGATGAGTTTTGCCTGCTTTCTGCTTATTACACAGCTGAGTTAACCCCACATTTCTGTTTACCTCAAGCCCGCTGCCTGGGGCAGTTTCGAGGTTGCAGCGGTGCTGCTGCAAAGCTCGCGCCGGGACGGGCACGGAGCCCTCCCGGTATTTGTGGGCAGCAGGGATGCCAGGGATGGCAGGGAAGAGCTGCCTGGCGCATCGCAGCCGGGCCCACGCGTCCTCGCGGTCCCTGTGGCTTGGGGCTGGGCTGAAGTCAGAGCCTGGCCCCGGCCACGCCTTTCTGCTCTCTTTAAAGGTTGTTAAAGCAGCCGGTGTCAGCTTGCTGCTCCGCTGCTTCCTCTTTTGAGAAAGGAGAAAGCTCTTCATGTCTTGGCGTGAGCTGCTTCCCCCCTGGCTGGTGATCGTAGCGGGACTGACGGGCATCGTGCTGCTCTGCGTCTCCACCAAAGATGTGCCCCTGGCCCCTCCCAGGACCAAGGTAAGGGCTCTCGAGGGGTGAGACAGGCACTTAAAGTGGGCTGGTTTGTTGCTTTTGACACCCATTTTGTTACTGAGCTACTTCCGAACCGAGGAGGGAACAAGGCTGTCGGGACAGGTTGGCATCTTTCAACACGCTGTAGCTTTTTGAAGCAGAAACAAGCCAACCCCTTCGGCCGGTCAGGGAATCCAGGCTGGATACGGTCCGTGGATCAGTGGAGGTGCTCAGGGCAGGCTGAGGGGAGGCAGCCCATGTCAGGAGCTGCCCCAGAGCAACTAGGAACCAGCAGGAAAGAGCTAGGTCCCTCCTGAAAGTCAGTAGGAATGTGCCCCTGAACTGCTGCTTCTGTCTTAAAAACAAATTGTCTTTCATGCCTTCTCCTCTTTGGTCCTATCTTGATTTCAGTCAAAGAGCCAGCGTGTTCCTCACAGCTGGGTCAGGTCTGGGGGGGTTAATGCCCACAGGTCTGGGGGAGTTAATGCCCACCTGCTCTGTCTCTTGATGCTCCCGCTGCTGAGGTGAGCTCAGTGGCACACCATGGTTTAACCCAACAGAAGTAGGTTATCCTGCGTGTTTAGAGATAGCACCCCTCCTCCACATTCCTCTCAGACACAAAACTGGATTAAAAACCCCCTTATTGCTCCGCGTTCTGTCCTTTCCTGGTGTTGAGCTGGGCACAAACGTGGGGATCCCTCCCCTTCTCCCTTGCACTCCCAGCAGCAGCCTCTCATTTTCTGAAGGAGTAAAAAAAAAAATCCACATTTCTCTACCAATGCCGTTCCTTTCTTCCTCTTCTGCGGCAGCCAACATGTCCCTGCTAGAAATCCGAGCTGTCACTGGTGTGGGAGGGTGCCAGCAGGCTGGGGCAGGGAGCTCCATCCTCCTTCCGCATTTCTGCTCCAGCCCAGCCCCACCAGCCCCCAGCCTGGGTGCCAGGACTGGTGCAACTGGGAGCTCCAGGAGGGCAGCAGGCAGCCAGCCTCACTCAGAGGCTGCAGCCAGCTCCGTCTGGTGCTGAAACCCTTCTGGTGGCATTAACATCAACCTCTCAGGAGGTTTCTCCTCCCACTCAGTCACAGCTCTGACTCTGTGTGTGTGTGAGATACAGCTTCGACCACGCGCTACCATGGAGCTCATGAGTTTCCTTCCTGTCTGTGTAGGAGACACCCCAAACTGGGGTCGTGTAATAGGGGGGAGAGGAGCCCTAGGCTAGCGCTGGAGCTATTTTGGGTGTGGGGACATCCAGAGCTCTGCTTCAGGGTGCTCCAGTGGCCTCCACTTGCTCAGCCTCGTATCCTGGGAGCAGCAAGGCTCGGTCAGCAGCGAACAGACGAACACTGGGGGCAAAGAGACAGAGAACCCTTGGCTCAGGCAATAGTGGAGCTGTCAGGGGATGAGGGGCTGAGCTGCTCGTGTTCACTGCTGCTGCTCTTCCTGCCAAGACTCTGAGGGGCTGCTGTGTTGTACAGTGTCTGTGCTTGTTGCTGCAGCTCCCACAGCTCTGCACATATCAGGGCAAACCCAGCCCGTGTCACGCCATTGCTGCAGTGGGACAACAAAGGGACACGGGAGTCCTGGGTTCCTCGGGAGAAGCGAGCTGCAGCCCTCCAATTCCTGCACAAAAGCCTGAGCAAACCGATCAGCAGCAGTTTGAGTCCCAGAATCAGTGGAGAACTCGTATAGTGCCATCTCCCACTGCTTTGGGACCTGTTTTTCCTGAGCTCCAGGTTGTCTGAGCTCTCAGGGGAAGCCCTCTGCCTGGTTTCAGGAGCAGCTCCAGCACATACCACTGTAGGGCTGATGTATTTCTGGGCATTTCTCCACTCCTGCTGTTCCTCATGTATATTCAGAAATGCAGATGGTTCCCTGCAAATCCTCATCATCTTCTGCCTTCACCTGCTCTTTGAATGTAACAAGCAAACTCCAATACTGCGGTGCAGGCCAGGGGTCACCCAGAATTGCTGTGTATGCTGGGTAACCCTACAGTATCAATCAGCACGCATTCAGTGGTGGTTTTCAGGAGAATGTTCTGGGCTTTTTCCAGTATGGCATTGTTCTGGATGCTGGCCCATCCCGCACCATCCTGTTCATCTACCAGTGGACAACCACCAAGGCAAACAAGACCGGGGTGATCAAAGGATGCAGTTCCTGTCCTGTGCAAGGTGAGGTGCCCAATTCCTGCTCAGTGGTCTGTGGGACTGGCATGGGATGGATGGAAAAACAGAGACCTGTGCGTGGACCAGTGCCACAAATTCGTTGGCTCCTGCACCACCCAGCTGTGCACTGAAATAGTGAAGCACAAGCTGCTTATTTTCAGCATGGCTCTTCTCAACTGGGCAGATTTAGCCACACACAGCTGGACATCAGGCACTTGGCAGCAGCAGGTGTCAGGATTTTGGGGCTGCTGCAGGCAGGGAAGCACGCAGAGAGGACGGGGCTGGTCCTGATGTCCACATGGATCAGTGGCAGAGCTGAGGTTGCTGGAGCTTCTTACCCAGGAGCAGCAATGGGGACAAATCTGACTGCAGGGTGACTCCTGGTATCTTCTGCCTCCTCCTGACTGTGCCCTGGGCAGTAAGTGGGGTAGCTCCAGGACAACAGAGCTGCAAAGACTCCAATCCCCTATGTGGCATTTGACAGCACAAGCATGAGTTCAGCTTGCCTTTAGGTGTCACATTTCAGAGAATTTGGGGGTTTTCCTCACGAATCTGGATCAGTTTGGCCCTGCCAGTGCCAGCTGAGAGGGTTTCATGCATTAATGCATGGGGTTTTCCTTCCCTATCTCCTAATCTTGCTTTGATGTTAAAAGCCTGATTGTAGCGGGATGCTGGGAAGGACTGAGCCCTCAGCAGCGGCGTGCTGAGGGACGGCAGCTGCACAGCAAGCAGGGAACAGGGCTTGTGCCCTTGCAGGCTGTAAACAACACAAATCACACACAGAAGATGCAAGAAGGGCTCCCTGAAACCTTGTACGCGTCCCTCGCTCAGTGGCTGGGCTCAGCAGCAGCTCTGTGAGGCAATTTGTTGTCAGCAGCAGCACAAGAGGCCCAGGCAGGTCTCGTGCCCAGGTGTGAGCAGCCCTGCCTGCATGGCAGCACAGCCACAGCCCTGCAGGGGCTGCAGGAAAGCTGCAGCTCAGCCCTGCACAGGGCCCCAGGCAGCAAAGCATGTGCTGAGAGAGTCAGGAGGATGGGGAAGGGAGGCTCTTCCTGGGTTCAAAACCAACATGTAAGACCCCGCTGACTTGCTGGAAAAATGAGTCAAGGCTGGCACACAGCTTCCCTCTGCAGAGCACTGGCTTCCTCTAGAGCAGGGGTGTCTTGCTTGCCAGCAAGGCTCGGTGGCTGGAGGAGAGAGGTGACACAGCGGCCTCTGTGTGTCCTTTTGATTATTTTCATAGCAACTAAAGCCACATTTCTTCCTCTGTGGGCTGAGACAGCCTCAGCTGCTGCAGCAGTTGTGTGGCTGGTATAGATGTCCCAGCTGCAGAGCTAGGGTAGTCTTAGTGCAGTTTGGGATTTCTATGCACATGTGTTTTGGCCCCAGTTCCATATTTTAGCAGGATGGATACCTGGAAGAACTCCTTCATTCCACCTGTGCCAGGTTCTGTCTTAACCATGTCCTAGGATAGCAATCTCTGGGGTAAGAGCTCTCACAGTTCTCTCATAACTTCCCTTAATATTTCATTCTGTTCCGTGGTCCTCAGGTCTAGGAGTCTCCAGCTACTCAGATTCTCCTCAGAAGGCTGGGAAGAGCTTGGAGCCGTGTTTGAGCTGGGCCCAGAACGAGATCCCAGCAGAGCAGCACAGCCAAACCCCCCTGTACTTGGGAGCCACGGCCAGCATGAGGCAGCTGAAGTGAGTGAATGTTGCAAACCCACACCCAGAGAGCCGCACACATCACGGGATCACTCTGTACAGGCATCTCTCCCTGTCTGCTCTGCAGTGTGAGCCATCCCTAATCTGCTAGTCAGGTAAACCTTCCTCAGGCCCTGAAGAGAGGAGCATGGCATGGCTGTGTCTCCATCCTGTCCCCCCAGGCAGCCATGAAGATGAGAGTCCTGCAGCTGCTGCCAGGCTGGGCAGTGTCTCCTTCACAATTACAGTTTCACAGTCAGCGCTGGGGAAAACACCCCTCAGTCTGGAAGCTCAAGTGTTTTCAGTTTGGGACAGCCCCCATGGGCTCGCAGGGGTATTTCCTGTCAGCAAATTGGAAATGGTGGTGGGAAGGTTCACCTTATCACACACGCTTTTGTGGACCCTGCTCTCAGTCACTGCATTACTGGGACCTTTATCTCCTTTCAGGCACTGGGGAAAAGTAAGGTCTGGGCCAGTGGGATGAGGCCAGAGGATTTCCTCAGTGACAGAGGGTACTAAGGTCCTAAATTCTTAAATGGTGGCACAGTTGTTCAAATCATCCCTCTGCTGGTCTTGCCTCCAGTGCCATGCGAGGGGAGAGGGAAGCAGCAGCAGGAGTGGGATTGTCATTGTGTCTCTGGGCTACTGCCCCAAGTGGGGAGCACAGCAGAAGCCCTGCAGGGTGCCCCCACTGCAGGCCGCTCCTGGCAGGGTCCTGTAACGCCAAATGTGCCTTCTTTTTCTTTTGTGTTTAGCCTCACCCATCCCATCCTCTCTGACGGTCTCCTTGCAGCTCTGACTGGGACCCTGAAGTCATCCCCCTTCAACTTTCAAGGGGCACAAATCCTGTCCAGCGCAGAGGAAGAAGCCTTCAACTGGGTTGCTGTTAACTACGTCCTGGAGAACTTCTTCAAGGTAAAGGATGATTCTCCCTGGGGCACACAAAGCTGGGCTGAGCAGCTCCTGTTAACAGACAGCCACAGAGACACATGGAGGGATGGGTAAACCCCATTGTTTAAAGTAAAAAACTTTAAACAATGCTTCAGCACAACTTGCACTGCCTTTCAGAGGAGGCAGCTTGGATCCAACACCAGCTGGTTGTGTTGCTGCTGTCTGTGGAGTGCTGTGGGATTGCCACTGGAGTCCAGCTGTCCCATGGGGTGTCTTGTGGATGGTAGAGAAGCAGATTCTGTTGCTGCCAAAGCAAAAGCCCATCTCATTTCCTCTCAGTGAGACACCAGGGAGGCCTGGTCTGTATTTAGAAGGCACTTG
Organism: Gymnorhina tibicen; assembly: GCA_013399875.1. Lineage (NCBI taxonomy): Eukaryota > Metazoa > Chordata > Aves > Passeriformes > Artamidae > Gymnorhina > Gymnorhina tibicen. The sequence goes on along the minus strand of VXAZ01001518.1, from coordinate 473,908 downwards.
CTAAACAACAAAAAAATAAGTTTCAGTTTCCTTGTTTCACCCATCACTTCTCAAGCCAAGGGGTCTCAAAAAGAAGTCAGAGGGCAAGAGAAAGGTGGGTTAGACTGAGTTATTCCTCATCAGGGATGTGAGAAGCAGCTCTGATAGCAGCAGCAAGCACACACTGGTTAGGGAGCTGTCAGACCTGCTGACAGCTGTACGGCCTCGCCCAGCCAGGCACAGAGTGTTCACCCCATGTAAACTCTCCTGCCTGTGCTGCCAACTTCAGCATTGCCAAGTCAGTTCTGCAAGGCTGCAGGAGATGATGCCACAGGGTTCTTCTGACTGAAGGACCACTTTAGCATCAAGGCAGCGCTTGAAACCCACATCTGCCCACTTGGAAACGTCCCTGCCACTCCCCACCACCCTCTCCACTCTCCCCTGCTCCTGCCTGCTGAGACACTGCCTGGTGCAGCCATCCAGGCTGGGGAGCCCTGTTTGCCCCCACGGGCTGGGAAGGCTCTGTGCAGGTGGCAGTGCCTGTACAATGGCTCCTCTGTTCCCTCCAAAGCCACTGGTTGAGCATCCTTGTGTCCTGGGCAAAAAAGAGTTGGGCTGTGGGGCACCATCGAGCTGCTTTCTCTCTGCACTAATGCTGGCACCTGGCTGTGACGAGGTGGAGAAGTCTCGAGGATTGACCTCTCTTGTTGTTTCTGGCTCAGTACGACTGGCGAGGACAGCTGGTCCCCTCCGGGAAGGGGATGGCAGGAGTCCTGTCCGTGGGAGGAACCTCAGCACAGCTCACTGCCGAGCTGCAAGAAGAGAAGCAGGCCCCGAAGGAGGGAGTGAGGCTGCAGCTGTATGGGCAGACACACAGGGTGCACAGCCGGCAGTGCCCCTGCCACGGCGCGGAGCAGCTGCGCAGCAGGCTGCTCTCCGTGCTCATCCAGGTGAGCGGCTGCCGAGGGGCCCCCGCACAGCTCCCGCTACAACATCACTAAGAGACAGGTGTGATCATGGGCAACACGTCCGTCACTTTAAAGCCAATGCCCCTGTTTGCATATATTAGAAAAACCCAGTGCATTTGTAAAACATTCTCTCCCTCCAAGCAGACACACAGGCGCCCATTCAAGGGTTGCCTACTTACAGGTTCTAGTTGGCTCCTACGTAATACACACAAGCACAAAATTGCTCTCCAGAGGTGTCAACATCACCTTCAGGGTGAGGAGAGGCAAGGCTTGCCTTGGCTCCTAGGAACTGCTCCTCCATCCTAGAATGGGAACACCCAGGAAGCAACTGGGACCTTCCATCTGGGGTATTTGCTTTGCTGGCTTTAGCCCCGAAGCATCTTTAAAAGAGTAATATTCCATTTTGAAAACATGTAGGTGTTTTGGTTCTTCCAAACTTTATTTCGCTTGGGAAATGGGGAGGGGGGGGAGGAAAAAAGTGGTATAGGATGGTACACACTCAAGAATCACCTTAGTCTTCATCAAAACTGTGTTTTTCAGAAATTAACTACTTCCTGCCCATCCACTTTCCTCCCTATAAACACCACTTGCCCTTATTTGAGACCTGAATGTCCCACATTGGACACCAACTTCACCACAATTACATAGGGAAATTTTTAGAGATAAGAAACACTGATTCTTGTGGGGTTGAACCATTTGGAAGGCAGATCAGAACAGCAACTAGAAAGAGTACAGGATGCATGAAATTGTATTTGTGCTCTAAGGGAGGGTGGGTAGGGCTGGGACTCATCACCTCCCACAGCAGGTCCAGTCACTGCACTGGCCCTGAGCTCAGCAGGAGCTGGGACCTGGCTGGGCCTCGTGGTTCACTCGATGCCATAAGATTTGGCAAAGCTTTCAGAGCCTCCCTGCTCGATCTCAGCATTGTGGTGCTTGGGGAAAGCTGTTCCTAACCATGTTACATTCTGTCTTCCTGTGTGAAGCCCTGGGATGCCAATGTCCTCTCTCGCTGCCTCTGTCCTTGTTTTATTCTGCCTCCAGGACCAGAGAAGTGCTGAAACGGTGTCCAATCCCTGCTGGCCCCTCAGCTACTCCCGGGAAGTGCAGTGGCAATCAGTGCATGCTGGGCCTTGTGCTGCCAGTGATGACACACGGGACATCCCTGGCCCCAAGGAGGTCTTCAACATCACGGGCTCCAGCAACGCCACTGCCTGTGTGAGACTCGTGCAAAGCCTGCTCAACTCTTCCTCTTCCTGCACCTTCTTCAAGCGTTCCCTCAGCAGTGCTCTCAAGCCCCTTCAGACCAGGTTTCTGGTGAGTTCTCATTTACACTGGGGTAAGCAACGGGCATGGGGAACCCATGGAATGGGACCGGTTTGACCATTAATAAATACAGTGGGAGCAGCCAGACCACTACAGTCCTGCCCTCCCCACCTCATTGCCACACAGCTGTTCAAACATGGACCACTGGCTTCCCACAGTGACTGTGGTGGAGCTTTCTTCATCCATGTCTCCTCAGTGTCTGCTGCTGAGACCAACTCTGGGGCTCCAGGGAGCCAGCAGGGATGGGACAGTCAGGAGCTGTGTGCTGAGCAGGTCTTCCCACACCAGGTCTGTGGTAAAGCTGGAGATCCTCTGCCCCTCCCTTAGCAAACATCTGGTCGTGCTGCACCACAAGCACTCTTCTATCTGAGAACCCAGACCTAGTGGCCAAAGTCACTGGATTGTTGAGCCAGGAGCAGCTCAAGATCCTAGGGCAAGCTGAGTGCATTTCCAGGGAGGGTAGTTACGGATGTTTCCCCAGCTCCCTGCTCCTGAGTCTCCCATGGACATGCTGCCAAGGAGCACAGGGATCATCTCCCAGTCCTCAGCACTGGTGAGGTCACACCGTGAATACTGTGCTCAGGTTTGGGCCCCGCACTGCAAGAAGGACATTGAGGGGCTGGAGCGTGTCCAGGGAAGGGAACGGAGCTGGGAAGGGGCTGGAGCCCCAGGAGAGGCTGAGGGAGCTGGGAAAGGGGCTCAGCCTGGAGAAAAGGAGGCTCAAGGGGGCACTTGTGGCTCTGCACAAGTCCCTGACAGGAGGGGGCAGCCGGGGGGGTCAGGTTCTGCTCCCAGGGAACAGGGACAGGAGGAGAGCGAATGGCCTCAGGCTGGGCCGGAGAGGTTTAGATTGGATATTAGGGAAAATTCCTTCACCAAAATGGTTGTCAAGGCCTGGCACAGCTGCCCAGGGCAGTGATGGAATCACCATCCCTGGAGGAATTTAAAAGCTGTGGCTTTTGTGGCACTTGGGGACATTGTTTAGTGGTGGGCTTGGCAGTGCAGGGTTAATGGTTGAACTTGAATTTAGACATCTTCTGCAACTAATATGATTTTTTGATTTAATGACCAGTCTACTTATCCAGGCAGGGCCAGGAAGGCTGCTGGATGCACGCTGGGAGCAGAGCTGTTTCCATCTCCAGACACCAACAGCTCTGCTTGTGTCCCTCGAGCCCTTCCAAGGCACTGGAGCCAACCCTGCACGCCAAGGGCACCCTGGCAATGCACGGCCACTGCCCCCCACTTCCCTGGGGTGATTTCTGGTGTGCAGAGCAAGGACACGGAGCAGTCCCACCTGATGATTACTTCTGCTGCTGTTGTAGGTGGTTTCTGAGGCCATGGACTTCATGAGAGGAGCTGCACCCTCTCCTGACTTGGGCCAGGCTGTCAGGAGGCTGTGTGGGATGTCCGTCAAAGAGGTAACTGGAATAACTCGGGGTGCAGGGAGAGTGGGAAGCAAGGAACAGTTTGTTGTAAAAGCCCTCAGGGCTCAGACTGACAGAGCTGTAACTTACTGGCTCCCTCAGGGAAAACTTGGATTTGTCTGGATTTTGTGGGTTTTGGTTTTTTGTGGGGTTTTTCTTTGCTTTTTTTTTTTTTACTTTGAGGAAACAGGCTCCACTTATTTTCCTTCCTCTCAAATCCCAGCTGCTGCTGGTAACACCTGGACCTAATTAAATGAAAAGCCACAAATACCTTTTACAGTATTTTAAGGAGTAAACAGGAAGGCTGTCTACTCACTCCTGTACATCACCTTGGTCTTGCTGTTATCCTTCTGTCCTTCAGTGCAAGGGACACATCCACCCAGACTCCAGGGTTGCTCCCATTTCACCCGGGCCCACAGAGCCCAAGCCAGGGGGAGTTTGTCAGTTCTTTCCCTCAGCTGGTGGTTATGAGGTCACCCTCATTTGCACTTACACTGATGGAGCATCCACAGTAACATTCAAATGGGACAGTTTCTCCAGGGTTTGTTAATGAGGCAGCAAAGCCCATAAGCAGATCCCTACAGCATTCTCTTCTGGAAGGAGGAGAAAGATCCCAATGTTCCAGCTGGGAGAAAGGCTGCAGCATTTGCTCAACCTAATTAGAGAGCAGGGAATCAATCCTACCAAGCAATTCACCAGCAAGGCAACCTGGCTGTCAGTCCTGCTGCTCTTGGATCTGGCTTAACAAGATGGGATCAAAGGCAGTAAAAGATGACACTGATTTCTCCCCCACAGCCCAGGGAGTGCAGGAAATGTGGTTTCAGTCTGCACAGGACACAAACCCCTGCTCCAGTCCCACAGTCAGTCCCAGAACAGGAAAGGAGAGGTTATAGCAGGCCTGAAATTTGGCTACTGAGTATTTACTTCTTTTATTTTTTCACCCCATCACCCCATCTTCTTTTTTTTTTTTTTTTTTTTTTTTTTTTTTTTTTTTTTTTTTTTTTTTTGTTTTGGAAATGTCACCAGCTGATTGGGAAGTCCCAAGCAAGCCTGGATACACTTGTTGATTACTGCACTGTGTCTGCCTTCATCTTCCATCTCAGTACAACAGGATACACACTTGACTTTGACCGGCCTGCTTGGACTGCATTCCAGAAGGTCAGTTCCCACAGCACGGTGTTCCCAGTTACCAGGGAGGGCTGGTCCCAGTACAGCCAGTCTGTTCCCACACTGACAAGCCCTAACCAGCTGGGCTTCTCCAGCAGGATGGTTTTGCAAAATGGGTTCACAGTTGTGATAAACAAGTAAACCAGGGTCAGAGAGCCAGAGATGACACTTGTCCCCACTGAAAAACAGACGGGTCAAAAAACTTCTCTGGATCAACACCATCTTTGGAAATCTGTGTTGACAGGGAAGGAAGTACAGCTTGATCTCCACTTCATGCTAAGGACAAGCTGCTGATGACATTTCCTGAGCCAAAAGGTGCTTCCCTACCTTTTTGCAACCACCTTTATACTCATGAGAGTTGATAAATGCCTTACAGAATCATAGAATCCTAGACTGGTTTTGGATTGGAAGGAAACTTAAAGATCACCTAATTCCACCCCCTGCCATGGGCAGGGACACCTCCCACTGTCCCAGGGTGTCCAAGCCCCATCCAGCCTGGCCTTGGACACTTCCAGGGATCCAGGGGCAGCCACAGCTTCTCTGGGCGCCCTGTGCCAGGGCCTCCCCACCCTCACAGGGAACAATTCCTTCCTAATATCTAATAATCTAACCTGATCCCTAATAAGGTCTGAAATTGCTCCAGGATTTGAAGGCCCTAAGGACAGAGGGATTTGATTCAGGTCATTCCCTTCAAAAAAGAAAAGAAAGCCTGTTCCCAGACCTCTTCACCCCTGGCAATCACAGCCATGGTCCCACTGAGCAGGGGCACGTGGTGACCATCAGAGAAAGGCAAGGTAATGAGGTAGGTCCAGGGCCCCCAGGGAGCCCTGCCTGGAAAGACAGAGACAAGCAACCTAAAACATAGGTCTGAGGTTCAACCAGGGCCAGAGAGACAGCTACCCACAATGCAGACTTAGGATCCACTGGGAGAACCAGTCAGTAAGCAGAGAACAGCACTCCCCTGCAGCACAGCCTGGGAGAGAGGGGCTGCCCAGGCCAGAGCTTACATGGAGCTCCCATGCCCACGGGCAGAGGTGTGGGTGGAAGTGCCATTAAGGCCTGTTGGTGTACTCAGGGCACTGAGAGGGAGAGAGCTCCTCATTTCAAGCCAAATCCTTGATCAGTCTCAGATAATGCATACAAAGCCTTGGGCCCATGCACAGAAACACAGCCGGGGTCCCCAGGCCATCTCCTTCTCTTCTGACCTCTCCTTTGTATTTCAATAGATGGGTGATAGATCATCTGGCTGGACCCTTGGGTACCTGCTGACTCTGACCAACACCATCCCCCAGGACAGCCCAAGCTTCCTCAAGGGGATTGAGCCGGGGGTCTGGTCCTTGCTCCTGATCCTCTTCGTCGTGCTGCTCATGGGCTCCTTCATGCGCATCTCGTACCGAGTGATGGTCAAGGAGAACAGCTCCAGTCACAGGAACAGCAGTGTTTTCGATGACTGACGCTTTTCTGCGACTCAGGACTTGTCAGAGCACAGTTAACAGGGTCCAGACAGAAATCACAGAGGTGTAAGTCACTGGAGGATGCAAGTCATTTTCCTGCAGGGCTCCCAGAGCCTCGATGTCTTACTTCAGCTTGCTGGTACTTGCACTGCTGTACTTTGAGACAATGGATCCTGCTCCACAGGAAGTCTGTGATTCCTGGTGGATGGCAAGCTATTAATTCTCCAAACAAGAACAGCCTGCATGGCTCTTCCTTGGGCTACAGCTGGGATTACTCATGTCAGACATGAAATGATGCCTCTGAGCACACAGGCCCTGAGCTACTGTGACGTTAATATTGAATAATCCTGTCAAATCAGAAGAGGTGGTGTCTTAAAAAAGTGCTCTGTCCTCTTCTATGCCCAGTTGAGAGATGATACCTGCAGTATTGCCATTAGTGAAGACTGGAAGAGCATTAAAATACAGTCAGAATATAACAGCCAACTGCTTCCATGTTCTAGGGAAAATGCAGGTATTTTCTGCCTGATCTGTCTGTGCTTCCATCTCAGTGATGATGTCCGTGTGTCCCTTCCAATGAATGCTCCTGCTGACCAGGAATCCTTCAAAACCAATCCTTCTTAGTCTTGGCCTCTGCAAAATGTGCAGAGGATCAAAGGAGAAACAAAGGGCACAGACACACAGCTGAGTTTTTGTCTCTCAGCTGAGTCATGGCCTATCAGGGTTAAAACAGCCAACTTCAACTCTTTAGTGTGGGCTCAAATTAACACATTTAATTTCACATTTGCTAAAGCTGGGCTCGTGCTGGGCTGAGGCTCACCTGTTTGTTCATTTGCACTGACCTGCTTGCCTTGCTGACTCTGGAAGCGTCTCAGCTGACACTGTCCTTTAGACCAGAGCAGACTCAGGAACAGAAGCTTTCCTAATTGTCACTTTCATATTAGACCATGACCAGAGTTACTTTATGATTTAATAACCAGGATTCCCCTGGGACTTGGCAGTCATTCTGGCTCCTCTGGTCTGCTCTGCACGTCCGAAAGATGAGGTGCTGTACAAATCCTCTGTGTTACTGTGAAGAGAAAGGATCGATTCACAAACACTGCCCTTTGACTAAGGCGTTTAGAGCTCACTTCTCAACTGCTTCAGAGACTTAAAACACACAGCCTGTTAAGAGCCTCAGGGACGAGTGTCTCCAAGGCTTTTCAGACCACTTTAAACAGAAATGTAAATGCTCACAGATGCAGTGATGTGCCTTGCAGGATTTTTAAAGCTACCATGGCACCTAAATCCTTTCAAATCTGATTATTTGTCCCTTGTGCTCCCAACTGATAATATATGACACATACATGCCATAATATTGGGGTATTCGTACATTTTCAGGCCAATTAATGAAGGTTTGGAACCTGTCAGTCAAGTTTGGAGGGGTGTGGAAATAGACTTAAACAAGCTTCATATTCATTTCTTTGAGTTGCACGTTAGATATTTTTAATTATATCATGTCATTAAAGATGTTTTAATAGACTGTCTGTGTTATTCTTGGCAAGAGATCAAAGCAGGGGGGTTATTGTGAACACAGAGTGTTTCAGTGAGCAGGAGGGGGGCTGCTGCTGCCGCCTCTACTCAGGAGCTGTTTTGCTGTGCACTTTTGGGGTACACAATGAGAACCCCTGAAGGCACTTTCTTTCCAGTGAAAGAAAAAGATTTCAGATAACCTGACTGCTGGTATTCAGTTGATGAGAGACATGCCTACACCTTTTGATGTGTTCTTTGCTCAAACCATCTGAAGAAGGTGGGAGGGATCCAGGCAAGGCAGAGTAGAAAAAATAAAGAGGTTATCATGGAGTCAGCAGTATCAGGGAAATTCCTGAGACTTCATTCATCCTGCACCTGGAAATGCAATCCTTTAACAGAGCTGGCTCTGTAACCTGTCAGCACAGGGGTGAGCTCTGGGATCCCTGGCTGAGATTTGGAACCTGCCCAGGAAGAATCCTACCACTGTCAGAAATGGAAACAAGGCAGTGGGATGCCAGGAACTCCTGGGCTCCAGGTGCTCCGGCCTGTCAGTCATTGCCCCTTCTTGAACTGGAATAGATCCCAGGGGCCAAGACAAAAGGATGTCAGCCAGAACTTCCCCCAGCTCTTGTTTGGAAGCTTTGGGACTTGCACACAGATAGTAAGTGAGTAATTAGGCAATGAGCTCAGCATGGCCTCCTGACACTTCACTTTTGCCTTGCACATGCCACTGAATTAAATCCCTGACCCTTGAGCCACCCTGACACTGAACCACTGCTCTGCCATGCAAAAACCCACAACCACCTCTTCTTCTGACAGATAAAAACATTTATAGATGTATTTACTAGATGATCAAATAGATTGGGATTTTAAAACTGAAGTGGTTTTTTAGTAATAAAAAAAGCCATAAAATAACAAAATGGGGAACCCGTGAGAAGAAAGGAAACTAATACTGGTAACATATTCCTTCCTCCCAGCTCTCTATAGAGCAGCTCGTTCATGTCAGCCCCACATACGTTTGCAGAATTAATCCCCAGATTACCTGGACAGCAGAAATCTACTTAAAAGGAGATTCTAGATGAACTCACTCACTTTATAACAAAGATGCTTGCAGGCCTTTGGTTACAATTCAACTGTGGAAATGATAAATAATGAGGATTTTCTAACTGTCCTTAAGTTCTTCATGTTTATACACAGGTCCCTCACTTCTCACTCAGGCTGAACCATGGCAGAGATCTTCTGGCAGATAAGAAAGTCTGCTCATGTGCAACTGCAGTTCTGCTGCTGTCAGCAAACACCAATGAGAAAGAAATAAAAAGTATTAGATACAAAAACTGACACCAGAAAGCACTTTCTCTGTTTTAGCTCCAGACACACAACGGTGACTGACCTGCTCCCGGTTGCTGGGGCCTAACTGCCATTTAGGCATCCCAAAGCACCGTGGATTCTCAACCAGTACATCCCATCTGTGTTGTCCCAGTGAATTCCCATGAAAACTGATAGAAATAACAGTTTGTCACCCGCAGTCCAGCTCTGCATTCCCCACAGGGCCTGAGTTGTTTCTTTCTTCCCCTTCTGACATACCCAGGCTCCCTGTGGTTGTAGGAGAGGCCCAAGCTGAGGCCTCCAAATGCACAACCAGTTGTGGAGCAAATCCAGCAGAAGATGGGAGGAATGCCTTTTTGGGTGGCTGGATTTAGTATCAGTATATTTTCATGTTGTTCTTATACCCTGCCTCTGATCCTGTATCTGAGTATCCTTCCAGAGAAGCAGGCAGCCATATGATGTTTATATCCTACCTCATGGACTGTCACTCCTACTTCAAGAGCTAATTCTGAACACGCTGAAGAAGAGCAAGCCTGAAGGAATACTGGGATCAGAAAACCTGCAATAACTTTTGCCACAGCTTTCTTAATATAAAAGTCCTTTCATAATGCCATCAAACCCAGGCAAGTCACAGTGTTTTGGTGTTTTCTAAGTGCAGACATCGCTGCGTACTTGTACTCTGAGGTGACCAGGTTCCCACCACGTGAGATCTCCAGAGCCCTCCTGCAGTCAGATGCTGTCAGATCCCTGTTCAAGTCAGATAAACATGGAACAGGAACTGCTGCTCCCCGGAGCAGTGTGCAATGGCAGGGATCAGTCACGAGAGGGAGGCTGGCAGAGCACCCCCTAGGAAAGCTTTAGGAAATCTCTCCCACCACAAATGACATCAATTAGCGAGGAGGCTTCTCTGGGAACATGTCGTGGATGCAGGGGAAAGACACTGCAGTGTGGAAACTCTCTGTGTGGGATGTGAAAGCAGCTCTAACCAAGGATTTAAGAAGCCATGACATTGGAAGAAGTCCTCTATGCAGGGAGACAAGCACTGGCTCGGAGTATGGATGAAGGCTCTTTTGGAAACAAGAGGGAGAAAGAATAATCCCTACCAGGAAGAGGACGGCCCTGGGAATGAAGAGGAGGTTTGAGAGAGACAGAGGAATGATAAAACCAACTTCTGTGTGAAGGAAAGCTTATTTTTGTTCACAGCAGGGGTGTCACCATATGTGCACCTCATGATCGAATTAGTCACCACTTCTTGGTGGAAAGTCTCAGGAGAAACAGACCCTCCAAATGGAAGAAGACAACAGCTATCAGGCTTATCACGGGACAAGGACCAGCAGCAGAGCTGTGGAACCTTCATGGGAACAATGTTCAAAGTTCACAGGTTGCAGACATGAAGGAGATGTAAATGGCCCATTAATGCTGAACTTTACATCAAGTAAAAGCTGGTTTAGCATTACCTTGTCTCACAGCATCACTGACAACGTTAAACACTCGTGGAGCAAAAGCTCTGAAGGGACAGACTCACAGCCTTGTGAAGGGAGTTACTCAGTGGAAATCATCAAACCAAATGGAAGGAGCTCTTCTTCCACACAGATCGTGGTTAAACCACAGGACTCATCAGGAGAGGAGGCTGTTTATGCCAAAAGTTTACATGGCTGCAAAAGGTGAATAGATAAATTCATAATAACCCATCAGGGCTATTAAACAAAAAGCTACTTGCTTGTGGCTAAAGAATTGCCTGAACCACCTGCCACATCCATATCTGTTTGCCCTGTTCTTCTTTGGTAACTGCTGCAGAGCAATAGAGACAAGACACTGGCCTGGGTGGACTCGTGGCTTGATCCCATTCAGCTGTTCTGATTTCCCTTAGGCAGGAATCCCACAACTGCACCTCTCACTCACTGGTCTCTGGAAGCAGCCTCTCACCTCCATAACATCAATATCACAGGAGCAATAACTTCTGGAAAACAAGATTGTTTATCCTTAGAAGTAACAACCAGAAAGACAAGAATGAGAAAACACCTGCACATACCCACGTCTCACTTCACTGTTGCCATAAACCCGGAACGACCCCAACACCAAAAGCCCTCTGGTTCTGGAGGCAGCTCCCACCTACACTCGTCCTCCAGTGTCCCTCCCTTAACTCAGGGCTTCAGGCTTTTACCTACAGAAACAGAATTAGTTCTGTGGTTTCTGTCTGGGCTCCTGCCAGCCCCAGGTACAGGCTCAGTTCAGACTGGATGCTGTTTCAGGGACACAGGCTGCAATCTCGCTGGTTAAGCACCAAGAGGAGAATGACAGTCGCTGTCTGCCTGCCTGCTGAGGGGAGGGATCAGCTCCGTGCACACACAGAGAACACTGGTTCAGCAAAAGGGGAAGGCAATATGCAAAAGTGAAAAGAAAGTCCCTCCCCACTGCTCAAACCAGTTGTGTTTACAGTAAAATCTGTTTCCAAGCCAAAAGCAATACAGGTAGTTACAAAACCAAAACAATTACAATAAGAAGTTAAAAAAACCCCTAATACATAATTCAACAAAACAGGAATGTGATTTCCAACTCAATTTTAGCTTCCCTGTGTCCTCCTTTGGGTTATACCCAGGGTCTTTTGCCATGTAACACTGGCCCCGATGTTTTCTAGGACCCCTATTACAGCATTAATTTATGCAGCACTTACAGATGGGATCTGCCCCTAAATGAGGTGAAACCTCCTGGCTTGTCACTTGCAGCAGAGTTTGAGGAAAGCTTTCAAAGTAATCCAGTACCAGCTAAGATGCAATGATAAGTCTGCAACGAAAACACGACGTGGGAGCCACCAACATCCCACCTTAGTGCTGTTCCTTTCTCTGCCCTCCCAGTTGCTTTCCAGCATTCCCTACTCTGGCAAGCTGCAGCCTCTCCACTGAACCAACAACCACTAGAAACACACTTCAGCATTTTGCTCAGGCAAGACCATGGAACGTGCAGCTTCTTCTCCCAGAATTCGCCCCACACTCAGTATTCCGCACAGAGGTTTGCCTTGGGAGGAATGCTCCATGTGAGCCAGGGTTCTGGCACAGACCTGAGGCGGTACTTGCCAGCTCACCTCCTGGCACACACTAATTAATGCTGGGCTGCCACAGTGATAGAAATCACAGGGCTGACATGGTCGGCAGCTCCAGCAGCTCTCCATGGAGATTCCTGTCTGTGTTCCTCCTCAGGGAGATCTTAGAAGTACTGGCATTTTACTTCCCTTTAAAAAATGGAAAAATATTTAAAATAGAATTGTCATTTCCTGGGGATGTAGCTAAGAACAAAGTACTCACTGAGTGGACTAGAATTAGCAAAAATTAGTGTTGCACAAATAATTTGAAATGCCTCCTATCCCATAGATATTCAGGTGGCTGAATCTCCTGGGGAAACCTCTGGAAGCTCAATCAGAGAGCAAAGTTTAGCTGCTCCCCAGGGTCCTACCCCTGCTCCGCTGGGAGCGATCCTGCTGGTGTTCTGCAGCCAGGTATGGGAGCCTTAACTGAGCAGAGCATTTCCACTCTCACACTCCCTCTGGGAATGCTGGGGGTGGCAACAATTGCTCACTCCACACATTACAGAGCAGCTTCCCAAACATGCAAGGCAGTGCGGGCTGGGGTAGAGGCTGTGGGAAGCACAAAGGCTCGGGGTTGCTCACGCAGTGAGGAAATGGGTGGCACTAACGCACAGGCCTTTGCTTTCTGGCCCTGGCTGAAAACAAACCCAGACCCGTATCTGTATTAAATACAGCAGCACTTGTACCAGGAAACCTCCCCCAAGCCCTGCAGTGGCTCCCCCGCTCCATTTCAGGGCGGGTTTCCCAGGGTTTCCCGAGCACACGCGCCTGTGAACGCTGCGCTGAGCACACCTGATGAGAATTGATGCTGAATGTGCCTTCCCGGGCAGCACAACACAGGCGACACCCTCTACATTCCCTGGTTTTAATCAGGAAGGAGCCAGGATTCCTTTTGTACATTAGCCTGAAGAGATGGCATCGCATCCTGCAGGAAAAGCTGTCTTTGCTGATTAGCATAGCCTGGTGTGAAATCTTGAGCAAGTCTTATCCAGATTCATCCTGGCTGCCTTTGATACCTAAATGATGCTGCAGTTTTTGGAATTGGTCACCTCAAACACCATCACAGAGAACAGAAAGGTGTCATCAGGGGACTGCTCCGAGCTGGAGTGGGCTGAGCCATCCCTTTCCACTGAGTCCAGTGTGAACGCTATTCAATCAATGCCTGTAATTAGTGGGATAAATCTGGACCCTGATGCCTCTGCATTACTCAGCTATCTCAAAGGGAACTGCATAAACCTCCTGCATTCCGGCTGCGGATGTGAAGGATGAGCCGTGTGTGTCTCCCTGGACACCTCTGAGCCTGACCCAGGCCTTTCCCAGGACCCTCTCAGGTCACTCCTGATGCTCTGGGACTCCTCCCAGGCTCTCTGGGGCTGCTCCAAGTGTTCCTGGACTCCTTCCAGCACCTCTGCGGGAATATGGTGTTTATATGCCAGAAATATCGATCACCAAAATCTTTATATTAAGCTGACTACCAGAGGCCATTCAACCTCCAGCCAAAGCCTTCACAGGGCTTCTGCATCCTGCCACCTCCTCACCTGACCCAGCCACAGGATTGGATTATTGTTATCCAGGCACAGATTCCGGGATGCGTACAAGCCATTTGTGTGTCACACAGAGCTGGCCTGTGTCAGCAGAATTGAGGTCACAGCTGCCTTTGCCTCAGCCCACCCCACGGTGAGGCAGCAGGATGAGACTCCCTGCCTTGGGAGCTCCATTAGGAGCCTCTTTCAAGTTCTTGCTACGGTATGAAACAAGGAAAGATGCTGGGACTTGTAGACCCAGCTGGCATCACAATGAATACATATAACCATAGTAAGATTCTGCTGAAACAATAGTCAAACATGCTTAATAAAACTGTGACCAATGGATGCACTGTCTGGGCAAGAATGTGCTCACAAAGCTGGGTGGCAGAACAAGGGACAGAGGAAAGGCGAGGGTGGTATTTACCCAGCCTGGGGTTCCTGGCTGCCTGATGACAGGGCTGCAGCACCCACACACAGCTCAAGATGGACGTGTCCACGTGGGGAAGCCTCGGTAAGCAATGTCTGCCTCACACAGATCCCCTCACAGGTGGGACCCCCTCACTGGGGCCCTCCCCTCACACCACGCAGGCCTCCACAGAGCTGCCAGTGCAAGGCTCAGCCCAGGCCCAAGCCCTCACAAGCCCTCACAGCAGCCGGACCCACCAAGCCTCCACACTTCCCTCACAGCTGCCAGGCCCCCCCGTGCAGCCCCACAGCCCTCGGACCCCCGAAGCCATCAAAGCCCCTCAAGCCCTCACACTTCCCTCACAGCCCTCCTCACATATCCCCGAGCCGCCCGGTCTCCTCATAGCAGGCAGACCCCTGCGCCTTTAGGGACCCCCGAGCCCTCACAGGAGCCGAGCTCTCTGAGCCCTCAGAGCCCCTCTCAGCCTCCCANCCTCGGGCGGGGCCGCGCGCCAGAAAGTGCTGGAACGCCGCCGCAGCCCGCGCGTGCGCACGCGGGGTCCTTCCCCCACCCACCGCGGCGCTGCGGCGCCGGCGGGGAGCGGGATTGGGGGGACGGGGAGGGAAGGAAGGAAGGAGACCCGCCTGGAGGAGGGGAGGCGAGGGGCGGGGGGGAAGCGCTAGGGACCCGCGGGGAACCCGCCCTGTCCCGCAGTGAGGAGGAGCCGCCGCCTCCGCTGCGCAAAGCGCGCACTCGGGTCCGTGAATGGGCGGCTGCGGCGGCCACCGCCCAGAGCCCGCTGCGGAGTCACTGCGACGGTTACCAGGGCACTTCGTTCTCCGCCAATCAAGTGGCGTTAGCTCATCCCCCGGGGCCGGCAGCCAATCGGCTTCGACATCAATCATTCAATTGAGCCAATCGGGAGCGCCCTGAGCGAGCTGGGGCGGGCACTCGCGGTTCCCCGTTGCCTAACTGTAAAGCCAACAGACAGGCGGGCGGGGCGAGTAGGAGCCGTAAGTTTGAGTGACAATGGTGCAACCAATCAGATTCTCTCATTTGCAGAGCCTCGCTATAAGCATCCAATCGTTGCTGCAGATGGTCGCCTGGGCGGGGAGAAGACGGCTGCGCGCGCATTCCGCTGCTATATAAAGGCTGGCGGTTGCCTCACGCAGCCAGAGTCGGTTGGGGGAAGGTTGGGGTCGGTGAAAGTGCTCGGAGCCGCCGCCATCATGAGGGAGATCGTGCACCTGCAGGCCGGGCAGTGCGGGAACCAGATCGGNTCTCCCTGTGTTGCAGGCGGCAAGTACGTGCCCCGCGCCGTACTGGTGGACCTGGAGCCCGGCACCATGGACTCGGTGCGCTCCGGGCCCTTCGGGCAGATATTCAGGCCAGACAACTTCGTATTCGGTGAGTGCGCGGGGGCGGGAGGAGCCGCGGGGTGGGGCGGGCAGGGCATTGCGGGGCTGCCCCACCGCACATGCTCCGAGGGACCGGCCCGGACGGGGCTAATCCTGGCGTGGAATACCGGGATTGCGGCTGGGAGCAGCTCGGAGGCGGCACCAGAGGTCGTTGCTCTTCCGATTCTCGTTACCGCCTCCGTGCGTGCCACCGGGAGAAATGGAGTGGCTGCTGTATCATTGATAATTAATGTTTCCCTGTGCTTGCCGAGCCACTGCGGAGGTGCCTGTGTGAAACCACAGCCCTGCGCTCGATAAGATGAAAGCTTTCATGGAGCCTGATGCTCTTACGCTTTGCTTGCAAGCAATAAGCAGGAAGCAGCGACCGTAATCTAATACGAAAATGGCTCTTTTCCAGGTCAGAGCGGAGCAGGAAACAACTGGGCAAAGGGCCATTATACGGAAGGTGCTGAATTAGTCGATTCTGTGTTAGATGTTGTAAGAAAGGAGGCAGAAAGCTGTGATTGTCTCCAGGGCTTTCAGCTTACTCACTCCCTGGGTGGTGGCACAGGCTCTGGCATGGGTACCCTTCTCATCAGCAAAATCCGTGAGGAGTACCCAGACCGAATTATGAATACTTTCAGTGTGGTGCCCTCCCCTAAAGTGTCAGATACTGTAGTAGAGCCCTACAACGCCACGCTGTCGGTGCACCAGCTGGTGGAGAACACGGACGAGACGTACTGTATCGATAACGAGGCGCTGTACGACATTTGCTTCAGAACACTGAAGTTAACGACCCCCACCTACGGTGATCTGAACCACCTCGTGTCGGCCACCATGAGCGGTGTCACCACCTGCCTGCGGTTCCCGGGCCAGCTCAACGCTGACCTGCGGAAGCTGGCGGTGAACATGGTTCCCTTCCCACGTCTGCACTTTTTCATGCCCGGTTTTGCCCCGCTCACGAGCCGCGGGAGCCAGCAGTACCGGGCTCTAACCGTGCCAGAGCTCACCCAGCAGATGTTCGATGCCAAGAACATGATGGCGGCGTGTGACCCTCGTCACGGCCGCTATCTGACCGTGGCCGCCGTCTTTAGGGGCCGCATGTCCATGAAAGAGGTGGACGAGCAAATGCTAAACGTTCAGAACAAAAATAGCAGCTACTTTGTTGAATGGATCCCTAATAACGTTAAAACAGCGGTCTGTGACATTCCACCTCGCGGCCTCAAAATGTCTGCCACCTTCATTGGCAACAGCACGGCCATCCAGGAGCTGTTCAAACGCATTTCTGAGCAGTTCACTGCGATGTTCCGCAGAAAGGCTTTCTTGCACTGGTACACCGGCGAGGGCATGGACGAGATGGAGTTCACAGAGGCTGAGAGCAACATGAACGACCTGGTGTCTGAGTACCAGCAGTACCAGGATGCCACAGCTGAGGAGGAGGGGGAGTTTGAGGAGGAGGCTGAGGAGGAGGCTGAGTAAAGCTATGCAGTTGAACACCTGTAAATTTTGTTTAAAGTTGTATGAACTCTCTCATTCAAAAGTTCTGTTTGTGTTGTGTTATTATTGCTGTTTCCGAGTCACTCCCAATGCTGTACAGGCACCATTAAAGCAGTTTTCACAGTGCACGTCCCCGTCTCCTCTGTTCACGCCGGTAAGCTTCCCGCGTGCTGTCCCCGTACGTGAGCCCGTAGATGTCCCGCAGCTCTGCAGAGAAAAAGGATGGACTTGGCACAGCGCTGCCGCCCTGCCCGTGGTAACCCTCCTTCTCTCCCGCCCTCAGCCAGGTGACGCCTGTTGTGTCACTGGCACGGTGGCAGTCCTGCTCCTTGTGGTGTGGGGGTTGAAGAAACTCCCTGGTACTCCCTTAGAATCGGGTGCTGCTGGAGGGGGACACATTTAACAAGGAGGGTGGAATTAACTCCAAGCTGTATCTAAATTGAGGTACCAGCCTGTGGCCTGTCGCAGCCTGGCCTGGCAGGAGCTGAATGGGGGCCACAGGAGGTTTGAGCTGCCTGGGCACAAAATGGGGCCACGGAGCTGCCACCCAGCACTGGGTGCTCGTGCTCTGCTGCAGCCCCAGCAGGGAGCCGTGGCCTGGCCCAGGGCCGCTGGGCACAGCTGGGACAGGTGACACCAAAGCTGTCCCATGCACACAGCCCCTTCTGCAGTGATTTCAGAAATCACCGTAAAGGTTTTGAGAATCAGATGTTAGTGCAGCCTCTGTTTTGGACTGAGCTGAACACCTGACAGGTGTCTGACACTGGTTTGTCTCATGAAAACCCTGTATTAACTGCAGGTTTTTAGAGTGGAACCAGTTCATACATTCAGCGTCCCTTCAAGTGCCAAAGCTGTCACCGAGGAGCTGGACCTGAGGGAGCAGGCTGCTTCCCTGCTGAAGAAATTCTGCTCAGCATTCTAAATTATAACTGCTTTTGCTTAAAGGTTTTCTGCCTTAATTAATTTTCTCCACCCAGAGCCGGACTGGTTGGAGCAGTTAAAGCTGTGCTGACTGGTGGCTCCAGAGGCAGGGAAGTGGGAATGTCTGCAGGAACGGGGCCCAGTGTCAGACCTGCACTCAACATTCTCCTCTCTGGTCTCAGCCTCTGCATCAGCCACAGCCCAGCCCTGCCAGGAGAGTTGTTTTCCCACTCTGCTTTCAATCCTACCTACATTTTAGATCTTCCATGTTCCCCTCTGCACTGCAGTAAGGACAAGCAATGAGTTCAGTTCTTCCCAGCTGAGCTCCATGATTTCCCACCCGCGTTACCGAGCTGTGACCAAACACAGTTGCTGGTTTATTGACGTTTTTTAGCCTGGTACGTTAATGCTTTCAGGTACATGGACACACCTTCCCCTTACCCACAAAATTCCTCCAGACCTCTCCTTTTAGGCAGCCCAAGGCATCACAGGGCTCAGGCAGGGACCTGTCCTTATGGCAAATTCCCTACGCTTTTTGTGTTTTCTCAACCCTTTCCTATCACCTACCTTTTCCTTTTTATCAGACTTCAAGCTTTTTCGAACAAATCCCTTTCCTGACATGTGACAGGTGGGACATCACTGAGCCTCCCCTGCCTCGGCAGGGGGGATGGTGGCTGGAAACGTGAAGCCTGGGAGAAGCTGGCAGTGGGAATGCTGGGCATGGCACAGCTCCAGCACCTCGGCACAGACCGGAAAAAACCCTACTACCCAGGTGGGACATCTCAGTAATCGTTCACTTCTGTGCCACTCCAGCCCATAACAGCACTGCTTAACCCAGTAATTAGCATTAGTGACTTTCGTTTTCACTCAGCTGCTGAACTTACGTGGTACAAAGCCCATGTAGAAAGGTTTGAGTCCAGCACGGCTGTAAATTTTGCTGTCTGGCCAGTGTGTCCGGGGAAATCTCGTGCCCAAGGTGTAAGGTGGATTTCTCTCCAAAAGCTGGAAAACAAAACAAAAAACCCCCCCCAGCATCATGGAATGGTTTATTTTAAAACACTCTATTTTTACCAAAGTCATGTGCTTTGACTCTGCATTATATAAAATATTTAAGCCAACATAAAGCAATTCTCTTTCCAGTCCTGCTTTCTTCTAATTAAGAGCTACATTGCATGTCCCTTTCTGCACTCCATAAATGTTTCTCCTGGCAGGTGTTGGCAGCATTCCCTGCCACCTCATCCTCCATGCCCACAGCACGGCCTAGGTGCCGTCCTTGGGATCCCTGCAGTCCAGCCTGCAGAGATTTGCTCCCTTGGGGATCATCCCCAAGTCCCAAAGGCCTCGTGCGCCTGCTCTGCCGTCCCTGGAGCTGGGCCTGCTCCCGTGCTGTGGCTGTGTTTGGGTTCGACGCCCTTTGTGTTTCCACGAGCCCCACCAACAGGAACGGCCTGAAATTCCCAGGCCAGGAGGAACGGGAAGGCTCAGGGAGCGTTAACTGAAGGAAGAGTGTAAATCATCTCCTGGAAGCGTCCCTGCCCTCTAAGGCCGGACGCAGGCGAGGGGCTGGGCACCAGGGTGGGTGTCACAGCTGGGTGTCACGGCTCTGCAGCTGCAGAACCCCTGAGCGTGCCCCTGGAGCTGTGCCAGGGATGAGGAGAGGGGATGTGGGTCACGGAGCCCAGCACGCCGTGGGCTGTGGAGCCCTTTGGGAGTGGGATGGAGCCCAGGCCGTGGCTCCTCGAGAGGCTTTTTGCTTTGCCTGCTGCAGGCAGTGAGCAGTGATCCGTGGCACATCTGTAACCGAGGACAACAAAGATTTAGGGCAGGAGATTAGTGGCTTGAAGTCAGAAGCCATTTTAGCTAGCAACGCGGTGTGATTCTCCCTTCAGCGTCTGCTCCTCCGGTGCTGCCGAGCCCCGCGAGCCCGGATTCCGCTGAATCCCGCGGCGAACAGACACCTCCCCGGCTGATGCACGGCAAGGCAGGCGTTTCTGGAGGCATCGGGGGCAGAAAGGCTTGGCAAACAGCACGTTCGGGGATAAATGCCCGGGTTTTGTTCTGTTTGCTCCATTTCAATTCCTGTTCACAGCAGCAGCGAAGGAGAAGGAAGCCGGCGCAGGGAAAAATGTTTCATCCAAAGCACAGCGTTGCCCTGCTGCTCTCCCCGCTGACTCGTTTCTTTCCAGCTGATTTCTCTGAGCTGGGGATCCTCAGCCTTGGACGTTTTTCCTACATCAGCCCCATAGGCTCGAGGACGAAGGCACGGCAGCGGGTCCCGGGGAGCAGGAAGGGCTGGGATGCTGCAGCATGCATTTAATGAGCTGGTCCACTGGACCAGGGAGGCTGCTGCATCCCGGACATCTCGCTGCATCCCAGGGATCTCGCTGCATCCCAGGGATCTCACGCCATCCTGGGGGCAGGGAGGGACGTGTAGCTCTGAATGCAAACTATCAGCTGCTGCGGGGAGGGATCTCGTTTTCCCGTGCCGGAGGATTACGTGTCATTGTATGGGAGCTCTTACAGCAAGGGGACAGCAGTTTTTCAGGAGGGATATGTCTGCATCCTTCCCAAAAGGAGGAGAAAGAAGACCGAGATCCCTTTAAGACAAATTGTGTTAGGAAAGGAAAAAGCCTTACAACCAATTAAAAGGGAGACATACCACAGGAAGCCACCCGGCACTGCCAACCAGACAGAGGAGATGTATTCCATAAGGGAAGTGCAGATATTTGCATCCTGTATTTCTGCACTCAGAGCAACATTTTTAACAGCCACTCTTGACCCAGCCCTCAAGAGATTTGCTTAATCCTTTTATGAACTCATTTATCCTCCCTTAATGTCCCAAGGAAACAAGTTACAGAATTTAATTGCTCGTGTTTTTTTCAACGTTACCTAACAGCGTTTGATTTTGCTTGTGCTTGTACCCCAGTTCTAATCCTACTACTGCAAGTTCAGGTGGATCAGCATCAGCATTATGCACATTCTTATTTCAATAATCCATAATCTACCTGGCGTCGGTCAAATTCCTTCATGGCTTTCTTCACAGACAGGATGTAGGTCATGCCAACGTTGTCGATGGCGCAGGGGATGAATCCAGCGTACCCTTTGGGTGGAGGCAAGAGAGAACATTTTGTGCTTGAGAACAGACATTGATCATGCAAAGATCAACCACTCCGAGAGTGGAGGAGCCTGGGATGAATAAACCTTAAAGTATAGGAAGGAAAAATGAATCTGTTTAAATTGTAAAATTAACTCTTACACGTGAGGTATCTTCTCTGAAAGAGGTTTTGTTTTTCCTTATGATTCCCAAGGAAAACACAGTGGCCTGAACTGATTTTTGTTGGTCTCCATGTGGTATGGAAGAACCATTTCATTTTCTTAGTCTTTATTTTTTTTTTTTTTTTTTACATCTTCAGCTCTTTCATGCTCTCTCCCAATTTAATACACATTCAGGGGCTACCCACAAGCTGTCCAACCTTTTTTCCTCATCTGCTCTGCCCATCCAACAAATTCCCACAAGAGAAACTTTATAAAGTCTAAAACTACATAAAACCCAGCGAGGTAGAACCTAAAAGCAGCCCAAACTCCCTCTTTCTTTTGGAGAGAGGAATTTGTCTTCTGCATCCCAAAGTATGGACTCTCTCTCCTTTTAACTGGAATACTGTGGTCCTTGTATTCCCGTGATCCAGTGCAGAGTGAAGGATCCCACCCTCGGGAGCCGGATCCTCGAGGGAGGAGCTCAGCACAGCCCCTGTCACAGCTCTCCTGCTGCACAGGAATGTTCTCCCAGAGCAGGTGGGGAGGCCACAGAACACCCCTTGCAGGACAGGGTTTATACCTTTGTGCTGGTGCCATACACCCCTGTGTGTGGATTTGGTGATGCAGGAAAACGTCTGATTTCCAGGAGATGGAATAACCACCCCAGCAGGGTGGGGCAGAGCCCAAGGCCCAGCTCTCCTCACCCTCTGGAGCCTGGCCCCACAGCTGCAGGGAACCAGGGTGGTTCCTGAATCCCTGCCAGTGCCCACGGGCACAGGGTGACATCCACAGGGTGACAACATCCCAAAGAAACGCCCTTGCAGGGAGAGGAGCAGGGATATTTTCCATCCCAAACGAGCTGGAGCCACTGGGCAACGTCTCAGAGGTTTCCCCGTGCGGGAGAAGGGATTTCTTCAGAGGTGGCCTCGTGCTGCACGTGCCCTCCCTGTGTTTTACCGGAAATGGCTTTCTGTAGGATGGCGTTTGGGACCGGCAGCACTGGCAGCGTGTAATCCGCCATCTCCCCTCCTGGCAGTGCCACACCTCCCGTCTGTATCTGCTCAAAACAAAAGGAGAAATGAAATAAAACACCGGTAAAACCCGCTCCTTCCCTTGGCCCCAGTGCTGAGATCGCTGCCAGGAGCCGGGAATGGCAACTGCCACTTCCAGTTCTTCCCAGTTTACACTGAGAGCTACCCCAACGATTTCTGGGAAAGTCAAATTACGAGATGAGCAAGTAGCAGGCCTGGAAGGGGTTTGCAAAATCCCCATGGAGAACAAGGGGAGCTTTGGGCACTGAGCTCCTGTGCAAATCTGTTCCTGAGGGCAAGGAGCAGGAATGCCCCTTCTCAGGATTTACATCCAAGCCAGCTTTTGACTCCATGCGTCAAACCTCTAATCTCTGCCTTCAGAGGATTTGCAGAGCCATGGCTGCAGGACTGCGACAAAGGCTGTTGCTGGCTCCGGAGGAAATAAAAGGGTTTGAAAAAACCCAATAAATATAATAATATAGTAATTATTATTATTATTAATAATAATAATAGATAAATTTTGGTCTGGAGTGAGACTGGCTGTGCTGTGCTGAACAGCCCCCAGCTCCACAGGCAAATCCCAGCACGGGTGTTCAAATGATGGGTAATGATAGTGGGAAATTCAGGTGGGGGCAGATACAGGGTCAGAAACATAACCAAAGGTGCTGGGAGTGCTCTCTTTTTGGGAGGAGGAGGAGGAGGAGGAGAAGAGAAAGGAGGAGAAGGAGGAAGAAGAAGAAGAGAAAGAGGCAGCCTCAGGGCTCCAAGGACAGCCTAAGGAAGAACAAGCCTGGCTGCCCAGCACAGCATAACACCACTTTAGGGACTGGGATTGAAGCCAAACCCACCCAAATGAGAAATCAAGCCTTTTTGACTGGGAAGCGTCATTAAGGACTAAAACCATTTCCTGAAGATGGAGTAGATTCGCTGCTCCTGCGAACATTTGTGTACCTGACCTTTCCCTACGCGGCACCCTTGACTCCGTGCCCTCGCCATCCGCGCCCGTGTGAAATTCCCTCCTCGCCCCCCCCGAGCCCGCTCACCGCTTTGCTCCCTCCGTGGCTGCACTGGCAAGCTCGGGGGTCCTTCCCCAGACAACAGGCCAGGGGTGGCTTGGCCACCTCCCTCTCCAGCTCCTCAGCCGCGGGGTGCAGGGCGAGCCCCCGGAGCGGCTCCTGCGGCAGCCAGGTCTGCCGGGTGCCGGGCGCGGCCGTGGCCGGGGGGCTCCGCCAGTGCGTGGGGGCCATGTGGGTCATCATGGGCTCCTCCGGCACGGCCACCACGGGCTGTGGCCCGAGGGGTATCTCAGGACGGCTGTTGATGGGCTGGAAGGTGACGTACCCTGAAGGACAGAGGCTGAGTTAGGGGGTAGGAGCGGCTCGAAGAGGATGAGGGATTCCCATTACTCCCTGCAGGGGAAGGAGCCTGGAGGTCGGTGGTGTGGAATCACAATAGCTCGAGTTGGAGGAGTGTGGGAATCCAGAAGGTAGAAAGAACATCCTCTGCCTGTTTTAAATAATTTTAAATAATTTAACCCCCCTGGACAGTGCTGTATTTGTGGTGTTATCTAAGTAACATCTCCCTTTTGTAGATTTAAAATACATTTTAAAATGTGATGTGTTCTTTCAATAATTACCTAGATCTTTCGAGGGAGAGTAAGGAATACCAAAAAGGAATACCGAAAAGGTTAGAAGTTTTCTCCATGGACAAAGGTCAAATACAGCACTGTCCAGGGGGGTTAAATTATTTAAAATTATTTAAAACAGGCAGAGAATGTTCTTTCTGCCTTCTGGATTCCCACAGAGGAGACCCACGAGGATCCACTCCACACATGTCCCACGGCTGTGCCGCCAGCCCCACCGACAAACCTGCACAGAACACCGGCACCAGCCCGAGCTCAATAAATAACATTTATTCCAACCGTCACCCGAACGGGAAAATATCCCCAGCCAAGTTAAAAAGTGGAAAAGAGGGGAAAAAACCCCTCAATCCTTAACTCCACGTGGCTGCGTCTGTCCACCCCAAACAGAGCCCCCTCCAAGGAATTCTTGCTCTGGCACCGTTGCTGCTCATCGAGGAAAGGATCTGCTGTAACACTGGCTGGAAAAAATGTATCTTACATCCAGCAAATGCTGAATATCTCCACTGTGAAGCAGGGACTCCGCAGGGACAGCTGAGCTTGGCAACTTTTGTCCGATTTCCCCTTAAAGATCCCCCGTGACGTGGCTCCCCAGGTGCCCCAGCCCCGTGTGACCCCTGGCTCGGGCACTTTCTCTTCCTCTGTGCCAGCACTGAAGCCCATTTTCCCCTCCTCTGTGGTTCCAGAGGAGGATCACTCCTCCGCCCCACAGCCACCTCTTCCTCACTGGAAAATTGCTTCTGTGTCAGCCTTGTCTTTGTAAAACAAACCGAATTCCTTCCATTTTCGTGCTCATAGCTCATTTTTTCTTCCACCCTCCGGTCATTACAGCCTTCCTCTGAGCTCCCCTTGGGAGCACATCTGCATCCCAGGGCTGAGCCCGAGGGATGAGGCACCGTCTTCCAGCAGAGGCTCCATCTGCAGACAGTCCCTTCATCTGCAGTGCTGGATTCATGTGGGACTCGATCTTAGAGGTTTTTTCCGAGCTGAATGATTCCATGATTTCTGCAAATCTGCGGGAATCAGCAAAACCTGCCCGTTTTCTGCATGAGTGTAAATCTCTGGTGGGCATTTAGGTTTGCAATCTGCCCATAATAAAGTGTAAACTTTGAGGAATATATAAAATATGCTCTATGCAGCTGAATTATCACGGGCCCAGGCTGGCAACAAAAAAAAAAGAAAAAATCCTAGATTAAAATGATTTTTCAATCCAGTGTGCAGATTTTAAAGCAGGTTTATTTTTTACTTCGTTATTGATGAGATTGTTCCACCTACTCTCTTTCTCTCACAAACCAAAGGAAAAGGAAACTTAGGTTGTTCTGCACTTGAGAAATCCCTGTGAGCTCCTTTTTATGACCCCTGGGGTTTGCAAACTGATTGATTCTGAAAGGCTGCACAGTGAGGCACGAAATGAAAAGCCAGGAGAGCACAGTGCTCTTGATTTGAGTAAATATCCCCATTTTCAGGTGGGGTTCCTGGGGAGTGGGTGCCTGCACACTTGGCCTGTGCCACAGCCAGTTCCAGCATGGATGAGGGAGAATTCAGCACATCCCTGGCTGATCTCAGGGAATCACAGAATACCCAGAGCTGCAAGGGACCCACCGGGATCACCAAATCCAGCCCCTGGCCCTGCCCAGACACCCCAACAGCCCCACCCTGGGCATCCCTGGCAGCGCTGCCCAAACGCTCCTGGAGCTCTGGCAGCCTCGCGGCCGTGCCCATTCCCTGGGGAGCCTGGGCAGTGCCCAGCACCCTCTGGGGGAAGAACCTTTCCCTGATCTCCAGCCTGAGCCTGCCCTGGCCCAGCTCCGGCCGTTCCCTGGGTGCTGTCCCTGGTCACCAGAAGGAAGAGATCCCCCAGAGCAGAGCCTGGTTTCACTTCCAGCAAGAAAACAAACGGTATTGAACTGACAGAAACCAGCAAAGCCCTTGGTGCCCATCAACGAGGCTTTATCAAAGCCAGACCTCGAGAAAAAGTCTTGAGACCGAGTTTGCCGAAGGCACCGCAGGCCCAACGCTGCCATGAGCTCTTTGATCTCCATGACAGAAAACACCCAGGAAGACACCAGGCAGCACCTGGGCAGGGTTTCAGGGACTGCACAGGGCCAGCCGGACAGCAGCAGCTGCTGGGGGCCTTTTCAGCACAGCCAGGGGTGGCTCCCACGGCCACGTCCTCCAGGAGCTCGCTAACGAGCAGCAGCCAGGAGAGAACCAGAATAATGAGAGAGCAACTCAGCCAGCTGGTCAGCTGGGTCTGCCCAAGCTCCATCTCAGCCCAAGGAAATGCAAATTCCAATCTCCAGGAACGAAGCCTGTAAACACCACCTGTGTGGATCCTGGGAAACAGGGCCAGGAGGAGCAGAGAGGCCAAAAGTTTGTGAGAAGCTGCACGGCCCAAACCCCCCCGTGAGAAATGAGGAAGCAGCACTTTGGTGTGGCCATCCCCAGGGAAATAAGGACCCAGATCCCACGTGGGCACATTATCCTGGAGGAAACTCACTCCCACTGCCCAGGGCATCCACAACAGCCACGGCTCAGCCACGGGACGTGGCAAATGTCCCCAAGGGGTGGCACCTCCCCGAGGGGCCGATCGGGGTCACAGGGCTGTGCCCGGTTTGGGGCTGCTCAGCAGGGACCAGGGACTCTGCCCCAAGGGCCGGGACTTGGTGGGAGATTCCCGCAAATTCCCAGCGCTGGGAATCCACACGAGCCTGTCTCAGGGTCTGATGGAGGAGATGGAAAAGGGAAAGGAGGGAAGGGGAAGGCATAGGAGCCCTTCTGAGCTGAGGAGGAGCAGCAGGAAGCAGAATCAATCCCAAGCTGTCAGAGCTCAGAGCAGAGCGGGCTCTGCACCGGGCAGGTGAGCCGGGAAAGGATGTGAGGTAGGAGACCAGACCTTCCCCAGAAAGATGGATTTTAGCCTGTGGAATTGTGCTGGGTCTGGCTGGGATAGAGGTCGTTTTCTTTGTAGCAGCTAATACAGGCCATTTTTGGGATTTGTGAGCGAGCAGCTGTGTGGGGTTCAGTTGCCAGCCAGGGTTAAACCACAACAGGAATTCTGGGAGGACTGGGGAGTGAGTCCATAATAAGCCATAAAATCACTTATCTTCATCCAGCTGAAGAGAACCTGGGAGCTCAGACTCTCCTCTCCACAACAGGAGAATCCCCATCCTCACGAGCTGAGGCTGAGCTCCAGCTCCTCACCCTGCTGCTCTGCAGGTCTCAGTGCTCCTACACCAGAGCCGTGATTGCTCCGAGGAAAACATCCCCTTTCACCCAGCAGCCTCCCAAGGATGGGTGGGCACAGAGCCCACTACTAACGGGTAATTAACCCCGTGCTCATTAGCAGGGCCCATTTGCTCACCGGGATGGTCGATGTGGTAGTGGAGCTCGAGGAGGTTTTCCTTGTTGTCCAGCGGTGCCAGCACGGAGCAATGGCTCTTGCTGACAGTGGGGTCCAGCAGCACATCGTGGGTGGTCCTGCCATAGGTCTTCCCAAACCTGAAGGAGAACTGGGGGACGTAGCCCCCGTAGCTGGGGAGGAAACCGAAAAAGAGCCGTCAACGAGAGGGCAGCGGGAGGTGTCTGCTGGGGGGATAATCATGGAATCCCAGACTGGTTTGGGCTGGAAGGGACCTTAAAGCCCATCCAGTGCCACCCCTGCTATGGGCAGGGACACCTCCCACTGTCCCAGGCTGCTCCCAGCCCCATCCAGCCTGGCCTTGGGCACTGCCAGGGATCCAGGGGCAGCCCCAGCTGCTCTGGGCACCCTGTGCCAGGGCCTGCCCACCTTCCCAGGGAACAATTCCTTCCCAATATCCCACCCATCCCTGCCCTCTGGCAGTGCAAATCTGCTGCAGAGCTTTTGTGCCCTGGAAAGGCCCCGTCCAGGAGCCTGGGGAAGGTGATGGACGGGCTGTGGCTGTGAGCCCGGGCGCGGCAGCAGCGCGGGGGGAGAACCGAGAGCACACGTGTGGTCACACAGGAGGCCAGGAGGGAGTGTCTGTGTGTCACACGCGTGTTCTCATCCAGCACCATGGAAGTGGCTCATCAGCTCCCAGGCGTGTACAGGCACAGGCCTTTGGTCCGTGGAGAAACACGGGATGAGGTCAGGGAGCAGCACCCCTGGATGGGAAACTCCCAGCACAGCCTGGGCTGCAGTGGCTTTGGCAGAGCTGACATCCACCATCCCCCAGTTAAAATACCATTTCCAGCTCAGCCTGCCCCAGTTTAAACGCTGCAGTGCCTCTCTGCTCTGGCACACAGCGAGTGACTGAGAAAATCCCAGTGTCTCTCGTCCAGTGTTGAAACTCAAAACTCAGAGTAGTTCCTCACTTGTACCCTCCTCTCTCTGCTTGCAGCGAGGAGTGGGCCCGGGGTTGATGTGAGCCCACCCAGGCACTGCCTGGCACAGGGGGGGCACAGGGAACATGGGCAGCCCCAGGAACAAACACAGCTCCGGGTTTTTGGGATCTCTCAGCTGCCCAAGCCCTGGGATGGGCGCTGAGACTCGTTGGTGGCCGAGGGCAGGGCAGGTGCTGCAGCTCTGGCTCTGCTCCGAGTCACCACGAGAAACTCGAGCTGCTCCAGTCTCAGATTTCCTAACGGTGACGTTATTCCAGCACTGGAGAAAGGTAGAGCTGCCAGTTGCAATGGACAGACAGAAATATTCCATCAATGAGCCCAGCGTGGATCCGGGGATAAAGCCAGATGATGCACGAGGATCATAAGATGATGAGTAAGTACTTTCCCTTCCAAATAGTTTCAACAACAGCGAGCAGAGCCGTGCATTTACTCTTGGCAGGTTTCCCCACTCTGCTCGCAGGATCCCTCCCCGGCAGCTCGGTGCCTCCTCCCCGGGGATTCTCACCGAGCCTTGCAACACGGGGAAGCAACACCGGGATGATAAAACCGAGCAAGGGCACAAATGACACAGCCCAAATAATTACAGGACGGCTGCAGGGATTTTGATCACGGACAAAATAAAGGCTGGGCTGAGAAAGGGCTCTGCTGCCCTGCAATTAAACACGAGGTCACCTGAGCCAGTCAGTCCGGGCGCACGGGAAGGGATCAGCCGTGGAGGCAGCTACAAGAGCTGCTGGTAAAAGCCTGGGGAAGGAAGCAGCCCCAGCAGGGCTGTTCGTGCCCCTGTGCTGGGGTGTCGCTGAAGGACCCCCCCTTTGGGGATCCCTGTTTGGGGGCTCAGGCTGGTGAGCACCACCAGCCCGCTGGCCCGAGGCTGAGCCCGGCTCACCCTGCCCTTGCTCAGCCCAATCTCCTCCATCACCACTCCCAGGCTGCCGCCCAAACCTGCTCTGCCTCCCCGGTCGCCAGCGAAGCCTTGGCCCTGGGCCCATCCTCACTTGCCTGCAAACCCTTCCCAGCTCCGCAGCACCAGGGCAGGGCTGTGCCCGGTGCCCGGTGCCCGGGATTCACGGACTGACCCCTTCTCTGCCCACCCGGCCCTTCCCAAGCCATCCCGCTCGCTGCCTTTGGGCTTCCCAGTGCTCTCGAGCACTGTGGTGGCTTTCCAAACTCCTGCTGTGACCGTCGCCCGGCCTGAGTGCCAACACCGTGCTCCGGCGCTCTCGTGGTGCTCGGAGGTTCGCTGGCACAGGTGGGTGCAGCACATGGGACACCCCGGGGACATCCTGGACACGAACCCTCCTCCCGTGACAGAGCGCAGGGCTCTGCTGGTGATGCCCTTCAGGCAGCTCCTCCTCTCCCTCAGCCACCCCAAGCACCCACGGGGGCTCAGGGGGTGCCCCGAGCCGGCACAGCACCAATAAATGCAGCAGCAGAATTCGGTTCCTCCTCCCGCCTCCAGAGGTCAAAGCAGCTCCGGAGAGGAGCAGCCCCCGCTGCTGTGCCCACACCGGGGCTTGGAGCTGCTGCTGGGGGAGCTGCAGGCAGCCAGGGGTGAGCAAGGGAAGGTGTGGAGGCTTTTGGGGCTGCGACTCCAGCCGCAGCTCCCTCCTTGCTGTCCCTCGTCATTCCCAAGGCGCTGCCAGCAGAGCTTTGGCGGCACACACGGAATGTCACATCAGACGGCCACAGCAGCGCAAAAATGGGTTTAAAAACCGCCAGCCTCAGAGCTCTTGTAAGAGGGAAGGTGCAGAGAGCAGCGATGGAAAGGGCGGATTCGGTCGTCACTGCGGGAGCAGCCTTGAGGAAAGGAGCTCCACCCTCTCCCTGGGGCTGGGGTGCGACCCCGCTGTTCCTGCCCTGCACCCATAGGACACGGCTGGCATTCCCTGTGCCAGGGCTCTCGGCCTGCTTCACCTCAGCCTGGGCTAATCCGAGGGAATTTGTACCCACAGCAGCTGCTTTTCCCTTGGGGGCCACCCAGCCCTTCCCACCCCCTGTACACACCACTTCTTAATTCACAGCAGATCCCTTGTTCCTCCCATTCATATCTTACCTTCTCCCCTGTAAATCATTGCCTCATATCCACAGGGTTTCTTCTCTCCAAGCCTTTGGAGGAGAGTGTCACAAAAAGCTTTGGAAAGAAACCCAGCTACTTAAGGAGTAGCTCACTCGGCTGCCCAGTCCCTGAGCCAGCAGCAGGACAGGGCTCCAGGAGCAGGACAGGGCTCCAGCCCGGTGACCAGAGGGGGTCACATCTGTACAACCATTTACTCAGAGGAGACTTCCGAATATCCGTGATGCAAATATTACCACGGTTTGGAAGCCAGACCCTGCACAGTGGCTCTGCTGACATTGGGCAGCTTAAAAGGAATGGGAAAAAAAGGGGGGAAGAAGAACAATTTGGGCTTTGCTGTCCACGTGCTGTGGCACGGCCTGTAACTCTGCCCTTCTGCAAGGTGCTGCTTCTCCTGGAGCTCAGTCTCCTCCAGAGCACAGCCACATGGAATATTGAAGAGTGCCTTTAAAAAGCCCCAAAACACCGTGAGTCATAAATACTCCCTGATCCCAACCAGAGCTATTAGCGTTGGAAATGGATGTTTTGGATGAACTCACCCAGGGATGTGGTAGGGGTTTCGAGGGAAGATGCTGCTTCCCTTGTAGCTCGCCATGGTGATGTTACAGCTCGTGGTGGGGAGGGGGGGAAGGAGACGCAGCTCAGGGCGGTCACCAGGGGATCCTCTGTGATGTCAGCCCCCGACAGGTTCCATGTGCAGCACAAAACCCCTCGGCTTCTCCCGGACACAGCTCCTTCTTTCCCCACCTGGAAGTTTTGGACGAGCGCAGGAATTTCGCAGCGCTCATCCGGCTGCCTGAGGGCTCCCAGGCCCGGAGACAGCGGTGCCAGATGTTCCCTGTGAGCGGCCCCAGCGCGAACGCGTGGCCACGGTGCACGTCCAGCACCAGGACTCCGGAGATCCAGGCCACGTGCTCCTGCTCCCAGCAGGGACAGCTCGAGGCACGGGCTCGGGGATTCCCTGGGCTCGGCCACCCCTCCTCTCCTGCTCCTCGCTGCCCTCCCGGCCCGGCTGTTTGGGGGTGGGGTGATCCTTCCCCGCCTCGTTCCTGCAGGATAAACCTGGTTCCCATTCCCAGCGCCACGTGGCCACATTGCCTTGCCCGTGCTGGGTTTCTCCCTGCCCAGAACAGGGGTTCCTGTTCGCTGAACAGCCCAGTAATGGTTTGGGTTGGAAGGGACCATAAAAATCACCTCGTTCCACCCCTGCCATGGCAGGGACACCTCCCACTGTCCCAGGTGGCTCCAAGCCCCAGTGTCCAACCTGGCCCTGGGCACTGCCAGGGATCTGAGGGCAGCCACAGCTTCTCTGGGCACCCTGTGCCAGGGCCTCCCCACCCTCCCAGGGAACAATTCCTTCCCAAAATCCCATCTAACCCTGCCCTCCTTCATTTTAAGGCCATTCCCCCTTGGCCTGGCACTCCATGCCCTCGTGCACCTCCTGTACATTGAGTTGATCAGCTCACAGGTCTTTGGGAAGAAAAACATGGAATATTTTGCATGTGAGCTTAGCACTCGTCACTGATGCAGTTTAAACTTCTTGCACGTGTGATGTTTGAATTAAAAATTAAGTATTTATGAACGTGCTTGACTTTGGGACATCTCACTGAGCTGAGTGGTCTTCAGCCCTTGGAAAAGTACAGAGTAACTTCTGAAGCTGAAAATTATTACCTTCTTTCTCCCTGAATTCCCCTCCCAGCTGACTGGAATTGCAATTGGAGCTGCAGTTGCACTGTTGCTTATAGCAGTTGTTGTGTTTGTCGCGTACAGAAGAGTGAGACAGTCTAGTAAGTATTTGACAACCATGTAAGTTTTAAAACCAGTTTTCCCATCAATCTTGAGCATTTCTGTAATTTTCTGTGGAAGCTGTGTGCTGCAGAGGTGTGGTTCTTGCAGGACAACAGCTTTAAAGGGTGAAGAGCTTGTGCTGATTCACTTACCCGGGTCTGAACCCAGAACTGTCCATGCAGGACCTGCAGGGTTTTATTTCTTTGGGGTCTGAGCAGGATCAGCCTCAGTATCAGCTGTGAAGGATGCAAATGATTCCAACCCTGCAGTGATTTCACCGTCACAGTGAGGAGAAAGGATTGAATTAGAGGTTTCCTTCAGGAGACTCAAGCTGCCCAATCCTTCTGTCTGTTGGGAGAGCCCTTTATCTCCTCTGGGCTGAGGTAGAACCCCAAGGCAGCCCTGCCTGGGTCTGGCTCGGCCAGAGCTGGGGAATGAGGGATCCCAGGGAGGTTTAAATTCCAAACGCTGCCCACAGGAGCTGTTCTGGAGGCAGCAAAGTCCCCGAGCTGTGCTCGGCTCTTTTCCCAGCTGCTGGAGGTGGTTTCTGATGTGATGCTTCCGTGTTTCAGAACAACCTCAGCCACACGTGCCTCAGTACAGGTTTCGCAAGAGGGACAAAGTGATGTTCTACGGGAGGAAGATCATGAGGAAGGTGAGGGCCTCTGGTAAAATCCAGATGGGGAGGTGTAAAATTTGCAATACTTGACTTGCTGAACCTGGCCCAGGGCCTTCGACCTCTAAAATCTCACTGGGGTTTTGTGGATGTTCCTGGAATCCTGACTGGGTTGCTGATGGAGCAGCAGTAGCTTCTCCTTCTGGCCAAACCTTTCAGGAACATTTGCAGCCAGTGAAGACAGAAATAAATCAGTGAATATCCAACTCCTGTACGGAATTGATTAAACAACCCAGAATCCCAGACTGGCTGGGGTTGGAAGGGACCTTAAAGATCATCACCTTAAGGCCTCATTTCCCTCAAACTTACATCTGAGAAGATAAAAATGCTGCTTTGACTCCCGTCCTTGGTGCCTAAACTGAGAGATCTGATATTTTCAGCCTTTATAAAGTGGAGTTGAGTTTGCCCAAATACCTCAGCTCTGATCAGAGGCTGCCCTGCCCAGCCAGCCCAGGGCTGCAGGGTGGGAGGCTCAGCTCAGAGGGGCACAGTGAGAGACCAGCAGGGAACGGGCACAAGGGAAAGGCCCACCAGGCACCAGGAAAATCCATGGGCACAGAACAGCCCTGGGACAGGGTCAGGGGGGGCATCTCCAACCTTGGAGATTTTCAAAGCCCAGAGCACCCCCAGGGAACTCTGAAATCAGCTCAGCTTTTAGTGGACAGGTTGATAAGGGACCTCCCAAAGGCTCCTCCCAGCCTAAAGCACCCGATTTTAACACTGAGATGAAAAAGTTGCTTATTGAAATGCAGCACCAACCAACCAGGCCCATCCAGGTCCCACCAGCCCGAGGGGGCTTGGGCCGGCACCTTTCCAGCATTTCCAGAAACTCCCTCCAAAACTCCCTTCTTTTAATTGTCAGTGGCTGCTCCCTCCAAGCCCAAAGAGCTGCTGAACAACCACACCCAAATATCAACTCTCAGGGCAAACACCTGGGGGAAAAAAACAAACAACAAAGTAGAAATTCACTTTAGTCAAGGTTATCATTAGAATTTATTGATACGAGACAAACTTTGTACGTCACCATGTCAACGGAGGAACAGCCCAGGTGTCACAGGAGCCCAGAGGGGACACTCCACGCCCTGGGAGCTCCCAGCTCCGGAGCACGGGGGACCACACACACGGCTGGGTGATGCTGGGCACATTTCCTGGGGCAGGAATGCTCCCGAAATCCCGTGGCTGAGTGGTTTGCCAGACAAACAGCACCCAGCAGGGACCTGCTGGCTCTGACTCCCACAGGGAAGGGCAGCTCACCCCAGTCACAGGGGGGGGAAAAAAAACCTATTTGGGGGTGAGATTCCAGGTATCCCTGCACGGAGATGGGAGCACTGGGGCCCTCCAGCTCCTCAGCCATGAAGGGGCTCAGAGGAGCAGCTGGGGTGGGGACACATCCCCAGCAGCACGGCCCAGGCATGGCTGGAACCTTCCCAAGGAGCAGACACAGCCATGCCACGCTCCAGCCTGGCATCTGCCCATTCAGAAGCAGGGTTTTGCTTTTAGCACAATTATCCCTGTGTTGTAACCACTCAGACATTCCCCTCTCGCAGCACAGCCAGCCAGTCGTCTATGCTTGTGGCTAAGATGAAAATTATCTTTATAATCTTTACTGGAAATACATTTTATGCTGGATTCTACTTTAAAAAAAAAAAAAAAAAAGCCAAGTGCTGAGCTTTCATCTTCTCCCAGCTTATGAAATATTTGGTTTGGTCCTAAGTATCTTGCTAAATGATTAGAGAGGGAATAGCAGAGTATTCCCCAGGCACCTGGTAAATCCACAATGGATTTATTGTAGAAACACACTGAACTTTCTAACTCGCTCCAAATGGATTTCAGAGCCCTCTAAAACCCTCCAGAGAACGAGCTGCTTGTGACAGGACACACAGAGAGCAGCCCCGGGTTCAGGGAGCGCTGAGCTGAAGGACAGGCCACGGCGGGGGCCGTGCCAGCGCAGCCCTGGTGCCTGGTGTGGCACGGCAGTGCCAGAGCCCGGGCTGAGCTGCCCCTGCCCGGCCCTGGCACCGACCCTGCTGCACGCCCGGACAGGAACCTCGGGCACACGCGTGGGACCTGCGTGCTCCTCCCTCCCGTGGGGGCTGTGACAAGTGACAAAGAGGGTTCTGCTCTCAGCCGTCCGGGCCCACCAAACCTGAGCTCCCCTCTCCCGCGTAACAGCATTGATTCAGAGATCTCATATTGATGGGTAATTATACAGGATTAATTGCACATCAGTCCATTGTGGCTACAAGTTCATTAGGTTAATAAATCTACGTAGTGACAGTAGTACAGTATCAGCTACTTCTCAATACAAACTCCCTACCCTAACCTTAATTTGTAGGTCAGAGGAAGACCTCCTAACACAGCGACCTCCCAGTGACCTTTAACATTCATTTTCAAAATCATTTTTTCTAGAAAACAACAACAACAAAAAATCCAGTGTGGGGAAAACGCACATATATAACCAAAGCAGTGCTTAACAACCACAGGAAAACAGAACATCATCTCGGACTCTTGTTTCAGCATCTTCTGCAGACCCTGGCAGCGTCGCTCCCAAAGGGTTCCTAAAAATGCTCCGTCAGTTCCCAAGTCCACCAAACCATTTCCCAGCTCCAGATGTTTCTGGCCTCTCACCATTGTCTGTAGCAAGAGCACACAGAAACACTTGCTAATGTGCACAAGACTTCCATCTGATTCCATGGAATAGCTCTAGAAGGCTGCAGTCTTTCCTTCCAGAATCCTGCTCTCGAGTGGCAGCGCTCTCGCCGACCGGCGCCTTCTCTTCCAGCCAGGAGAGAGCTCCGAGTCCCTCCGAGTTCCACTCGCTCCTTTTGCCCAAAAGGTGTGTGGGTATCCAACAAAAACCCCTCTCACAGTATTCCCAGGAAATGATTCAGAAGAGGAGATGATTTTTTTCAACCAAATGAGATCCTCTGGTCCTGTGTGTCAGACCATGGCCAAGAGAACGAGCAGCTGCCATGGACGTCCCAACCGAAATAGGGCCCAGACTGTGAGGGACAGGCAAAGAGACCCCAAAGTCACTCTGTTCTCGACAGTTTGCCTCTTTCCTGGAGTCAAATGTTTGATTCCATTTGTTCTAGCAGGAACTGGTGGATCATGTCAAAAGTGGGACGATCTTTGATATCCCTGCTCCAGCATTTCAGCATCAGGTCGAACACAGGGTTAGGACACAGAGGAGTCTGGGAGAGATAGATCTGAAAGGAAGAGAGCCACAGTATTTCAGGGGGTTTTCACAACCTTTCCTACAGTAACACCAAAAGACAGCCTCATTCCAGGTTTACAAGACGCAGCCACCATGCAGTGTTTGGGATCCATCCAGCCCCGGTCTGGCAGCGGAGTCTGGACGGAGCCTCTCAAACAGCACCACGGACACTTTGCCAACTTGTCTGATGAGCTGGTCACAAAACAGGCCTTTGTCCCCCAGAAAACACGAATGCTTCTGGGGGATTTGTCTCCCAAGAGACAGCAAAACACAAACCAGAACCAAATTTACCACAATAAAATCCAAGTACTTTCAACTCACCGTAGACAACCCATGAGGCTTTCTAAGCACCGTGACAGCTTGTTAGCAGAGACAGAAAAAACACCTTTTAGAGCTTATCTGCAGCACAGCTGGGCAGAACGATTTTATTTCTCCCTCTCATTTTTTAGGCTCTTGGCTAATCATCAGTATTTGGGAGATGGTGAGTAAACCCCCCCATCATTTTATTTCCCTTAATTCTCCGGTGCTAGAGGTGCATTTTGGGGAGAACTGTTCTGAACTGGCACTCCACAGCTTTGGGTGCTGAGGAGATGGAGCGTCCTGCTCCATCCCTGGTATCTATTGAGGGCAGCAGCAGTGGGGACAAAATGCCACAGAAAAGCCCTTCAGCAGCTGGAGATGGCCAGAGGCTTCCTGGCATATGTGGGGATACTACAGGGAAAATCTAATCCCTGGGAACTAACACTTCCCACCACAACTCCCTCCTGCTTCCTCATCTTCCAGAGGCAATGCTGGTGGGAGGGTGCTGACAGAGGAAGGGAGCGAGAGGATCGTGTGGGAGAGCCTGGAAAAGCTGAAGACAAGGCAGAGCGGGGTGGTTTGGAATAGGAAAGAAGCAGGACAGGGCCGAGGGATTCTTCCAGCGGGACTCCAAGAGAGGAAAGCTGGTGCAGCGAGGCCAGGAAAAGGGGAGGAGAGGCAGGACACGGGTGAGAAGTCGAGCAGGAGCAGAGCCTGCTGCAGATGAGGCGAGGGCAGCAGGGAGGCCCTGGGAACACGCAGCTGGGTGAAGGAAGAGCCCCTTGGATCCCTCACCTGCCTGCCCTGGCTCCGGAAGAACTCCCCCGTGTTCTCGATGACCTGCTCGTCCGTGAGGAGGCTGTAGGGCTGCTCCTTGCACAGCACAAACATCTCCCACAGGGTCACCCCGAACGCCCACACGTCGCTGGCCGTGGTGAACTTGCCCTGCGGACAGAGAGGATCTGCTCAGCCCCGTTCAGCAGCAAAACCCTTCCAGCCCGCACCCTCTGCGGCTCAGCACGAGGGTGCTCCCGGGAAAACGCTCCAGAAGGAGCCAGCACGGAGGGCGAGCTGCTCCCACTGCTCCCATCCCACACAGGGCCGGTCGTGGGGCACGAGGAGCACGCGGGGTCCCACAAGCCCTAAGAAGGTGCAGTTTTCACACGGGCAAAGCCCCAGAGAAGGCCAGAAACTCCTGTCCCTCCTAAGAAATTCTGTTTGCAGCAGAACCAAATGAACTGTGGGGGTGGACAGCTACTGCCTACCTCCACCCAAAACAGCAGAGCTCACAGAAAAGCCTTTGGAAGGGAAACAAAGCCCTCAGGGTGAGAGCAGAGCCAGAGCAGACTCCAGACTCTTAGAGAAAGGCCCAAGATAATTTTGATTTTTGCACATGTGAGAAGCCAGTGACAATCTTCTTGCTGTCCCTGTTTTCTGTCTTCAAAAAAATGTGCCCAAACTGGCTGTGTTTGGAACAATGTGTTTCTGGAGAAGTAATAAGAAGATTGCTCAGAAAATAACACAAAACACTCGAGGGGCTGGAGGGCCTGTTTGGGCAGAAAACATCCAAGCCCCACTTCACCCAGGCTTATCTGGCAGCCCTTGCAGTCTGTCAAGGTTTGGAAGATGTTCACACAGGGAAGATGGGAGTGATTTATGGTTTAGATGCAGCTGTAACCAGGAAAAGAGGGTGGATTTAGGAAAGTTTGGGCCTGGCAGCCTTTACAGCAGAGGTTACTACGATTTTCCTGGGTACTTGGAGAGCGTGTTGCAAGAAAGTAACTCGCCACCTACTCCAGGAAAGAAATATTTGGCTAAATATCCTCCAGACTGGATGTGTTTGGGTGGTGGAACAATCTGAGGGGAGACAGTAGGACCCTTAAACACCTAAAAACTCCACGGCCTCAAACCAGACCTGGCACTTGAAACTCATGAAGTTTTGTCCTTGCCCCTCTCAGCTTCCCAACTGGGGGAATAAGCACAAAGAGACAAATTCCTTAAAATTCCACCGGGAATGTCAGGCACAGGACAGAAACCAGGCCCCAGAGCAGCTGTGGCTGCCCCCGGATCCCTGGAAGAGCCCAAGGCCAGGCTGGACGGGGCTGGGAGCAGCCTGGGACAGTGGGAGGTGTCCCTGCCATGGCAGGGGTGGCACTGGATGAGCTTTAAGGTCCCTTCCAACCCATCCCACCCCACAGCGTGCTGTACTTCCCAGGGTTATTATGAGTTATTATGTCCAGCACAACCCCGTGGGTTTCCCCCCAGTGCCAGGGGCAGCACAGGCACCGGTGGCACGAGGGCTGGCACGCGGCTGTGCCACGGCTCCAGGGGCACGGGACAGGAGGGAGGCTTGTGCAGGGCCTACCAGGAGGATGCTTTCCCAAGCCATCCAGCGGATGGGCAGCACGGCTCTGCCCTGGATCCTGTAGTAATCCCCGCTGTAGAGGTTCCTGCTCATGCCGAAGTCCGCGATCTTGATGGTGTGGCTGTTGCCCACCAGGCAGTTGCGAGTGGCCAGGTCCCTGTGCACAAAGTTCAGGGATGCCAAGTACTTCATCCCCGAGGCGATCTGGGTGGCCATGTACAGCAGGTTGGAGTGGCTGCGGGAAGGGAAAACGCAACAAAGAAAAATCAGTGGAGTTCCCCCACGCTCAGCTGCGTTCGATGCGTTAGCGACCCGTTGTTTTATTCCCTGCCACAGCAGTGGGGCTAAGCTGGCTCCTTCCAGGGCATGAACAGCCGAGCTCCTGAGCTGAGCAAGCAGGAGCAGACAGGCTGTCCCTGAAATTCAGGCCTTTACAATCCGACATCCTTTAGATTTTTTTTTTTTTCCCCAGTATCAAACATTAATCTCGAGATTTTCAAAGAGTTCATGCATCAAAGCACCAACTTTTTTTGTAGAGACACATGAAAAATTAAGCTCAGAAGCTCATATCTTAAAAACCGCTTAGCCTGGTATTTCAAACAACACCGCTATTGAATGCTTATATTAACATAAGTGTGTCACTTCACATGAAAGAGAGTTTATTTGGTTTTAAATATGCTAAACATTACTGAAAATAGAAACAGATACATTTTCCATCTGATTTAATTTTAATTCCTCCATTAGCAAAATGAAGATAGGATTAATAAAGCTGCAGGATACACAGAGTTTGGACCATCAGACTCCCAGCATTCTTCCCACACTACTGCTCTCTGCAGCTCAGCCTGTTTCCCACTGCTGCTGCCCAAATGCTTCACACGACCAAGTGCTCACCAGAACACATCTGAGAAACTGCTCAGAGTTTGTATTTTTCCAGTAAAGGTCAGGAAAAAAAAGGTCTTTGCCACCAGAACACAAAGAGAAGGAGACTTATCGCAGAATCACGGAATGGTTTGAGTTGGAAGGGACTTGAAAGATAATTTCATGCCATGGGCAGGGACACCTTTGACTGTGCCAGGTTAACACTCCTGACAGGACCACTGGCAGGTCCTGGCAGCAAGGCTGGTGCTGTCTGGCCGTGGTAAGACCCAACCACCTCCTGTCCAGCACATCAGAGCTGGCTCTGCCTGCGCCTGAACCACAGATCCACGTAATCCTTCGGGGAGGAATCGCCAAAGGCTCAGCAGCGCTGCAGCTTCTGGTCAGTGCAGGGC
This sequence comes from Gymnorhina tibicen, assembly GCA_013399875.1. NCBI lineage: Eukaryota > Metazoa > Chordata > Aves > Passeriformes > Artamidae > Gymnorhina > Gymnorhina tibicen. The sequence continues at coordinate 433,945 of VXAZ01001518.1, read as the reverse complement.
TCCTTGTCAAGCACAATATATTCATCCTACACCCCTCTCCTCTGAGGAATGGATTTCTGCAATAGCAGAGATGCTTTTATGTCAGATTTAATCCTTCCATCGAGGAGGGAGACAAGTGCCACTGCTGACAAAAAGTGGTTTTCTTTGCCAAATATTCTCCTTCTGCTGGCTGATGAAATCTTCTCCTTGCTGAAGCTCCACACTCAGCTCCTCTCATGCAGTATTTTTTGGACACCAGAGAACGTATGAACCTTCTGAAAAGCCTAACAGACATTCTTGATTTTCATCCCAAAATTCTTGCTGTAATTCAACTGCTTTTCATATTAACGAAATACTTGATGCAAGCCCCTAACATAAACAGATGGTCACCTCAATAAATACATCTAAGATGGTGTCTGGGACCAGAACAGCCCTGCCAGGGACACTTCAGGGGAGCACAGAGGCCTCAGGAACAACCCCACACCAAGCAGGGCTGGTGGCAATGGCCAGGCTGCAGGAAGGTCCCTGCTGGGAAGGCAGAGCAGATAAAACTGATTTATCCCAAAAAGACAGGAGGCTTCTCTTACGTGACACAGGGGATGTTGTTTGAAATGGCAAATTTGCTGTAGATCTCCCTCTGGGACAGGAACTGGTTGAGGTCTCCGTTCTCCATGTACTCTGTTATCATGCACAGGGGGTCGTCCCGCACGCACACGCCCAGCAGCCGGATGATGTTGGGGTTCTTCAGCCGGGACATGATCTTGATCTCCTTCAGGAAATCGTTCCTTGTAAAACAGAAAACACCTTTGAACCCTAAACTGTCTCCTTTGTCTGAGGACAGCACGAGTGGTGTGTTCTCAGCTCAGGGTAATTCACATGTGGCACACACAAGTGTGAAACCAGCTCTGAGCTGGTGTTCAGCACCGGCCTTTCCCAGCAAACAGGATTAATGCAGCATTTCAGTCTGGCATTCCAGCTTCCCCCGCTCCCTGCTGCATCCTGCTCCTTCCACGAACACGTGGAACACGCACCACAGACACACCACGCTGCCACAGCAGTCCCCAGGGCTAACCTGTGCTTGGGGAGTGTTTGCTCTCCTCCCCAGCTGGTTGGCACTGCAGGTGCGCTTACCTGGCTGTTTTGTTGACATCCGATCTCAGCATTTTCACTGCCACAAGAACCGGCTGGTGAGTGAATTCTGAGGATGAGACTCCCAGGAATTCCAGCAGGCCATCGGCTTCACAGAGGTGCACCTGCAGGGCAGAAGGCAGAGGCAGCTGTAAGGGCACACACAGGCAGAAAACCAGAGGAAAACAACAGCACAGCCAGGTCACTGGTTGGTCACTGCTGGCAGAATGAACAAGTGAATGATCAGTGAAGGTGACACAGCTGCGATCAGAAATGACCCAAGGATCGGCCCTAGATCCTCACAAAACGTGTCCAGGATGCAGTCCCTGACATGGGAACACATGGGGATCAAAGCCAGATGTGTCCCCAACACTGAAGCACCTCACGCAAGTCCAGAACCATCCTGTGCCCTGGCTTGAGGCACTGCTCAGACTTCACTGAAGAGCATCCAGGAACTACAGTCAGTTACCCAAAATCCTCTAATTCCAGAGGAAAAAAGAGGAGAAAAGCATGTGCATATGTGTCCCTGATATGAACACCTCACCTGTGCATACACCCAGAGATAAACAGATAAATACTCTAATGACTCTGCACAATTCCAAATTTCTTCCATTAAATTAATGATGAGAGATATAAAATTACTGCCAGGGTTGTACAAGAAGGGGTGACAAGACACTTGCTTAAGAAGTTACCAGAATGTGCATCCGAATGGAGAGCTGGGTGGGGAAAGCAGACAGACCTGAGGGTGTGGGTAGGAAAAAGGACTGGAAAAGGGGAGCAGGCTGGATGTGTCAGTCAAAGACTCGCAGCACCGATGGGAATGTAATGGGAGCACAATGAATTTTGTATGAAGAGAGCAGCAAGAACTCTTGTCACAAGCACAGCGAGGAGAAAAAGGAGACAGCAGAGGAAATGGGACAAAGCTGCAGAACGGGAACGAAGGTACAAAGGGGCTGCTGCAGTTCCACAGAGAATGAATCTGCTGTGGGGAAAGTGCAGCCACGGGACCTGGGAAAAGCCACAGGACTAAGTACAGGTAATTCCGAGGTGATGTGTCACCGGGGAGGGGTGGCTGGGAGAAAGGAAGACAAAAGGAAGAATGAAAGGAAGAGTGGAGAGCTGAAAGAAGCAAGGAGCCCTGTTTCTAGGAGCACACAGACCCAGAGCAGTGGAGCAGAGCACTGTGATGGCCAGTTTGGTAAAGACTCAGGAGGTGAGAAGGAGAGGCAGGAAAATGTGGTGCAGCACATTGGCAAAAGAGTTTGTGATACACAGAAAGGAACAGGCTCTGAATCCACCCCCAAAGAAAACGGAGATGGGAGAGCAGAGCAATCTCCAGGGAACACAGAGGAGGAGTTATTACAGTTATTAGAAGGACAGGCACGAGAAGAAAGGAGAAACCAGACGTAAAACAATGAGAAAATAACCCTCTCTGTCTCAGTTTTGGAGCACAGAGCAGGATCCAGGCAACAGCAGAAAGGGCTACACTGACAGCCAGGTGAGGAGGCTGAGGATGTCAGCACCTTCCCAGCACACAGAGTGAGCCAGAAAAAGGTGACGGGACAGGGAAGGGGCTGGGGTGTCAGCGTGGAGGAACCACAAAGATGAGCACATCACAGAGCAGGAAGCAGCCAGGGAAGGGCTGTGCTTGCCAAAATGTAATAGAGAGGTAGAATTTAAGGCTGTGAGTGAACAAAAGCTGGGAAGAAAAAAGACAGTGGAAAAGCTCAGGATGGAGCTACAGATGGTGTGAAAATGAAGCAGGGAGAGAAGAAAAGGTGAGGTGAAAACACTGACAGCTTGAAAGGAGCTCAAGGAGCAAAGGGAAAGCTTGGCAGATGACAGATGTGTGCATCATTCTGCCTGAGGCTGCTGACAAACTGGGGCCTGAGCAAGCAGCAATGCCAGAAAATATGAGGGTGCCCCAGTGCTTGGGAAATGTCTGTCTTTGCTTGGGTCAGTGTGCAGAGCACCCCAGAACCTCCACCTGGGACTGTTTTTACAGCAAGGATCGGTGTTGGCTGGATTGTAGCGAGTTTCCAAACCCACATGGCTAAAGGTGGGTGACAGCCATCACATTTGAGATGTCCATGGAAGATGGGAAGGTCTGGATTCCCACCTCTAGGTGGGAGTTAACAGAGATACAGAGAGCAAACAGAAGAAGTTTGCCAAGTCGATCTGTTGATAAAGACCCCTGTGGTCCCAAGCAGAGCCCCACAGCTGCACAGGGGCTCTGTGGCTTAGCCGGGGGGGTATCAGCTTTCCCCAAGGGCAAACTGAAATGAAACTGGAACGCAGACCCCTCGGTCCCACCGAGCGGCAGCTCAGGAGATTCATCTCTGCCAGGCACCTCCTTTCTGCTGGAGGAGACGCAGCAGAGAGCGGCCGTACCTCTCCAAACTGTCCTTCCCCCAGCTTCTCCTTGAGGCGCAGCTGCTGCCGGGGGAACTCCCCCACGGAGATGTCCTTCTTGGTGAGGGAGTCCACGGTGAGGGCCGGCACAGCGTACATGTTGTTGCCCGTCACGCCCTGCAGGTGCACGATGTCCGTCTCGGCGTAGTGCGGCACGTTGTTCTGGAAGCCTTGGTGAGGGGTGGACTTGGTCAGGTCGGGCTCGGCGTAGTCCCCGCTGCACACTGAGGGGAGCCGGGGGCGGGTGAGTCAGGCGCTCGCCCCTCAGAACCAGCATGTCCCAGTTTCCACCCCTCCCGGCCCCACAGCTCCGGGGATTCGGCCGCCTGCCACCTCGCACTGAGGGACACCCGCACGGGAGACACTGCTCTGTGTCAGCCAGGGCTTCAACCAGAGCAGGCCATGGAATACCCGGGAGCTGCCAGCAAATTCCTGCTCAACACAGCCTGTTCTTGCCAGTCAGGAGAGCTACAGTTCTTGTCCAGACAGGGAGGCGAGTCTGAGGTGATTTTCTGTTTCTGATTCATCCCAAGAACAATCAGTTCCCATTACCTGATGCAGGGATGTTGTTTGCAACATCAGACTTGCTCTGGATTCTCTCCTGCTAGAAGAACTGATGGAGGCTTCCATTTCCCATGTCCCCTGGAAGCAAACTCCTTTCCCCTTACAGCTTATTCACATGAACATGGGATAATGCTTTAGAATTAACTCCCTGTATGGTCAGTATTACACAGAACATTTGTTCTGCTTGGAATTCACACCCTGGCTCAATCCAGTCAGTCTCCCTGTGCAGAATAATGCTGGATCTTAGCAACTTGTCAGTGTGAGGAATGCAGCACTGCCCTTCCATTCGCTGACCAGCGCTGCCCTCACCGAGTACAAAACGCTGTTGGAAACATTCCCTTCTGTGTGGGTCCAAAAGCTCCCCGGGGGCTGGAAGCCAGGACACCACGGACAATTCCCTGCTCTATTTCCTTCTGGTTTTTCTACAGGAATTTCAAAGAGCCCTGGCTGCAGAAAAAGGTGCTAAAGGCCTTCTCCCCAGAGTGCTGCAGGCAGCGTCTCCACAAACGACGTGTGATTGCTCTGACTGCCCAAACCAGCTGCTAAAAGAGACCTGGGTAATACATAAACAGCCTTCAAATAAAACAATAAAAGGCCACCACCCTCTAGTGGGGCTGCTGCTCCAGCTGTCACAGTTCCATGCCAAAAAAGTGCCAGTGCTCCACAATGCTGCCCGAAGTGCCTGGGTTATTGCACTGCACAGGAGTCAAAGATGGTAACTCAGACACTGACAAGCGGCCCATTTCACAATCTGACAGAAATAATAAAAGAATAAATGCAGCTTCCAGAGACTGATGATGTTACCTGAATCCTCTGCGCTTTGGGAGAGCTCTGGAAGCTTTTGGAGCAGTGTAGCTGGCTGGTGATATTCCAGATCCAGTGGGAAAGCACGTTCGTAGGTGGGGTTGGACTGGTGGATCTGGGTCTGGTTGTTGGCAATGGTGTAGCTGTAGAAGGAGAGGCGAACAGTGGCATCCTCCTCCAGGATTCGACGTGGGGCCTGCAGAGGAGAGGGAGAAAAAAAAACCCCAAAACACTGAGGCCATGCTCAGTTGTTAAGTAATGCCTTGGCTGCAACCACAGCAACTTCCAGTAATGTCTTGGACAGGGCTGGCATCCTCTCCTGCTGTGAGAGCAGCTTTAGCCACTCCATGGAGCTGGGGAGGAAAGCTGTGCTTTTCATATAGTTCTGAGCTCATTAGGGTTAATGATTAGTTCTGAACTTGTGTCTGCAAAATAGCCCCATTGTATTACCTTTTCCAACCTTTTCTGAACATATTGCTTCCAAAGAATGATGATTATAATCATCAGGAGCAGCAGAATAATAGCCACAAGGCAGCCCACGAGGATGGAGGTGTTGGAGTCATCTGCCTTCTCCCCTATCCAGGTGCTGGTTACAGAAGATGTGGTTCCTGCAATCACAGAGAAGGAGAATCTGGGGTTAAAGCACCAGAGGTTTTCTGTGCTGGCCGACTTCCTACAGTGTGCTACAGAAAAGATCTTGGGCAGCTCCCTGAGCATTAACATCAGCTGTGTTCACACTTTGCTCTTACCAGAAATTCTCATTTTGGAGGCTCAAAGAGGTAAGAACTGTGCAGAGAACTTCTGCAACCAAAGATTGCTCTGAGCAGAACAGATTCGTGCAGTGGATCCATCCTAGAGCAGACAGTGCTCAGAGTTTCACTGGTTCCACCTAAGCCTCATGTGCAGAGGCAGCCCTGGCCAGCTGAGGGCAGAAGGACCAGCTGAGGCTCAGGGCACTGTCACATGCTGCCCTGTGCATAAGGCACCACCCAAACCATCCCCAGATCTCCAGAAATGGAGGCAAAGACCACATCAACTGGGATGTTCCTATGAAATTCCCCACCACCTGAGCCCTTGGCATGCCCAAGGGGCAGAAGTGCTTACCCCAGGTGCCCTCAGTAATGTTGTACTCCGTTTCCAGGAGGTCCGTGGTGCTTGTGGCTGCCGTAACGAAACTGGGATTCACACTCTCCATGTCTGGGGAAGGAAAGGGAATGTGTCAGCAGCCCAACAAAACCTCCCTGCTCCTGCCAGCAGCCCCTGCAATCCCAACCCCAGCAGGACAGGGCTGGGGTCCAGGCAGCAGGTGAGGAACAGGACGGGCTGCTGTCTGCAAGGTAAGCAACAAGCAGCACCCAGGCCATTCCTCCCTCGGGGATGTCCTCTCACTACAGCTGATTAGAGACCTTGGATTAGAAAGCTGCACCACATCTTTCCCTGTCAGTCCTGGTGGTTTTCTCCAAGGCTTTTGTCCTTTTCCCTCCAGAGCCTTTTAAAGCACTGCATGGCATTGACTTCTGCATCATAGTTAAGACTTGAGGAAAAAAAAAAGTCAGCCTCTATTTTTTAATAATCTGCTAAACTGATCTCATAATCTCTAGATATACTTGAATTATTCAGAACAGAATACTCGGTGAAGAGAAGCAAAAATCAACCTCATAGCCAGCAGGCAGCTGGGGAAGTGGAGGGGCAGGTACTGATCTCTTCACTCTGGTGACCAGGGACAGCACCCAGGGAACGGCTGGAGCTGGGCCAGGGCAGGCTCAGGCTGGAGCTCAGGGAAAGGTTCTTCCCCCAGAGGGTGCTGGGCACTGCCCAGGCTCCCCAGGGAATGGGTACGGCCCCGAGGCTGCCAGAGCTCCAGGAGCGTTTGGGCAGCGCTGCCAGGGATGCCCAGGGTGGGGTTGTTGGGGTGTCTGGGCAGGGCCAGGGGTGGGACTGGACGATCCTGGCAGGTCCCTTCCAGCTCAGGATATTCTGTGACTCCACGATCCATTTCAAAAAGAACAACTGCTCTACAGTCCAGTTTTTGGTTGCCCTGGTCGTGCTTCTGCACACGCACATCAGTGCCAGCCTGGAGAGCACCCACCGGACCTTTCAGCCCTGCACTGCCCTCCCAGTGCCCGTACCACCTCCTCCTTCCTGCTGTGAGCCCACAGTGCCACGCTCCCGTGAACCCCACGTGTCCTGCACTCCCACGCCAGCTCTGCTGCTCCCCGCGCTCCTCCAGGCCTGCCTGAGTGCAGGAGCACTGACCTGACTGGAAGGAGATCTCGCTCATCATCATCCAGGTGTCGGCGAAGTAGAAGCGGCACAGGATGGCCTTGCCCACGCGCTGCTGGAGGGGCACGGTCACAAACCTGGCGCTGGGGTTTTTGTCATCCAAAACTGTGGCCACCCCCACGGGCTCGGGCTCCCAGTCCGCGATCAGGCGGGGTTTGAACAGGCACTCCACCCTCTGGAAAATCTTCACCCCCTTGGAAAACATGTTGTTACAGTGCACCTGGGAAGAGGAGAACGGATCCATCAGAGAGAAGATTTGCTGGCACCTAAATCGAGCCCCAAGGGTGTTCCATCCATGAAAATTTTCCATTTCCAGTGTCTCCCTGTAAGAATGCAGAATGAGTGACTCGTTCCAGTGTGCAGTGGGAACACCTGTGCCAAAAGCTGTTCTGAAACAGCTCCGAACTTTACCTGCAAGAGCTACATTCATGGTCAGATCCTGGCAGGCTCTTCAAAAGGCCCCTATAAAAATCAGTCAAGCAAACCCTGTACTAATCTAAAGCCTTGCAGACCAATTCTCTTTGAACGTTTAACCTAAGAGGGGAAAGCAAAAACACACCTGAACTCTTAAATGTTAAAAATTTGATGTTACTTGAATTGCTTGCCATAAGTAGCCGGAATTGTTAGGCCACAAGTTGAACTTTATCTGAACTACATTGTTCTGTCCTGCAAGTCAAAGATGGATTAGAGTGAACCCTGGAGCTAATAATCTGATCATTAATAATAGGAAAGATGGATTGTAGTGAAACTTGTAGGTAACAATCTGATCATTAATAATAGTTAGAATAGACAAAGCTGAACCTTAAATATTGCTCAAAGATTAACAGCTGGAGCGGACAGCCCACAGATTTCGGTCTGTGAACTGTAACAACCACGTTACAAAAATGAACTCCTGAACCCACCAAAACCTCCACAGGAACCCGTCCCAGAGGCCAGTGTGGAAACGATGACACAGCAGCCATTCGGTAATGAAACAGTGAAGCAATGAAGAGCAAGGAGAATCCAGACCTTAAAACTGCTCTTGTATTCTTCTTCTGTCCCTCTTGGCATGAGGGATCCCAGGGATTTCTTTGTCTGTGGTCCCTCTTCTGAGGTACCAGCTCGAGCTATGAGATATCACAATTGATCTCTGCCATTAGATGAGGTTTGTGTTCTAAATTTCTTTAGTATTTAGAAACTTTTAGCACCAGCAGTGTAAGCTAATTCCTTCCAAAAAACAACAAACCAGTACAAACCCAAGAAGATACTCCCCTGACGTACACCTGCTGTGGTTGCACCTTGAATACAAGTAAGGATCTGAGTTTTTTATATGGGTTCTTTTTATGAGTTTTCTGAGGGAGAATAAACCTGCATCCATCAGCTTCTCCTGGTGGCTCAGCATCAGCTGCACCTCTGGTTTAGCTGAAGACACTGGAATTTAACTGCAGTCGCTGTGCTGACACAGCAACACCTCACTGAGCAGAGACACTCCCTCATCTCCCACTTGCAGCTCCACGATCCACGCTCACGCTGAGCAGTTCAGAAGCATCTCCCAGGCTGACTCCACACCTCCCCAGCTGGGGTGTCTGTTTTACCCTCCAAGAGCTGGGAGCAGCTTTCTCCCTCCCTGCTCCTGGGCTGCAGCATCAAAGTGACGTCTCCATCTTCCTGGGTCCTGCATCCAAACACCCGGCACTCCCCCAGGCCTTCAGGAAGCAGGCTTTGGGAAAAGGGACAAGCCTTGGAAGCCTCCTTTATGCTGTTCCACTGCCAGTCATCAATGCAAACCTTACCCCGCTCCTTTTTGACACCCACCACCGAGCTCTGCCACGCACGCCTGAAGCTCAGGGCCACAAAATCTCACCGCTGTGGCCACTGCTCTGAACCAGAAGAAATAAAGTGACTCAAAGTCTTCAGTATCCCTCAGAGGCTGCTCCATTCTCACAGCCACAGTGGTCCAACCCTCCCCAGCGACTCCAGGAATCCTTTCCTGATGACTGTGGGGGATTTGCCGCGGTGACAACAACGGTTTCCAAACCACCTACAGCCTTGAACCCTATTAATTGCTCGGCCTCTGCGAGGTCCTGCAGTGAAAAGCAGCGAAACAGTAATGAGGACAACAGGCCTGATGAGCAGCAAAAAGACAAAAGGAGGGTATTTGCATATAATTAGGACCAGATGAAGCGTAGACAACATTATTCAATAAGGAGAAACAGTCATTCATAAGCAGGCAGCAAAGCCTGATGCCTGGAATACACAATTTGTGCCATATTTGGACAGGAGTTGGATGTGTTTCCATCCTGGACTGACACAGAGACACTTTCTATTGCAAACACCTCCTACTAAAGTCCAACTTTACAGCATGCGAGCCTATGCAATGCAGTTGTAACGTTGCTAACATTTATTTTTAATGCTTTCTTGGATACTGGGAAAGCTCAGAGGGCTGGGATAAAGCTAACAGGTAAGAGGATGCAAAAATTGTCCACAGACCACCTGGCCTGTACAAAAGAAATGCAAAGCTGAAAGAGGCAACATTCAATAAATAATGAAGATTAATTTATGCTAATCAGAACAGCTTTTTAATTAAATGCTAGATGAAGTAGCTGTTCTTATGATCTGATGTGTTTGGTTCATCAGGATGCTTGTGTTTACAAGACAGACTTTTGGAAGGCATCTGTCCCCAATTAGCATAGTGTGGGCTCATGTATTATATTAATTTGATTAAACATTGTCAACTAGTAAGTCTTACAAATTTTAAGGCACAAATTCTTCTCTGTTTTTCTAACAGGAATGGATTCCTAAATCAAAATTATTTGCTACTTTTTTCAGTGACCTGAGGGAGACAGCAGAATCACCAGCAATAAAATAAACTGAATAGGAGGGAGGGAATTTCCTAAAATAATCTCAAGGACTGACTCCTGTCAGGGTAGTGAACTCAGGGACAAAATATAAGTGATGCTTTCCACACTGGACTGTTATCCTGGACACTAATAACTTGGAACTGGCTTTTAGCACGATCCCAAAGCCTTAATGACCACTGGCTCCCTCTCTCTTGGCTTGGAGGATTAATATCATCACAAGATTCACAAACAAAGAGGAATCCAAAAAGCAGGAAATTGGTACCATTCTTTTATGCAATTTGATTTAAATCCTGCATCCAGGTCCAGATTCTGTACCTCCAAAAGAGTAATCAGCAAAGAAAGAAAGGATTGGGTGACAGCTCCAAAAATGACCCTTGGTGTCACCAGGAAGGCATTGAGAAGTCCTGCCAACTTAGTTTACTGAAGCAAAGATTAAGAGAGTGGTTTAATCGTGGTTTAGAAGCAGAAGATTTCTGAGAAGGCAGGAGTCTTATTTTTGCCAGCAAAAGCAGGCAAAGAGCCAACGGTTGCAAGTTAAAAATAGACAAAATAAAACCAGAGTAAGTAACCACCAAAACAATTTACTTAAGGATGTGGTGGGTTCTCCTTCATTTGAAATCTCTACGAGAAAAGCCACCAATCCTTTTTAAAAGATCCTGCTGTTTACTACAGACCCAAAAGTTCAGCTCTTGCTTTTCCTGTGTGTTTAAATAATTTCCCACAGCACAAGCACAGGCTGAGGCATCCAGAGAAATGTTTGGTCAAAATGGAAGCGCAGCCACATTCCTTTACCTCCGGGGTCAGTAAATCCTACATCCTAAATCCATCTCAGCTGCCTAAACACTGCTTCAGGTGTCTGCTTTTTATTCCTTCAAGCCAAATACTGGAAGGAGAGTCTGAGCTCTGACGAAGCAAGTGCTCACCTGCTTCACCTTTCTACACTGGAAAACTTGGGATATCTCCTGCTCAAATTCTGCTGGCAGGCACTTCCTGTATCCTCCTGCTTTGGGAAGAGGACTCAAGGCCAGGTTGGACGGGGCTTGGAGCAACCTGGTCTAGTGGAAGGTGTCCCTGCCTGTGGAAGAGGGTGGAACGAGATGAGCTTCAAGGTCCTTTCCAACCCATTCAGTGACCCAAAGGGGCAACCTGGAAGCCCCCAGACCCAAGGCTTGTCCCCGTGGAGAAGGGACCACGCTGAGTTACCTTCATGGAGGTGAAGTTCCGCGGGCGGTCGAACTGGAACTCCATTTCCACGGCGCCCGTGCTGAAGCTCTCGTTCCTCCAGCCAACGTAGTCATAGCCCGGCCACACGCGGTACTGGTGGCTCTGGGTGAAGTCATCCAGCCCCAGCACCCCGTCTGTGAGCTGGCCCAGCCCTCCATACAGGTGCCTGGCCAGGGAGAACCAACAGTCAGCCAGAGCTCCACTGGGAAACCACACGGGTCTTCCAGCTGGCACCAGGAAAATGTCACTTTTCCCGCTCTTAACCCGTCCTGGGCAAGAACTTGTTCTCTGTTTTTGTGCAGCACCACCTTGACGTTGTTTGGGCTGGGATTTTAGCATCATTCCCAGCTTGGGAAAAGGCAGTTTTTGCACCGGTGTCAAGGACTAAGAGCAGAGCTGAGCTACAGGCAGAGCCTCTGGAGAACAAAAAGACGCTATGGAAAATGACACTGTGTGTTCTCCCAGCAGAGCTGGAAGTGCAGCACCTCACCCTGCAGCTGCATGAGAGGAGCACTGCTCCATCCTGTGCTGGGGGAAGCAGTGGGGAAAGTCCTGCAGGCAGGCACAGAAAAGCAGGGAAGGGGGAAGTGAGACCATGGGCAGCTCATGAGCCACAGCCAGATCCAACCAGGATCAGTTCTGGCATTGCTCCTTGTACAAGAGGAGTGCTATTGGCTCTTTCCAAGGCTGATTGGACTCTTTGCCAGGACCCTGCCTCGTTCCACTCCTATCTGAGGGTGCAGAGCCTATTACACTGTTTCCCAGCACTGTTCCAGAGTAGAAGATGCCAATGTGGCACAATCCTGACCCCCTCTGCAAGCCCTTGGCTCTGCAAGTCCATCCCAGGTGAGCCCTCCTGTCACTAGAGCACAGGTACGGGTGCCTTTGAACTCCAGACCAGGATTAACAGCTGGAAGAGGCAGATTCCTACTTCCAGGCCAGTCGGGCACGTGAACCAGAGGTTAAGTAGTTCCAAGGAGTCCTGGCTTAGCACGCTGGGTTTTGTGCCTACATCTGCAGCTCCCTGACACTCCCCAGCAGACCCAGGTTCCTACGTTAGAGCTGAACAGCTACGTGCAACACCTACTCATTTCTGGACATAAAAACCTTTTTTTTTAATATCCAGGCTCTACTGTATCAGCCCAGCTTGAAAGCATCAGATATAAACATATAGAGACATTGTTACCCAGCATCTTGCAACACCCTACAAGCACCAAGAAGTGTCTGGGATACAAGATACCGGTGCCAGAGAGAGAATGGGACAACTTCCCCCACCTGCGTTCCTGGTAGCCATCGTAGGTCGAGTCATTCAGATGAACAATGGGGAAGCCAGGAGCTGCTATTGTCCCTCCTTCGGGGATGCTGTAGGATGCCAAACCATCTGAAAAAGAAGGCCATGCACCTCAGAGCTGCAGCAGCAGCAGCCTCCCGTCACCTCTGTCCGTGTGACGCTTTTCTTTACGCCAGGGACCCACAGAAGCGGTTCCAGGGGCCGGGGGTTCCCTCTGCACGCGTGGGGGTGCGAGGGCAGTGCCAGGCGTGGGGACGGGCGCTCACCGTGCCACACGCAGCCGTAGAGCTCCACCCTCATGCAGACGGTCATGGGCGCCTTGGTGACGGGGATCAGGCGCACGAAGCGCGCGATGATGGGCGGCCGCAGGTCCTTCAGCACCACATCGTACGTGTCCGTGTTGCCGTCGATCACCTGGAGGAGGGAGAGCCTTAGCAGCAGCTCCTGCCTGGTGTGCTGTCGGGCTGCCCGGTGGTGCCCCTGTACCCCCCCTTGTTTGAGACTGGGGAGCTTCCCCACATAGAATCTGCATGGGGGGAGCTGCTGCTGCTCCCCTGCTCCCCCCGTGGCTGGTGGGGTGTGAGGGGTGCTGCCATTTCACCTCCTGCCCGCTGCAGACCCCCCCAGGCAGCACTGAGGGAGAGGAGAGAGCAGGTTGGGGTGTGAAGGTGTGAGCGGATGCTGCGGAGAGCTCCAGTTACTGGATGCAACCCCTTCCTTCAAGTGATCCATGTGCATTCCAACAACAGGTAACAGAGCTTGCCCTCATCACCAGGTACCTGGTGGAGGGTCCTGATGTCCCTTCCCTACAAGCCAACACAATTCCAGAGGCGCTGCAGAGTTTGGTGCTGCACAGGAGGTATCTTGGAATGAAGTGTTCAGCATCACCCCATCCCGCTGCAGTGCAGTGACAGGGCAGGGACCCTCACTCTCCCCTTCCCCTCAGTGCCACCATTGTCCTGAGAACACTCCACTGTTTATTTTGACTTCCTCTCCCATCCCACAAACAGAGATTTTGTAGCACACACCAAAATGTGAGGGATAGGCAAGATAATTGTAGTGGCCAAACAGCTGATTAAAGGTCTGAGTGAGCAAATAATTCATTAGCAAGCTAAGAGCTGCTACCAAATACTGCACTGCAGACCCTGCTGGGACTTCCAAAGCACCTCCAGTGCAAGAAAACATCACCACACCCAGTACCTCTGTAGTCTGACTCAGGTCTTCAGACTCCACAAGCCAGCCTGAGGCAGGGTGACCAGGTCAGACCAGCTGCAGGCGAGACTATCAGGGGATTCCTTCCCAGGAGAAGTTTCACAAAGGCTTATGGACACGACCAGAGCTCAGCCAGCCCCGAGCTCTGTGCTCAGGTCTGGAGACAGCAGGAGACAACTGTGGTGAGCGGGGAAGCCTCTGAGTGTGTGGGCTCTGCACATTTCCTGCTCTCTAAACTCCTTTTGCCTCAACAGCCATACACCAAACGCTGCTATGAGACACCCAGAAACTCCTTAATTCCCTGCCACCCTCTCCTATTTTGAATCCCAAAGCAGGTGCCTGCTTGGCAGCTTCCAGTTTAGAAACAAGTGTCTAAGAGAGGGACACCCAAGTGATGTTCGGGACATGCACAGACAGGTAGTGAAGAGCCACAGTTCTCCTGATTTGGGGGATCAGGTCAGGGGACGTGGACAAAGGAAGGAAGTTTCAGACATCCCCTCAGAAAAAAACCACCTTTGCACCAGCTCCAAGTGGAAGAGCTGAGAATCCTGCCCATCTGCTGAGAAGAGCAAAGGAGATGATGCACCTTGTGTAGCATCTCCCCACCGTGGGGTTGCTGCTCCTGAGCACGCCGTTAACTCAGGGCTAGAAAACCCAAACCAGTGGTGTGTGGGGCAAACCCAGCAGCAGTTTCCAGCCCTGGCCACCGCTGATCCCAGCGCTCCCCACGTCGGGAATGACGCAGCGCTGCCGGATGGCACGCGGCAAGCACAGAACTGAGGCTGCTCCAGCAGAGCCAGGATGAAGTACGGAGCACTAAGCAGGATGTGGAGGATGTGCCTTGCCCGGTGCAGCTTTCCAAGCAGGCTCAGCTCCCCCCAGGCTCACCTTCCTGCCCTGGCGGTCCCTCCAGGAGATCCAGCGCTCCCCGTTCCGGCTGTAGTCGATGCGGTAGGCGCGGGCGAACTCCTTGCCCGTGGCGCGGGCGTGCCGGCCCTGGGTGCCCACCAGGGTGATGAAGAACAGCTTGTGCAGGTCGATCTGCAGGAACTGCACGTCTTCGGGCTCCAGCAAACCGGCTGGGCACCAGGCTCCGTCCCCCTCTTCCCTCTGTAACCTGAGGGGAGAACCGCACGCGTTAAAAACAATCCAATTTCCAGTGATTAACTGAGGAAACACCTGGAACTTCGAGGACTGGGAGGAAGCAACCAAATCAGCAATGGCTACCAAATACCTCTGCTCTTTGGGATGATGGTCAGCTGAGACTCAAGTCCTACAGGCAGTTTTGCCATATACAGAACAGCTCCTCAGTTCCAGATCTCTTTCATTAACTACCTGGAGTAATTCCTTTCCCAGACACGAACTTCCACATTGATCAGAAACAACCCTGCTGCTCAGCAGGGAACTGCTCGCTGCTCTGCAGCACCTTGCTGCTGAAGTGCATCCTCACTGCTCCTAAACCCCACTTGGTAAGGCCTGAACTTCTGCTTGATCACCTCCCGCAGCTCTACAAATCTCAAAAATGAGCCATCTTAAAAATACACTTCAGCAAGAAAAGCTCTGCCTGAAATTATTGTGGGTTGTTTCAACACACATTTCACATTTCCTGCAGTCATCAGAGCTGCTGGTGCAGGACACTGCTAGGAGAGCAGTGGGAAGTGTCTGCTCCTAAGCTGAATACTGTGAGAGCTGTAGCTGTGAAAAATTTACCTGGACACCAGAAAAATGTGTGGGCTTTTTAGCAACAGGGATTCCTTAGCCAACAGCAAGCCCTTGAAGTGCCCTTGGCTTTCAGACAGCCACCCCAGCTCCAGCTGATGGGATCAGTGAGTGCATCAGGGAAGGTGGTACCCAGGAGGAGACACTGAAGGTCAAGGCTCAGGCCAGAGGAGATTTTAATCTCTGGCTGGTCAGCTGTTTGTGCAAGGTTTTCTTACACTGGAATAGCAAGGAAAAGAAGCTCTAAAAAAGGCAGGAAGGGTGACTGGCGTGACAGGGGGGGACAGACATCTGCATGGGACAGCTCTGACCTCTAACCAAACAAGGTCAGCTGGAGGGAGCCTTCACACCTTCACCCTGTGGACATCCAGCTGCCCCAGCAAAGAGAGGATGGTAACAGATGGTAAGTGATGCCCAGAGTGTTTGCAGCACTGGACACAAGCCATGCTCACAGGACAAATCTCCCAGCTTTCAGCCCCACAGGCCTGCTCAAACACTGTTAAAACACAGCACACTGAGCATCATTGCTCTACCACAGATTAAGAAAAAATAGAGTTCTAGGAGAATTTTATGATTTTAGACTGCCTGAATTCATCATAAAAATATCATATCATATCATAGATAACCTGGAATTTTTATCTGACTTCCACCAAAGTTGTAGGAATGTTTGATATCACCACTACAAACAGTTCTAAGGACATTCACATTTGCAACCCTTTTGTGAATCATCAGTTAATAGCTTTGAAAGAAATAAAATGACCGAAAAATAGAAAAGCAAAGCTTATGATAAAGACTGTAGGCCTCCTTGACAGTGAAGAAAATCATTCAGCTGCTTGCTTAACAGTTCCTTAACTCTGCATTCCCAAGGTTTTCAAGTCAGTGAGCACAGCCCATTTCCTCAATAGGATGCTGTTGAAATGTTCATCCTTGTAAAGGATTTCCTATGGTTTAGTTTAAAGCACTCCACAAGGATCCCAGGGGCGCTGTCCCTGGCTGACCTGTAAGTCACAAATCCTTTGGAGATTTATTCCCAGAGTGAGTGAAAGATGGGGGTCAGAGGCAGCCTCAGAGTCTCCAGTCCAATCCCCTGCTCACAGCAGGGCCAGCTCCAAGGCTGTGTTGCTCAAGGCCTGCTACAGCCAAGTCCCCAAGCACTGAGACATCACCACCTCTCTGGGTCCCTGTCCCACCACTTCATTCTCATGAAGGAGGATTTTTTCCCCTAATATTTAAGCAGAATTTCCTGTATCACAGCTGTGACCACGGCCATTGCTCCTGGCCTCTCACTGTGCACTAACCAGACCGAACACGGAAGCAGCGGACGAGGTTTTAAAAGTGGGGGATCTTCTTCCTCAACCACACATTGGGCATCTAGGGGGAAAAAAGGACTAAATTTGTTGTCAGAGGTGAACCCACCGTGCGTACTGGGGCCCTGTGGAGTCGTACCACTGGCTGGAAGCAGTGATGTCCTCATCCCGGATGGTGCCCTCGTGCATCCCCAGGGGGTAACGACAGATGGCTGCAGATGGGAACACAGGCAAGCAAACAACAAAGATCAGCACTCATTTCTTTTCAAGTCACCAGGCACGTTTAATGAAAAGCCTGTCATGCCCATGTCATCACTCTCACCTGTCCCACCACAGACCAGTAAAACCTGGTCTGTTGCTGAACTGTGGGTAAATACACGGAGATTTCCCAAAAGGGTGGGGTCACCATCTGAAAGCAGAAAGTGCTTTTTGTGCTCCTGCAGTGGGAGTCCTGTCTGGTCACACCTTATTTAAAGGTCAGACACACACTGTCCAGCAATGCCAGATGGAGAGCTAGCTGGGAAGGGACTCTAGGAGACCGAGTCTTCCTGCAATCCTGAACAAAACCCATTTGTTCACAACCCCAGGGCTGGCAGCAGAACCCAGAGCATCCTTGGCATTGAGGGATGCACTCTGTGGGTGGCCACAGCTCTCACCAAAACAAGCAGCATGAGGCTCTCACCAAATGCACATATTTTGAGCAAAACCATCCTTGGGTTGTGTTTAGGTGCCACCAGGACTCACTGTGCACTCAGGAGACACTGGGGCTCAGAGAGGTGGCCCAGCCCATCTATCAGTGAGGTCAAATAACTGCTGCAAGACAAGAGGGCTCACCAGGACTCTGCTACACAGGTCTCAAATCACCCCCAAAGCAGCCCCTGTGGTTTATAAGGACATGCAGGACATGCTTCAGGCTGCTCCTGGAGCAGCTCAGGAGGTCAGGATAATCCACGGAGCCTGTGGCATCACAGCCAAGGAGCACCAGCTGGGCCACGGTGCTGGAATGTGCCTGGGCAGAGCAGGGCACAGCCCCGGGCAGAGGCATGGGAGCAGCTGGGGGAGCTGAGGAAGCAAAGCTGCCTGGGGATGTCACAGGCAGAGTGAGACGTGTGAGTGGTTATTTCTTGGTGGAAGAGATTCCTGCCGGAGCGTGGGACCACAGACCTGTGCCCAGAGCCCACCCACCTCCCTGGAGCTGGTGTGGAGGGGCTATTCCTGCACCTCTGGGTGCACTGACTCCTGTACCAATCACCACCCAAAGGAATCTGCGTGGGACTGACCCTCCAGCTGCCATCTCCCCCTTCTTCCACGAGGTTTAACCACCAGAACCGGACGGCAGCCCCAGCTCCACGCTGGGTGTGTGGTGGGGTGCACAGCGCAGGGAATGCTGTGGAAGAGGGAGCCCAGGAATGCTGCTGAGCTCCCCCACAGCCCTCACTTCACTTCTGGCTGGTTGCAGCACAACCTCAAACCTCTGCAAATATCCACAGGCCAGAGCAGGGTCAGAGCCAGCCACAAAGGGCTCCAAACAAACAGAGCCAGCCCCAGCAGAGCCAGCACAGGCCCTCAGGGTAGCACCGCTGCCTCACCACACCTTCAGCCAAGCTGGAAAAGGATTAAATTCATTTATTTCACAGACCGTCTCCAGCTCAAAACACCTCATTACAGGAATTTTTTGCAACACATTGCAGACCATTATCTTATCCATCTCCATCATGGCTGTATCTTGCCAAATGCTGCAGGATAAGAAGTCCTGCCCTCCACAGGGACTCACAGGCTCATATCCCTATCTCTGTGCTAGGTAAGGTTTTCTATCCTTCCTTCCACGCTTCTCTCTCCAGAATGCCCCTTGCTGGCTGGAGACCCGTGGCTGATGTTTTGCTAACTGGTAATCTGTTTTCCACAGCGAGCACAGAACCTCTGAGCCAGTCTGGAGCAAGGTTTGCTCTGCAGGCCACACAGTCAGAGCGATGCAGGGATATTCAGAGCTCAAGACAGGCCTGAGGTGGGCAGAGAAGGGAGTATGGCCGTGTGCCTGGGCCTTCCTGGGACTGGCAGGAGAGTGTCCCACTCCAGCACAGCTGGCCAGGAACATCTCAGTCCAGAGGACACTCGGGAACTACGTTAGTGATTATCTCCACACGCAACCTTTACGCTCAATCCCCACGAGAGGCAAAGACAGGCTGAGAAGGAGCACACTAAAGGTGGGAGAGGAGTCCTCTCCCAGCCTGGCAGCTCCCTACCAGGGTTGACTTCAGTGCCAGAGGGCTCAGGCAGGGAGGCCAGCAGCAGCATGCAGAAGATCATGGTAGCAACCGGAGGTGCTGCTCAGGGTCAGACGGGTGCGAGTCCTTCAAAGGCAGCGGCTGCCATCTACATCTCTGAAAGACAAAGCAAAGGGAGAGGATGAGTCCTCCAGAGACAGGGCTGCAGGGTTGCTGTGTGTCATTGCCTCGTGACAGGCTGGGCAATCTTCCCTGCCCTCAAGAGTGCCTTTGACCCCAGCCCTGCTCTGCTCATCACCAGATCAGAGGCTCAGTGAAGAAGCGGTGATCACCTGACTGTCCACACCACCCCTAAAGCTCCCAAAGCCATCCATCTTCCAGGCCCTCGGCTGCCGTGGCTCCTGGGTGGATGGATGTACCCTCTTAACTGCTCTTAAACAAGTCCAGTGCAAAGTACTATCCCTCAAAGTAATCTCTCCCTCATCAATTCTTCACTTTCCTTATTAAATTAACAAGTAGTGAAACTGCAGTTACAAATGAACCTGGCTCCCCAAGCAGGCTTTATCCACCTCTGCCCTGGCACCAAGTAGCCAAGCGGGCACCTTGGAACTTGCCACACAACCTTGAGACAAAGGTCCAAAACAGGGAGAAAATAACCTCTCCCTGCACGTCCACAGTGCTGCCAAAAGTGCACGTGCACGCACACGGGTGAGCACGCTTCATTTCCTGTTTGGAAACTAGGAAAACAGCAAAGGGCTTAAACGCTGGCAATTTCACTGGAAAGCCATGATAACACCTAAAGGAACAGGAGGTCAGATCAAGCAGTTAATGTGAATTCTTCGTGTCCACATTCACTACAAAGAGCCTCGGGAGGCTCCTGTCCTGGAGGATAATTTTACAGAAGGCAGGCTAGAAGCTCTGTCTCATAATGGAATGCCAGGAGAAAAGAAAACAGAACAAATCAATAAATGTAAAGTTGCCAGGACCAGAGGGTGTTTGCTCAAGAATCCTCGGAGTGGTAGTAAAAAGGCAACACTGAATGTTGGGATTTGCTAGAGAGGGAGGAGAGGCTATAAAAGGGCCCATCACTGTGCCAGGCCAGGCATGCATGCAGGAGCATCAGATGCCATTAGCTCAGAGATTGGTAACAAAAGGCTCTCTTTTTCCACCCAACATAATTAAACTGGACAAGTCACAGCCCTGAGTTGCCGTGGATACCCAAGGAACTGGATAAATTCACAACAGACAGATACAGCACAGCTTCTTAAATCCAAAGGTAAAACCTTTGGCTCGGGAAATCCCCCAGCTGCAGATTGCTGGAGGGCCAGGAGGTAAATCGGGGTTAGAATCACTGGAGCTTGCCCTGTTTTTATTCTCTTTCCCAAGGATATATGCTACTGGCCATTGTCCCTGCTGGATTCTGTCAGAAAAGATGGCTCCGAGCCTGAAAAACAACTAAGGGCCTTCTTGGGAAGGGAGCCAAACACGCGGGCAGGAGGGGGAGCTAATGCTGGGTGGCTGTGCCCAGCCAGGCAACCAAAAAACACCTTAAAAATCACCAGGCCCCTCCTGCTCCCCACACGAGCACCCTGGCCAGGGCTGGGATCCCGTGGCATCCCCTGTGGTGAGCCTTGCAAAAGCAAAGCACGAGCCCAGATCTCAGCAGGAAGGTCTGGCGACCACAGAAGAGGTTTTGACCAAGCACTCTCCAGCTCTTTGTGCATCCAAGGTCATCCTTCCCCCCCTGGGATGGAAGGAGGTGATCGCTGATGAAAACACACCAATTCCCACCATCCCAGGGCAGCCTGCAACTCCCACAGAGAACAGAGGTCGTGTACTCAGGTGGAAGCAGACTTTGGAAAGACAGATTCGGGCAGAGTTTGAAGACAGACTTGGTGGGCGTTCATTTATGCAGGTGATTTGCTAAGGTGTCCTGGGAGCTCCCCAAGCCAGACCTGCAAAGGGAACTGCAGAGAGCTCAGCACTGGGGGACACCGTCCTGCCACAGGACCTGAGACAGGGACCTGCCACCAACATCCAAGCTTTAACTTGGAATTTGGCCTTTGCCTAAAGAGTATCCAAGACAAGCAGGGTGAGTCCTCTCTGGATGTGTCTCCACTGCTGACAGAGGGAAAAGGCCGGTCCGGACTAGTCCTGTCACTCCCAGTTTGGTAACGTGGATCCTCACCTTTCCGTGTGGCAGTGGTGAACTGTTTCCAGCAGCTCAGCCCTGCACAGGGACCTCAGCAGCTGGTTCAGGTTCTGCTGGGTTTGTTCTCCCCACTTCATTCAGTTCCCAGTCCTGGACCACCACAAAGTGCCTGTCTGGGAGTCCCGGGAGAGGTGATGCACAGAGGGAGCCAACAATGCCATTTCCCATCTCTTAGTGCCTCACAGCAGCTGCTGCTCTAAGCAAGGTCACCAAGAGTGGTTTTCACCCCTTCGGAGGGTGGAACATCTTGAAGGAGGTTCAGCCCCACTCAGGAGCTCCAAATGCAGAAATCACTGCTTAAAGAACTGCTGATGTTGGTTGGTGCTGAGTCTTAATCTCAGCCAGGAGTAGACTGGATTCCCAAACTCACACTTCCCAATGCTAGGACACACTGGAATTGCTACTAAATACAACCCTTTGTACAAACTGCTTGGGAATCATCTTACTAAGGACTTTTTCTGTGTAAATGGCTCAATACTTTTCTTCAGCTGCATTAGAGCCCTTTGGTGTACTCATGCCTATCTTCCCACCCTGCCCACACATACATACCAAGTGCCAAAACTACAGCACGAGCCCAAAACCAGCAAAAACAGGATTAGCAACATCCTCTGAGAGGCAAGAAAGTGTTAAACTCTGTTCCCAGGCCCGACTGGATCAAGTTGCTAATTGCTAACAGCTGGCTGCAGGAGAATAAAATCCTGTTACAATCATTGGGAGAGCAGGAAAAAAAAAAAATCTACTTGTTGAAAAACTCACCAAGAAATGCAAAAGAGGGCACTTCTCCCCAGTAAACCCGCAGATACCATGCCTGCAAAGCCAGTCCATGCCTCCACAGAGAAGCAGCTGGCTGTGACCCAGTGCTGGCCCCGGCATAGCAAAGGCTCGGCGAGCACAGGAGGGAGCTATTCTTTAGTGATGTGCACGAAGAAGGTGGGACTTGGAGCTCCTCCAGGTACTGTTCTCCCTCCAGAGATCCATTACGGAGGTCTGGCATGTTTGCAAGCCTCTCTAGATCCCAACTGAAACAGGCATTTGTTTTAACTGGTTCCTTTGCAGATCGTTACCCTGGAGTGGGACCTGAGGGTTTGCTGCAGGAATCCCATTCCAGATGCCCAGAGCCGTGCCAAGAAACTCCACGGTCGTGGGCAAGACACAGAGTGTATCACACACAGAGCTCTGTGCAGGACAGGAGGAGCTATCCCAAATCAAGGCATCCCCAGAAGAGGTCCAGGAACAATCAGGGTGGCACCTCCTAGCATTCTTAAAGGAATTCAAGGAGCAAGCAGCAAAGCTAGTAACTGGGGCAATATCTGATGTTTGAAGAAATAAGAGGCTGGGAAGCGTGATTTCCATTTTTCTGGCTCCAAAACAATGGCAGAGCATTTCTCTTTGCCTCAGAGTTCATCCGAGAGACCCCAGCCCCAGCAGTCTTCCCCTGGAGCACATGCAGCCCACGCAGCTCCAGCTTGGACCAAAGAGAATTTGGTGATGAAAACGCTTAGCAGAAAGAATTCTGATCACTTTTCAAAGTGTTCTGCTTAGTTTGCAATTCAAATACTGGCACAAGACTGAAAAAACAGAGCAGGGCTGCTGGCCAGAGAACATGGCCACCCACTCCAGCAGAGCTGCTGGAGGGTGAAGGATGGACCAAGCCACGCTGCTCAAGCAGGAGCCCCTTGTGAAAAGAAGGCAACAAATTTCCCCTCAGGTGAGCTTGGAGTGTGGCCTCTCTCTCCCTGGACTCAACCAACCAGGCAGCAAGGGGAGACATCTCCATGTGACAGGTGGGTGACACCTGGACAAACCAAGTGCCAACAGTGACATCAAAAATCGTCGTGCCAGAGTAACGGGGGAGCTGGGCAGGACCAGCAGGATCCTGGCATGAAGTGCAAGGCTGCAACAGGAGATTTTGGATTTAAGCACCAACAGAGGCGGTCAGAAAGAGGAAAAACTGATTGCAATGTTAGGAACACGGTGGGGGACACTGGGCAGAAATAGTGACACCACAAAGTGATGTCCAGAGCAGCAACAAGGCTGGACAGATAAAAGCAAACAGATTTTAGGTGAAAGGGTTGGGTTAATCAAGATATATGTGAGAAGTATATCACAGGAACAGGGAAACTGAGACAGGAATAGGCTCCAGCATCATCTTTGAGGTGGCATTAGGAGACCCATCGTCACCACAAGAGACACAAAAGAAGAACAAGCGGGTCTAAAAGGACAACATTCAGGAGTGGCACTTGGGGTGGGGACAGGGACACCACAGAGCTGGGTCTGAGGCAGTGGCAGAAGAAAGAATCAAGGTCTGTGTGTACTTCGTGGTCACCCTCTTGAGAGGTGGGGGGGGATAGGCCTGCCCTGAGGCCAAGGAGGGTTTGGGCCTCGTTTTCCATGTTGTAGCCAAACATCTTAGTGGGGTTATTATGAAAAAAGTGACACCTCACTCCTGCTAGGCTTTAGGAGAAAAACAGCGTTCCAGTCACCCACATTCAACACTGGGAGGAGCTTCAGCCCATGGACTCAAACATGAGGCAGTGCCTCACCTACAGCCCGGGGAGGTGCTGGTGTTTCTGCACAAGACCAATAAATCCTGCAGCTTTTTCCCACTGCCTGTCAGCCAGTCCGACAGGAGTGGGGTGTCCTCAGGTTGTGAAACTGCCCAGAGCACTTCTGTCACAAAACCAGACTCGAGGATAAATGAACATGCATTAAATGTAATTTAATCCATCCAAGTAACGAGGCCAAGATTAGAAATCATTAGAAAGACAAAGTCAAAGATAAGGAAATGCAAATTCACTGCACCACAATGGTGGGGTTTAGCTCAGCTAAACCAAAACCAAAGCTTCCCCACCAACCCAGGGCACGGGAACTCTGTGCTCATCTCAACCCAGGAACCTGGAAGCACCTCCCAGGACCCAGCCAGACCTGCCAGGGCCCCCGCTCAGGACACGGCCATTCCCCAGGAACCCCCCACCCAGAGCAGGGGCAGGGCAGCCCCCAGCACACCCTCCAAAATACACATCCCCTCCACTGCAGAGGCTCCAGTTCCCAGTTCCCAGCTGCAGAGGCTCCAGTGCCGCTGTTTCTGTAGGACAGCAGTGGCAGGAAAACAAGGCTGTGCACAAACCAGCAGTTCCAAGTACCTCCCTTCTCCCTGCCCAAGCGGCGGTGTCCCTTACTGTCCCTTTCCAGAGCTTCCTTCCCTCCCTGACAGGCCCAAAGAGCACCCAGCACAATCACATTTTCACTGTTCCTTAACACTGGCATCTCTCCCCAGCTTTTTTTTCTTTTTTTTAAAAACAATCCTTAAAATATATCAGCTACAAGTCAGCAACAGTCCTCTCCAAGACCTACAGTCTTGCACTGCAAAGTCTCACATAGCAACCATCCCCACGACATGTTAACCACAGAGATGACAGATGGGGTATTAAGAGCACTCAATCGAAACCGCCTTCCTCCCTCCCCGTTCTCAGGGGGCTCCACCATAACCTTTTACTTAACTGCGCTCAAACTCGCGCTCAGGAGGAGATCAGGTTCCTGAGTCGAAGGATTATTTGGGCTGGAGGAGATCCTCAGGAGAGCATCTAATCCCACCTCCTGCTCCAAGCAGGGTTAGCACCAATTTCAGAGCAGCCTGTGCAGGGCTTTGCCCAGCTGTGTCTTAAAAGCCCCCAAGGATGGAGGCTGCCCCCACATCTATAGACAACCTCTCCCACTGCTCGACTGTCTGCAGAGGGAAAACTTTATCCCTCTTTATGCCAGGGCAGAACCTCCTGTTATTTCAGCTGACAATCACTGTCAATCCTCCTGCTATGCACCTCCTTGATAATCTGCTCCTGGGTATCCCAGAGCTTCCTCTTCTCCCAGCTAAACCACCCTGGCTCCTTCAGGCTGCTCAGGGAAGCCAAGTTTCAGTACTAATTTACTTAACATTCCCTCCCAAGTTTCTCCCTGGTGAGACAGAGGCTCCCTCCAGGCAGTGGGACAGCTCCAGTCAGATTTTACCATGATTCTCACTGGCTTGTTCACAGGGAAACTTGGGAATAACGGAGCTTGTCCCCTGCTGATGTCAGAGCGTGGCAGGAGCACGACTCCTCAGCCCTCTGCTTACGGAGCGCAGGGATCACGTTCCCACTGGTAACTATATTTGAGGGGTATCAGGTGGCACTTTCTAAATCAGCTTGTTCAACACAGTGCTGACCGGAGACAGGGAGACAGACCCTGCCACCCTGGCACGGGGGACAAGGAGCAGAGCCCACCAAAACTGCTCAGGAGGGTGTTTCTCAGCTCAGAGCCCACCAGCCACCAGCAGTGCTGAGGCGGCCAGGAAAGCACAAAGGACATGCCAGGGATCAGTCCCCGGGGGCCCAGGGGATCCCACACACTCCTGCTCCCAAAGCAAAGCCTCTTCTGCCTCCCGGGAGCGGCAGCCTTTGGTCGACAGCAGGGTTGGTTCCCTCAGAACTCAGGTACATGATGTCAGCGCAGCTACTTTTGGCAGCCAGTGCAGGAATGTCATTAAACCCACAATGTGAAGATTTTTTGGACATGATCTGCTTTCCATCAGAGCGCAGGGATCGCTGAGCACGCTCCTTTAATGTGCCACAGGTTGGTCTCCACTGCCCGCTGCTTACCTGCTCCCTTCTCTGCTTTAAAACACTGCTACAACATTTATGTTTTCCCAAAATTCTGGAACTCCTTTGGTCTTCCCAGATTTATTACAAATTGGCAGCCAGGATTCAGAAAGCTGCTTTGCCAATTTGTTTTAAACAAACAGGTCCCAGCGTTGCTCAAGTTTCAAAAGACTTTGAAATGTTATCTTGGGTTTAACACCCTCCCTGGTTACCAGTGCAACGGGAGATATTCTGAGAGAACATCATCCAGCCTCTCCACAAAAATGGAAAAGAAATGTTTTACTTCTCTGCATTGTTATCAGCAATCAGTTAGGTTTCCCTTTCCCACTGCTGATGACATTTATTTTGTTATACAGATATTAAAATATTTCTCACTGCCCCATGATACATTTGCTGTGCTTTTCTCAGTTATCTTTAGCTTTCCTTATCAACTGCCAACCTTCAAACACACCGACTTTACGGCAACAGGTCCTTATCTACAACCTTTGTTTTGCTAATTGCTCATAGTTGAGCCTATTTAAAAGCTAAAACATGATTACTGGGGCAAACTCTTTGCAAAACCAGAAGAGAAGCAAACCCCTGCATAGAGCTGCAGCAGTACCTGAGAACTGCTGATTTTTGCAAGGGTGGAAGTCAAGCTCCAGGAGAGAGTTCAGTGAAAATCAAACCAGAAACAGGATTTTGGAACGTCTACTAATCAAGCTGCCCGTCTAGTCTCCATCAAACCACCACAGAAACACTGATATTATCAAAAGCCGTGTTTTATGAGTTTTGCAATTTCTCTTCATATTTGTAAAAATAAAACTCAGAGCACCTGTAGTTGGCACAGAGCCCCTTTGCTGGAGGAGCACTATGGGGTCTGCTCCAGTGTCACCAAAAAATGTTAATAAAAGTGAAGAGCCATGCCCTACGGCCACAGGAAGATACCAGACTTGAAGCAGCTTTTCCAATATCAGAAAGAAGCATAACTTATCATCCCTCACTGCATTCCACAGATTGCAATAACTCCAAATACCAAAATGCAGCGAGTGGGAAGTGCTCCAGCCCTCCCACAGCACCCCAGGAGCCAGAGGGGACAATACAGGCTGTGACCTCAGTGGGGACCATTTCTCCAGAGGCTGAGCACAACCCCCAGCCAAGGCAGCCAAGGCTGGGTACACACAGCTGTTGCATTTGGCTTGAGCAAACTTTGTTTACGACCCAAAGTGGTTTTAAAGTTTAATTTATGAAGTGCCTGGCAGAGATGGGAGCAGTGAGTGGCAACACTCACACATCACCTGAAACCACAGCACTGAGCCTGGAGACTCCAGGGAGGATTTCCAGGCAGGTCCAACCGTGTTCCACTGGGTTTACTATTTACTAGTACAGCTCTGCAAGATAAATTTTAACTTCCCATGTACAGAGATGAAGCCTCCATTAATTAAACATTCCAGGAAAATACCTACCATGACTAGAGACAGCTCAGAGAAGATCTTTGCTTACCACAATATATTTCAAGCAATCAAAGCAAATGTTCTGCTTATAAACAAAGGAGAAGCCAAGAACACAGAAAAAACTCGAGCAGCATTTCACAGCTTGGGCAAGGCAGAATGACCAATTCTGATTAAATTTCCTCAAGACAGAACAGAAAACAGAAGCCCACAGAGATGTAATAAGATTTAGCAATTACACATAAGGCAGGTAGCAGTAGGAAAATCCTGGTATTGTTTGAGGCAAAGGCAAGAGAAACAGGAGAGATGAGAGAGGGAAAAAAGAAACATGTAAAACAATGGCGCCTAAACCAAAAAAAAAAAAGGACCCCATTTACCTCTTTTCCATATTGAAAATGAGCTGAAATTAAAAAACAACAAATTAAAACCGAGGAAATGAAATTCCACAGCAAACCATGTGCATTGAGCCTCTGGGACATGTTGCCACAGAGCAACGTGGGAGTAATTCAATAAAACATTGGAAGTAGATCTCCATAATAAGAACATCTGCGATTCCATTAACGGAGTGAAAGAGAGCACACTGGAGATAAATTTTCCTCTAGCCAGGCGTAAGCAAACCCATAATTAATGTGACCAGAAAGTTATCTCCTGCACGGGCAGGTTGTTCCACAGCTGGCTGCACTCAGGCTCTGGGGCTTTCCTGTGCCTGTGATAAGATGGGTGCCCGAGTAGGTGGGCTGTGATCCCAGCCAGTTTGGCAAGTTCTGCCTCTGTGGATAGAGATCACATTTCAGTTTTCAGCAGCTTATTGTGCAGCTTCTCAAAAAGAGAAACAACACTACCCACCTTTTTTCTTTTTTTATTTTAAGAGATTATCCTCTGTGACACAAAAAGAGCAGATGAAATTTCAGCCAAACCTATTAAAGAAATACCTGCGGAGCAGTGAGCGACCCTGGAACGCTCTTGGTGGAAACACAGCTATTTTGGAAAGTTCTCAGCACCTGAAAAAATGGGTTTACTGAGGAAATAAATCAGATTTTATCTGGAGGGGCTGCTACCGGAGAGGCCCATGGTTAACTCTAACAACAAGGATTCTCAGGGGCACCTTCCTGCATATTCATACTCCCATGTTTCAGGGTAAATGGGAGCCTGAGGAAGTTTGACGGTGACTGAAATTGCAGTAGGTGCTTCAGGAGGGGACAGGGTCTGCCTCTCCTCGGGAGAGGAGGTGAGCGAACACAGGCAGCGCACACCCACAGAACTCGCGTGGGGCAGCAGCTGCTGGGGCTCAGGGCACAGGAGCACATTGCCCCACTTCCCCGCTGCCCACAGGGCACTCGCTGCCAGCTCCAGTTTCTGCACATCTGTCCCAGCCTCAGCCCTGGCGCGTCTCAGCAGCACCTCAGAGCTCAAACACTGCACGCGCTCCCCGAGAGCCCCAGAAACCACTTCTGCCCAGAACCCCCCAGCCAGCATCGCGTTTGCGCCCACAAAACACCCCCAGGCACACATCCCAGAGGGAATCCCCATGGTTTGTGAACCCTCCCAGAGCTGCAGGAGGGAAAACGGGGTGCAAAGAGCCACCCTCTCCCCACCAGCCCAGGGAGCAAAACCTTCGCCTCCCAGCACCGCCACCTCCACAACCCCCTCCCAGCAACTCTCCAAAGGCTTTATCCAAGGAGAGAACCACGAGGGGAGAGAAGGGAGAGAGCTGATCCCAAGCTGAGAGCCAGGTTAAGCTGGAAGGACCCTACCTGCCTCTGCCAGGGCCTGCCAAGCACAGGGAACAGCTGCCATGTCTCTTTGGAACTCCACAGGTTGAGCCAGGCTGTAGTTTCGACATTCCTTGCAACTTTCCACCAGCACACACATGATATGTTCAAACTTGAGTAACTCCTCCCTGCTCCCTCCCTCTGCACTCACAGACAGGCCCAGGAGATGGCCCTGCCTCTATCATCCCAGTTCCTATAGCAACTCCTGACCCAGCAGATGGAAACAGAGCTGTTTTCTAGGCAAATCTGCCTTCTTGGATTCCTCTGCTCTTCCCTGCTGTTGGCCCCTCCTTGCTCCAGTGCTCTCCCTGGGGGCTGCTCCGCTGGCACCTGGCCCAGACTTTGCCTGGAGGAAGGCCAAGCTTTGAATTCATTTAGTAAAACCACAACATAAAGCTGCTCTCCTGCTCAGGAAGCAGGGCCCGTGTAGTCCCAGGGGCAGGCCAGGCACCGCAGAGCCAGCCTGCACCTTCTGGTTTAGCGCAGCTGCCTGCGCTCGCCGGGAGAGCTCCGGCAGGAACATCCCCGCTCCTCACCTGCATCTTCCCCGGCCTGTGCCATCCACGGGGAAAGGTAAAAGGCACACAGAACTAGTCATTTATTAGCAAGCCCAGCCAACAGAATTATTACAACCCCGGGCACTTCTCAGACATTTGGACTTCAGCTTCCAAAGTCTTTCCTGGAAGAGGGGGAGCCCAGCTGTGACACCAGGGCTCTCTGCGTGTTCGCCACAACAGCTCACCCCATTGCTTCCCTCGGGTCAGGGCCCCACAGGGATGGAGGTCACCAGTGCAGCTGTCCGAGAACGGCACATCACACTCAGTACCCTTCCTCTAAAAATACAGATATTGAGGGAAAACACAGAACTCAAATCAGGCTGTGGCACTTCAGGGGAGATAATTACCAAGGGTGACAGCGGGAATGTCATGGGCAGGTGGCTCCATGGTGGCAGGACTGCAGCAGGACACATTGGGCTGGGCACAGGGCCAGCAGGTTGTGACACTCTGTGAGACCACCCAAACCTGCCAGAGGGGCTACAAAACCACTCGTGGGCTGCACAGCCCTGCAAAGCCCTTCCACCCCCAGCACCCGCTGCCATCCCTGTCCATGTGGGCTCTGCTGCCCTGGCCACTGCAGAGCCCCTGGAGAGCACAGCAGGACGGGGCCACGCTCACCTGGGTGACAGGGGCACTGGGGGGCTTGAGAGGAACGTCTGAGGGCTGGGATACAACCCCAGCGGGATCCACAGCAGCACAGGGAGACGGAAGAGCAGAAGGAATGTGCTGACCCTGCCTGCTGGGAAACGCAGGTGCCAGCCTGCCTCCTGCAAGGGAGCTGCTCAGCAGGGGAAGGGCTGCAATGTCTCTCTCACACACCTGGCAGGGCTAAGACTCCTCCCAGGGCCAGCGGTGCAGGGCTGGGACAGCAGAGCCGGGATAGGAAGCGATGCCAGCATTGTACAGGACTCACGGGGACCCCGCAGCAGGAGGGTGAAGAGAGGGGACAGCAGCCATTCAGCCCGTCCTGCAGAACCCCACAGGCTACACCAGCTTCCAGCAGGAATCACAGCAAAGCCTCAACGGGAGCAGCAGGTATTTTGGAAAGGAAAAGGGGAAGCAGACATGAAGCACGCTGTGCCCACACTAAGTCCCAGCTGGAAAATGCAGCTGTGAGATGCAAGATGTGGTCAGACATGCACTCAGATGCCACCTTGCTCCCGTTTTCCTCCCTGCCTCCCTACCCCATCCCAGCCACACAATCCACCTCTGTTCTGAGAACAGAAAATGATTCTAAGAACAGAAAATTTTCTGAAAAGAAAACGATTTTCTTTTTTTGCCCCCATGGTAATTTTTCCATGCATGAGTTAATCAGCACAGAGGGATGGGAGAGTCCCTAAGGCTCGTAAATGGTTTGGGACATGACCAGCAGGAGGGTGGATGTGGGAAGACAGCAGATCCCTTTCTGCCTGCTCCAAAAGGGTGTTGCTCATTCTGATAATGCCCTTCCAAGGCACTCTCCTCCCAAAACAAGGATGCCTGCCCTGAGAACGTAATTGTACATGGGAACCAAGCTGGATACAGGCCCCTGGCGTAAACTGGGACCAAACAACTCCCTTTGCAAGACACAGGGCAGTTTGTGGCAGCAGGAAAGGCTGGACATGCAGGAACAGGGAGTCCAGGAGTGGCATCAATAAAAGCATCAAAGCAGATGTATATCACAGAAACAACACCAAAGGTCTAGAAAAAGCCCCCGATTTCCCTGTGGTGTTGGGAAGGGCAACGGCTCAACCCACAAACAGATCTGAGGAGCTCCTTTCCCTGGGGAAGGAC
Source organism: Gymnorhina tibicen (assembly GCA_013399875.1). Classification (NCBI taxonomy): domain Eukaryota; kingdom Metazoa; phylum Chordata; class Aves; order Passeriformes; family Artamidae; genus Gymnorhina; species Gymnorhina tibicen. The sequence continues at coordinate 402,579 of VXAZ01001518.1, read as the reverse complement.
ATTGCTGTGGAGGCACAAAACACTGCTGGAAAACTGCTGACCTTGCAGTCAGACTCACTTGAGCAGCTCAGCACAGAAAAAGGCTCTCTGCTGGATGCCCTCTGAGATGTAACTTGATCCCACAGTACACATCCACTAATCAATCGAGGGATAAAGCAAAGCAGAAAACAGTCTTTTTTTTTTTTTTTTTTTTACTGGAATGAGCCCAAATATGCACAATAACAGATCCCACTCAGAGCTATTGCAAACTCCAGTACTTTGGAGAGTTTTTGCATCTCACATCGCAGAGGGAGCATACTTCTGCAATAGCATCACTGCTTCTCAAATTGGGTATTTGAGAGACTTCCTAATGACCTCATAGCAGCACATGTGACCACTAAGTCATCTTCTCAAAGGACCAGGAATAACATCAACAGGCCCTGTTTTGGTTGTGCACAGGACAGCTTTGTGAGCACAAGCAGGTTCCTAAACGGCGAGGGAGCAGAAGGGAGCAGCACCCAGATCAGGCCAGAGCTGGCACCGTGAGAGTTTCTCCAACAGATTCTGTTTGGCCTTGGAAAAAATCCATCCAATTAACAGATGAAGACCCATTAGCACATACTGAATTCTGCACACAAATTTAGGCACAAAAGCTTGTTAATCCCAGTGCAGGCCAAATTCGCTGGGTTTAAGGCATCTATATGATAATGTGAATCCCAGAAGTATTCCAAATGCATTCCAAGAGATAAGAGGTGAACTCACAAAGCACAGAATAATGACTTGAAAGGGTTTCCAATTTTTTTTTTCCTCCCAGTGCTTAAAAATAACCCACTATGCTGAGCAGAAATCAGGAATTTGTGGGTGATGAACTGGTGAGCTGATCACATTGGGGTCGGGAAGTTGCCTTTTGCTGACCCCAAGCCACCCCCAGTCAGGTGGCACTGGGAGAAATAAATGAGTGAGCACCTGTGGTTACATTGACACTGAGGTGAAGGCAGCTACACAAACAGCTCAAGACAGTCTGACGGCCTTGAACACATGAGGGGATCCCTCCTCTGTACCCAGCACAAGGCTCCTGCAGAGGAAAAGTGACAAAATCCCACTGGGGAAATGTCAAGAGACCTGCACTGGACCTGTGACCAGAGAACTGCCCCAGTTACCAACAGTGAGATGGGAACACACATCCAAGGAAGGACAAGGAACATCATGAAACAGCACCCAAGAGCTGCCTCTGCCAGGTCTCTCCTGCAGCATCAGCAGCGCAACAGGTCCAGAAAACATCCTGGCCCTCCCCAGGGGCTGTGCTCCATGGGCCTTACAACCCTTGCCTCCTGTGCTATGGCAGGACCTCCACCTGCCTTTTCCCAGGAAGGAAGCAGGAGCTGGTGGTCCTGTGAGCACCAACATCTCATCACACAGGACCAGGACATCCCTGAGCAGCCTCGGGCTAAACACAGACACAGCTGAGGAACATGGGACAGCCCCACCAAGGAGGCTGGACCTGCACAATGTTAAAGCTTTTGATTCTTTCAGTGAGAGGTGGTGAAAGCCAGCTCCCGCCTTCACCTTTCCAGGAACTTTTGATGGAACGCAGAAGGCTGCTGTAAAAGTGCTCTGTTTACACCCTGCAGCCCTGTCCTGTCCTTACCCAGTGTGAGCGTGTTCATTCCCACTACCCCGCGAAACATCTGCTCAGCCCAGCTCTGCTGGAACCGTCCTTCCACTGCAAAGAAATCCACTTCCAGCCATAAACCTGGGAAAAGAGAGAAGTGGGGCAGAGCTCGGCATGATGAGGAGGGCAAGCTTGAGACGTGACGTCTTCCGAGAAATACTGACAAACCATCTCCACCTACCAGGAGCTGACTGGAGCTGTTCTGCAGGGCAACAGAAGGCTCAGAGCCGACAAGACAGTGCATGTGGTGACATTACAGACACCTGATGTGGGGCACACCCTTCCCAAGGAGTGTAAAACAAGTGGAGCACTTACTTTCCACCACATTCCCCCCACCCCGTGCCAAGGAAGCTTTTCCTGCTCTGAAGGGAGATGATCAGAGTCCTCAAGAGGGCAAGTATCAGAGCAGAACTTCTCCTTTGCCTCCCAAATCACCAGGAGAGCCTGTGGTCCAGCCATGGGACAGATACATCCTCATGTCCCCAGCTGATCCAATTCTGCAGCTGTGCCAAGCTCCTTGTCTCTGGGCACACGGGCAGCTGCTCAGCAAAGCCCTGTCCTGCTGGGACATGGGAGCAGAGGCCTCAGCATCCCTGTGCCACCACAGCTCCCTCTCCCAGGAATCAGAATTGCTGGGGAGGTGGCAATGGAGGAACAACAACTCTTCCCCAGCTCCAAAAATCCCTCTCAGAGCTTTAATGTTACCAGGAAAGATCCAAACAGGAGCAGCCTCCCGTTTGCCCTGTGTTTAAACAGCAGGGTCCCCACCACAGGCTGCCTCAGAGGTGGTGATGAGGGTGAAGTGCTGTAACCCCAGGTCAGACCCAGGGCAGTGAACTCAGCTCAGCTTTAGCTGCTGCAGTGACAAAGGCCCAGAGAAGACGTCATCCACGAGGACTGAGCTGCTGGCACAGAGCAGTGCTCAGCAAGGATGCTTGTAAACACTGTCCCTGGCCATCTTCGCTGACGCAACGGCGAGGAAGGGGCAGAGAAAACCATTATCTGCAAACAGACATCCCTCCCTATCCCTGGACACCAGGACCAGCCCAGGCAGGATGTCTCCAGCCTTTTTCTTGTCTGCGTGTTGAGCCAAGTACCCTCCGGTGTCCTGCTGCAGATGAGGATCACTGCCACGTCAAGGAAAGGCTCAACTCCCACAAGCCAGAGAACTTCTGCTCTGGGGTTTTGACCCCTAATCCCTGGAAGCAGTTGGTATATTCAGCAGGCACATGGCCTCTTTCAAAGCTGGCCTTTCTTCTTGAAGCACTAGGCAGTATCTAACATCCTGAGCATTCTCCTTCACGTGCTCCTTCCCATCACAGCAGCAGGCAGCTCTTTCTGCACATCATCCCTGTCAGGAGTTTGGAGCAAGGAGATGCTGTAAGGAGTTCTGACAGGCAGAGCTCCACAGGTCCTGGGACTGCTGGGGACAGAGTCCTGCTGTCTCTCCCACAGTGATACTTCCCCACATCTGTTCCTCTCTCCCAGAAGTTTCCCAGATAAATCTATGTTGGCATATCACATCTCAAAACTACAAGCTGTGGGGATCTGAGGAGACCGATGTCTGAGTAGTGATTCCACATCCAGCTCAGAGAAAAACTAATCAACATCCTTCACTGGAGATTTTATTGCAAACACTTGGAAAACAACAGCAGAAAAACCAAAGCAAGCCATAAGCAGTGGCTGTAAGCTTCACCAAGGAGGAACAGCATGAGGGAAAGGAGAGATTCAGCACCAGCCCTGTGATTTTCCCAGCAAGGGACACCAACCCAACCAAACCATGGAATGGGCAGAGCTCAGCTCGTGGCAGCAATGCCACTACAGCTCCTCCCCCTGCGGCGCACAAAGACAGACCTCTGCAAAAGTAAGTGGTGCATGGAAAAACTGGTGGTAACAGAAGAGCTGTCAGCCAATGTCAGCCTGTAGCTGACACCCCCAAAGCCCTTTACAGCTGCTGCTCCAGGACCCATACAACCCCAAACCTGACCTCTGCACTTTGGAGCGGAGCGAGCACGTGGAGAGCAGCTGACAACAGTGATCCCCACATTTCTGTGATTCCTCAGCAAGGACCCTCATCTTCAAATAACCAGAGCACGCAGAAGAAACCCATGCTCCCAGCCCTTCTGGCTGCCCTTTCTGGCATGGAAACAAAAGGCAGGAGCAGTTCAGATGCGCAGGATACCAAAGGGCCCCTCCGCAAGTGAGAATTTGTAACCCACCCAAGGACACTGCTGCTTGCTCCACAACATCAGATTCATCCCACACAAGGACTGGTTTGCACCCCAACAGGAAGAAGACAACATGAATCTCCAGAGCAGAAGGCAGTGCCGAGATCAGGACCAGACCACAGGAGCTCTCCTTTTCAGTGCCCATGAAGCATTCACATAATTCCTGAATCTCCCTGTTGCACGAGGGGATGCACAGTCCAGGGATCCAGAGTTGAGTCTAGCAAAGAGGCCTTGGCTAGGGAAGCGTCCACCTCCTCAGCAGCTCTTTCCATCTCAGCCATTTCCCTTCCAAGCAAGACTTCCTGGCCGGAGCAAGCCACGAGGGTGTTGCAATCCACAGTTCTGTCTGAAGAAATCCAGCCCAGCCCAGACACAGCAGCAGGCCTCTGGTCTGGCCTGACTACGTGCCATCCCTGGACACCCACTGTGTCCAGAAGCTCGTGGCATGTCGGAAGGCAAGCTCAGTCCTCAGATGTAGAGAGCTGCTCTGCTCCCTTTAACACACAGGACCGTGATGGATAACTCAGATGTGCACACACTCATCTCACGGCCTGGCAGTTTTTCTGAAATAAATGCAGCAGACTCTGGGAAAAACCCACAGTGAGGGGCTGAGGAGGGTGGATGAAAGGCACTGGGTGCCTTGTGCATGTGTGGCCTGAGTCTGGGCAGCATCGATCCCACACTCAGCCTCGGGGCAAAAAATGCTCAGGGGTGCTCATCCTGGGCCTCCTGACAAACACCACAGCTAATCCCCATGGGAAAACACCCGTGAGCTCATTGCAGCAACAGGACACGTCCTACAGGCACTGCTTCACCTGCAATTCCCCATGCAAACACGGGAAAACCACCTAACAGGGTCCCTGCCTTTTCCTGCAGCAACAGCACGGGGGTCTGCTCATGTTTCCCATGTTAGCAGGGAAAAGACAGAAGGATTCGGATCCATTACATGTTACATTAACCCCACTGGGACATTTCCCAGCAGCTCACTTAAATGTTTTCAAACCTGCAGGATGAGGTCATTCCAACCTAAATGCATAACCCATTCTCCAAGGTGGTTCACTAGGTACAGCTCCCAAGCAAAAGCAAACAAAAGCTGATCTGGTGTGAGACCCTGCTCCATCCCTGGCGTGTTCAAGACTTGGCCAGACAAAGCCATGGCTGAGGTGATCACTCCCATGCTGGAGACAGTCCCAGTTCAAGCAGGAGGTCAGGCCAGAGACCTCCAGATATCCTTTCAACCGGTGTTTCCATCATTCTGTGGCAGCAAATGAGAAGAGGCAGAGTAATTACTGCCAGCAAGGAAGACTTGCATCGAGTTTCTCTGGAGAGATCCTTCTAGATAATATTAAAAGCTTGGTTAGCAGAGATGTCAGCACTGACACAATGAGGGCTAATTCTGTACTGGCAGGAGTACTGGAGGGCCAGGATCTGAGCCTTGATGTATTGCACGGGTCTCAAACAGGGTCAGCACACTGCGTCACACTGTCCTTGCACAAATTAACACCCGCCAGAAGAGACGCCTTCTTGGCAATTTAACTTCAGCTATGCATTCAGATACAATAGCCTGCAATAATCCAAGAATACAGGTTAAAAGCCAGCCAGCCAACAGTTCTCAAGACATTAGAAGCAACTAGAAAATTCATTTCCCACTCTAAGTCTTTACTCTAGGGAAGGTCTCAGCAGTACTGCTGCTATTTGGTGTCCTTCCAGTGCTGGGAGAAGGCCAAAAAATGCCGTAGCAGAGACTGAACCACACTAATCACTGGTGGGTTCAGTCCTCGGGAAGAAGGCAGAGTGAGGTGCTGTCTGGAGGGTGACGGGGAAGCAGCTGCTGGCACCGAGATGAAGGAGGGTTGTTGGTCACTAGAGAAACTGCCATCGGTGCTGTTCCTTCCAGAGGTCCACAAGGTATCCACCCGTGACACTGGCCAGCAAAGCTCATTTTCTCAGAGTAAGGCCCTGACCAGGTTGCCCCAAAACATAAAAGAAAATATAAGATTGCTGCTAGCCAAGTATGCAGACAGAAGGCATCAAACTGATGGGAAGGGGAAGGACGCTTTGGGAAGTTATTAGGATAATATCCGTCACAATCCAGAGAAACGCACAACACGTGCGCTTAAAAACAAAAAGGCCACGGGATGAATTCACAGCGCTGGGACCCTCATCCAGGGAAAAGTGAGGGAGCTCTGCACAGCTGCTCTGCTGGTTGGGTTTGTGCCCTTCAGCAGCACAGGGGCAGCGCCTCGTCCCGAACAACAGCAGGGCACTGGAGGCACATTCCCAGCACCCCCAGCTCAGCTCCACTACAAATGCAGAAATGAAAGAGAAACATTCCTGGGAGATCACATTACCCAGCATGAAGATACGACAGCTTGTCAGGAGCAGCAGAAACAGGCTGAGCTCAGTGAAAAGCACTCATTATAGGCTGACATCTTCCTATTGGAGAATACTGATACTCCAGCTATTTCTGCTACAGTGTTTAATTTGCTTTTTTTTACCTTTTGACAGGCAGAAACAAACAAGCACAAGTGAAATAACATAACAGTAATAGAGATGGACAACAAAACCTGACACTTGGCTAGTTTAGCTCTCCATGAGAGGGCAACACAAATGACTAGACACCACGACCAAATGATAAATGCGACAAAAACATGCCCAGACTCTCATTCCTCAAGGAAAAAGAAGAGCTGCAAAGGCAGTGTGCTCTGCAGGCTCCATCTCTGTATTTGCTTGTTCTTGAGCAGCTCTTCATTACTGATGGGTGGGACGTTTTAACACCTTAAATGCTATTCCCAGAGAAACTGAACTAACTCCTCATTTTCACAGCACAAATTCATCTGGTTGGAAGAAAATACCCCGCCCTATTCCTCTGGCCTCCAAACTGCAGCTGGCAGCCTCAGGACACAGGACAGTCCTGGGGAAGAAACACAACTGTTTACTCTGTTTGTCTGTCCCTCCTCCCTCCCCCAGGGCACGCAGGAGCTGATCATCTCCGTGCTGTCTCCTGACAGGAGCTGACTTGTTTCAGGTTCATTATGCACCGGAGTTCTGCACTGCAGAGCTCTGCAGACAGATTTGGGCACAGAACCCAAGCATCGAGAAAGAAAAGTCAGATCAGGTCAGGAGAGCATCATCCATGCTGGGAGCACTTCCAAGCAAACACCCAAAGCTGCTGCATTAGGAGCAGACAGGCCCCAAATCCAAATTTTGGAATGACTCCACCCAGTTTAATTCCTTGGTCATGCATTCTGCAAGCATTAGCTCTGAGCGGGCTGGGGTTCTAACAGCTCCGCGCTTGAAGCTTCGTGGACAAAACAAGGTTTAGGCAGCACTTTTCAGAGTACAGATCATCACCTCCCACGTGTACCCTGCCAGGTCTGGGATGACCATCAGCCAGGTGGGCAGACGCAGCAGGATCCCATCCAGGAGCAGAGTGAAGAGTGAAATGGTTGAGCTGCTACAAAAAATATACAACCTCACTGCCATCCATCAGAGCAACAAGTGTTCTGCCAGTCCTTCCCATCAAAAGAAGGGATTATTAGCCAGTAAGGGCATGGAACCAAAGCAACTTGTGTTCACAACTCTTTCACCTGAAGAATAAAATAATACGACATAAAAAGCAGATATTTTGTGTGCAGTACTTGCATTAGTACACACTCTCAAGGAAGCCAAATGAAGTTTGACAACCTGCATACAGGAGTCTTCTACTTTCATGTGCTTGGCTTTCCACCTGTGTAAAATACCTGTGTGAAATGAAACGTTGGAAGAAGTTTCTGATAATCTCCCATGGAACAAACATGCTTAGGTGACAGGGAAAAAAAATACCACCAAGCCTGTGCTGATCTGTAAATTTTACTTTCAGTGATTTGTTTCAAAAAGAGAACTCACAGGAGTGACCCAGAGAATACAGGCAGAACATGGCTGTGGAGTAGTAGGAGGTTTCAACACATCTTGCCTTACGCATTCCTGTCTTCAACTTGCATAAAACGTTGATAGATTTAAAGTTTGGGATTTGAAACTTTCCCCTCCCAGTCTGACTCCATTGTCAATTTTTTTAAAAGAGAGATTGGGATCAAGTGGCTCTTTGGCTCCTATTTCCACAGCCAATAAAAACTCCACCCACCCCCAATCCATTTTTGCACAATTAATGCCTTCTCGATTGGCAAGAAGTGATTTTAGGCACAAAGAGGCCCTGGCATCAGAAAGATGCTTTCCTACCTTGCCTGTGAGAACAGGTTGTACCTTAAAGCTACTGGCAACAAAAGTTCCCTATGCTGGGAACACCACCCAACATCACCTCAGAACAGCTTTGCTTAATTTTCAACACTCTCAAACGATGGCTGTGATTATTTTGGAAGAGTAACCCAGTCGCCATCAAGAGAAATGGAAACCAGCATCCCTTCTGAGAGCGAGGCCAGCGATTGCTGGGATCCTGTGCAGCAGAACATTACCATCAAGCCTTCCCTGTTCAGAATGTTCTCATGCATTAACAGAAAAAACACCATCAATTCTACATAAATTCCTTTGCTGAAGCCAGCAGAAAAACGTCTGCGGAATTAAGGCAGATGAGAGCCTTCCCTGGCTTGGGCTTATCCCAACCCCACACACACTAAAGAGAGAAACAGAGCTCAGGAAAGATGAAATACTTCCTTGCCATCATCTCCCGTTGCTGTCCAAGCAACAGGACCCAGCACTTGAGAGCATCCCTGGGTATCCTGTGTGCTCAGAAAGCTCCTGCCGGAGCACAAAGCCACCCTGGGCTCGGCCCTGTCGCCGTCTCTGGGGTTTTGTGTGTGCCATGAGGACACCGGGCATGTGACTCGCGTGTTAAAACTTTCTGGCTCACCAGTCGAAGTTCAGATTCTTTCCCTGCAAAACACACTGCATGATCTCATCTGCAAGCAATCAGCCTGAGAAATCAGCTTGTTAAAGGAAGCTTCTAGGAAAGGAGAGATGTCTCTGGAGGGTTTGGGGGCCTATATAATTTTAACCACTTTGTTAAACCCCAGCTGCTCTTCTCCCCATTGGGGTCACACAACCAAGAAACCATTACTCCTCCCACACAACTCCAGACAGGACACTTTGCCAACACCTAACTGCAGCATCCTATTTGCATTCTCCACAGCCTGAGAATACTCGCATTTTCAAGCAAAACTCATCTCAAGCTGGCGCTGAAAGAGAGCAAGGACAAACTCAGAGCTGCAAGCTGAGCAGCATCCAGAAAAGCAATTCATTAAACATGCAACAGTGATCATCTCAATGTGTAAAACAGAATATTCTCTTAATTTCTGGATGTGCATTTCAGCATTTCCTCGCAATTCTCACATGGACCCGAGACATGCACCGTAAGACAGAAATAACCAGCCCAGCGGGAGCTCTGCAGAGGAGCAGGGGAACAAGCAATAAACTCCCTGGAACGCCAGCTTTGTCCTGAGATTGCTCAAAGTGACCTAACAGAATTTTACCTGAGTTTCTGGTGATGCTGCAGGAGCATCCAGGAGCCCTACGCTCCTCCCCGTGCTACAACACCCCCGGAAGGCAACCCCGCAGTGAGAACCCCGGGGAAGCAGCGCTGCAGAGCGCAGGACAAAGTGCGGCATTTGATTCCCAGGCTGCGCTCCCAGTTCGGCTGCCCAGGGCACTGCGGTGAGCAGAACCAGCAGCACGAGCCCTGTGCTCACACACTCGGTCACATTTGCATCCCCTGAGCTCCTGGAAGCGGGACCACCGCTCTTGCACTCGGCGGGGAGGGAGGGAAGATCAGAGCAGCATCCTGCCTTCTTCACTTCCTTCCATGCTGTCACACCCTGCCTCAGCTGCTCCCAGCAGCATCTCCCAGGCAACCCTTTCCCAGCTGCCCCTCGCCGCTCATTCAAGTGCTTTGAAAGACTTTCCTTAAAATTCTTGCATAGAAATCACTGTTTAATGTTCAGCACAGAACACAGGAGGGAGGGGGGGAAAAAAGCCAGCCTGTCTCTAACAAAGGAGGTCTGCAGGACTGAGCCCTTGGCTCTTCCCAGCTGTGGATTATTCCAAGTGAAGTGATTATTCACCACTTCCAGCACCTTTTTTCAGTTCAACTTGCAGAAGTAACTGTTCTGAAACAAACAGAAGGCAGCAAAGATCAGGCAACACGCATTCATCATCCCGAGAGCAGAGGAAAAAGTTAATCACACTGGCTTCTCCCTCAATTCGTATCTTTATAAAAGCTACTTTACATAAGTAAAGTAACTTTTTTACAAAAGTTACTTTATTTAAGGATTACAAACATTTCAGCCCATAGTTGTTGAAGCCACTGTGCAAACCAGGGTGAGGGACTTCGCCCTGGACCGTGCAGGATCACAGTCATGCTGCAACTTTTTTGGTCAATGGTGGCAACTTCTAGCTCCAGATGACACTGTGAACCTCTCAGCAATTTGAAATAACTGCCTTAAAAAAGCTTTATGCTTTCTGTGTCTTTAAGAAACACTGACTGCAAACATTCAGGCTAAACAAAATGTTATGAGGGGAAAAAAAAAAAAGTCTCCTTCAAGTTTTTACTCCCCAGCCAAATTCCTATTTTTACCAGATTAAGAGCAGACACCCCCCTCACCCCACCCCCAAACTGATGTCCACTACTAAAATCAAGGTACAGGACAACTGCCCCCAAATTCCTGGAAAACCACAGCTCAGAAAATTCAAAGTGTAAAGGGAGGGGGGCAATACTGAAGGGCTCAGCTGCTGGCTCCTCTGATGCAACTTCTCAACCAAATCATGAAAGAAGAAGAAAAAGGAGACTTTCCAGCTCAAGTTCCAAGTCCTTTTTAAAAATCAGTTTATAACCACTAAAATAAACACAGTAAGAACAACTGTACAGTAACTGGGAACCTGCAAAAACAGCTGCAGTTTAAGAGCAGTTTAGGCAATGTCTGGCAAACACCAGCAGGATACAACAGCCCAGGAGGATGGCAGCCTATTGGGGAATGAAACAGTGAATTTTGCCCAGGAGGATGGCAGCCTATTGGGGAATGAAACAGTGAATTTTACCCACAAGCTCATCGAGAAACTGCCTGAAGTTCACCCACGCTGGGCAGAAGCACCTATTCTGTGCTGTTTACTGCTACGGTGAGCGTTTGCTTCCTGTCTCTCCCAAATTCCAATCTCCTCCTGGATGCATGGGCTTCTCCCATGGCCCCACCTGCCCCGTGCTGCCTCAGCGCAGCCAAGAGTTTCCCAAAGCACCTGACACCTGGGTGGGCACACTGCTCCCCTCTTGGGCCTGTCACCCAAAAACCTCCTGCTGGTCCCCCAAAAACCTGTGCCCTCCAGGGCACAGACCCCCACTGCACCCAACCTCCCCAGGAAACAGCCACCTCGAAGGGAAGGATGGGCGAGAAACCTGCAACAAGCAGACTACTCCAAAACACCGCAACTTGGGTATTTCAGGTGCTCTAAGTCACCTTAGGACATCTCCAGAACAAAAGCAACCACAGCAGATGGTGCAGAACGACAGCACCAAGCAGCACCTCTGAAGGAAAGCCACCCGTGGCCCTACTGCCATCTCACCTTGGGGCTCCAGCCAACAGAACTCCCAAGGATGAGGACATTCTGAGTTCCTTTAGAACTGAAGATCCAACTCTCCACTCAGTGTTATCCGAGGAGCCACCCCAAGCCACATGCTTTGAACATCCTCCTTCGCTGCAAAGCTGACAGTTTTCAATTACAGCCAGTTGGAGTTGTTCTTGGCTCTCCGTCCCTCACCACAGACCTGTGCTCTCCGTGGCCGGGCTTCTCAGCGTGCACATAAAGCAAATTCAGAAAAGATGCGACAAATAAAAAGCCTTCCTGGACACTGACTGGAGTTGGAAAGACAAAAACTCCTAGGAAGGGCAAGGAGACAGCTCTGGGGGAGGAGGAGGTGACCTGGGCCATTTCCCGGGGAGGAAAAGGACAGGGAGCCTCAGGGTCTCGCTTTTGGAAGTTTTAAAGTTTTTAGGTCAAGTGGGACAAGGGGTAAAGCTTCTAAACTAAAAGAGGGGAGATGTAGATTAGATAGGAGGAAGCAGGTTTTTTTGAAATGAGGGTGGGGAGGCCCTGGCACAGGGTGCTCAGAAAAGCTGAGGCCGCCCCACCCCTGGAACTGTCCAAGGCCAGGTTGGACAGGGCTTGGAGCAACCTGGGATAGTTGAAGATATCCCCACTCACTGCAGGAGGGTTGGACTAGAAGAGCTTTAAAGATCCTTTCCAACTCAAACTATTCAGCGGTTCTAAGATACTGCAAATTTCAGACTGCAGCCTGTGACCATCAGAAGGATAGAGATCATTTGCTCACAGCAAAAGAAAGCTCACACCACCTGACACCTGCCCAGGGGACAAGCACACACCTGGATAATAGATTTAAGGCTTCTTAAAATACAATTACTTTCCTAATTGTACACCGGAGGCCAGAACCCACAGGCTGAGCAAGCCACGAGCAGCACAGCAGCTAATTCACAGAGAGCTCCTCTTGATTTCCACAGCCCACATTACCCAGACATCAGACTGAATGGACATCGGAGCCTTTCTAATTTTATAGTCCACAGAGACAAGGCAGGAACGGCTGATGGAAGAGCAGCAAGGCCTCTCTGCCCACACACACCACTGCTGCTGGCTCCACAACGGCAGAACTGCTCTTCTACATTTTTTTTTTTTTTAAGATTATTCTTTTTTTAATGGAGTCAGCTGAAGAGAAAATGAAGAGCTCGGCATTTTAAACCAAAGCATTTCAAAATGCTCGTTTATCTTTCAGCCTCAAAAGAAGAGAAATAAAGTGAAACAAAATCTCAGCCGTTCCCTCATAAGTTTTCCCTCTCTGCCTCCAACAAAGCAAAGTGCCCTGAGCTCCACTTGATCATTTTTTTCTTTTCTTTCCCCTTTGGCTTACAACATTTCAATTAGAGAAGCTGACACAAAACAGTCCCGGATTCTCATATTTTATCTTTTCCCAACCCTACCTCTCCATTAAAAAGCATTCAGAAGGCAGAGCAGCCAAAGGAACAGTGCATCCAGCACAAAAAAAGGATGGGAAAACACACCAACGAACAAGCAATGGCATAAACCAAAAAAGGCTACAATAAAAGTTTAAAACCAAAGTTTTCCCACAAAGGTCGGCTTAAGGGAAAAAAAAAAATAGAAAGCTCTTTTTTTCACGAGGGGAAGAAAACCCCAGGCAAACGAGACACGAGGCAGCACGAGTGCCCAGCTCTCAAACTAGCGAGGAAGAACCAGATCCCGGGACCTGAGCCGAACAAACTCGGCAGCTCCGCACCGGGGCTTCACTCCCGCCCCGCACAGCCCCAGCAGCCGCCGGCGGGGCAGCGAGAACCCAAAACCCCCGCGGGCAGGGCCGGAGCGGGGCAGGGGGACCCGCGGGGAGCCGAACCCCGGCGGGAACCCCCGGGCGGGCGCGGGGCCGCTCCCGGCGGGGCGGAGAGGCCGAACAAAGCCCCGGCGCTCGCCTTGCGGCGCTCCCGGGGCGCGTCCCTGCCCCGAGCACCGCGCGGTCCCGGGCAGCGCTCCCGCAGCTTCTGGGGGCTCCGCGGGGAG